>JAHLKH010000015.1:0-220988 GCA_025526915.1 Entophlyctis helioformis | reverse complement strand
CAACAGATTTCAAGTCTGTCGCCTTAGACCACTCGGCCACGTTGTCCTCCACGAGATTTCGAAAGTCGGTGAATTACATATACATTACGCACACCATCACTGGCTGGCAGATGGTGATCGCTAATCAGCACACATGTAAGCGTCAGACACGACTATAAAACGGTTGTTGCACAAAAAAACAGGGATCGTTTCATTGGGCGGGTGGAGATACAGGCGGCAACGCTTAGGCGTTGAGCTTGCGCTCGAAGGCGGCCTTCTTCTGGGCAACACGGTTCTTGCGCTGCTTGTAGTTCTTGGGCAGGTCGCGGTAAGCCTTGAGCTTGGCCTTCTCGGCAGCAGAGAGGGGAGCGCGCTCCTTCTTGGTGAAGACGGGGTTCTCGCGGATCTTGGCGTGGGCCTCCTTGAA
The DNA here is from genome assembly GCA_025526915.1 of Entophlyctis helioformis. Lineage (NCBI taxonomy): Eukaryota > Fungi > Chytridiomycota > Chytridiomycetes > Chytridiales > Chytriomycetaceae > Entophlyctis > Entophlyctis helioformis. Next base: position 220,582 of record JAHLKH010000015.1, on the reverse strand, counting down.
AATGTCCTCAACATCGCCGGGCTCGATGCCGTCCTCGATGTAGCGGGCGAACTGGCGCTTGTAGGCCTCCTCGTCTTCCTCAATGAGGTACTCCATGTACTCGGTGACGTGGCCACCGTAGATGTACGAAGCAAGGAGCTCAGCGTCGGCCTTCTTCTCGCTGGCAGAGTAGGCGGGGAAACGCTTCTCCGAGTAGGGGGATGGCAAGACCACCGTCAACGGCACCCTTGAGGGCACCGAAGATGCGGGAGCCGGTGGTGGTGCGACGGAGACCAACGTCGAGGAAGGCGCGGAAGGGGCGGGGGCCATCCTCCACGGGCTCGACCTCAAAGTACTCTCCATCGGGCTCGACACAGCCCTCGTACTTCTCGTCGAGGCCGAGCTTCTGGAGCACACGGCGGGCGAGGAGGAGACCAGTGGCGTAGGCAGCCGACCAGTTTGGTCAGACCGAACTTGATGCCGTAGTTGGGCAGCTCGTGCGAGTAGGCAGCGGCAAGAACAACATCGCCCTGGATCTTGGCGTAGATGATCTGGCAGGTGATGTTCTTGTTCGAGAAGCGGACAACAAAGCGGTACTTGGGCGAGTTGTACTTGTTCTTGGCCTGGGTCACAAGACGCTTGCGCGCGTAGTAGTCGGTCTTGCACTCTATCAATCGGCAACACAAAGCCAGTCAGTCGCAGTGGTCGCCAGCATGCGCAGATTGCAGCAAGACAGCCGCCGCAGCAAGTGAGAGATGTGCCAAGAGAGCCCGCAAGAGGAGCATCAAAGCATCAGATAGGAGCGAAAGATGTGATTGTTTGTCAACATGGAGCTTCGGTTGAACTATAAGATCATCATATGCGGCACGCTGCTCCTCCTGCTGCGGTCTCTGCTCTCTTGGCGTCTCGATGCGGGTGGCTGCCATGCAGCAAGACGAGACAAGAGCAATGTACGTACCACGGCGACGACGGTACTTGGTCTGGAAGCGCTTGAAGTAAGCCTTGTTCTTGACAAGCTTGACGAAAGGCTGCAGTCACAAGGCGGCACGAGTCAGTGCGCTGGACAACAGAATCGAGACGGAATCGAGACAGTGCAACGGGAGCAGCGCAAGTGGCATCAAAGCCATCCCATCCGCTCCATCCATCCATCCCATCCCATCCAAAACAGCGCAAGGAGAGCTTGCTGCTGACGCTGGACAGCGAGCACGGGAAGATGCATAGACGGCATGGAAGGAAGGATGGATGGATGGCATGCGCATGGGCTGCACAGCGACGCACGGCACGCACCATGTTGGTTAGTTGAGCGGGCGGACAACAGTGAACGGCCAAGCCGGCTCGTCTTCACAGTCACCCTTGCTCACGTGACCCAGTTCAGAATTCGTGTTGGAAATTCCTGAGGACTTTCAGGGCGTGGACTTGCACCCAGCAAGCGAGCGTGCGCTGCCAGTCTCGTGCTTGGTGTTGTTTGAATTCCGCATCGCCAAAGTTCTCTCTCCACACATTTTCTCGCAGCAAATGGCAAGTGCGACCCGTCAGCTACAGCAGCCGGCAGCAGCAGCGCAGTGGGTGTGCTATCCATCCCATCCCATCCCATCCCATCCCGCCCAGCAGCACACGGCATGCAGAACCAGACAGCAGACAAGGCAGATGGACGTGGATGGCTATAGGGCAGCGGCCAGCCAGCTGCCATCCGTCCAGTCCACTCTTGTCCTTGCGGTGGCCACTTGGACAACAACTCGATTCAGCAGATGGAGCAGCAGCACTCGATTCCAACTCGGCAGAGACGGTCGAAGCAACCATGCGGCATGGCCTGCACAGCTGCTTCGGGTCTGGACGTTAACGACAGAAGCTAGCCGCTGTTCAGTGCCGAACCCCTGTCTGGCTGCACTCGCCAGTCTCGAACGACAGCCGAAACCAGCAGCAATCGACGCTCGGCAGCCATGCACCAGCCGCCGGTTCAACTTTGCACAACTGGAGCCGTCATGTCTACGTCTGCTGTCTGGCGGCGGCGGTGATGGATGGAATAGCACCCACTAGCAGCCTGGCGCTGCTGCCGGCCGGTCTTCTGCCTCACTTGGCTGGTTTGAAGGGCATAGTGGACTAATGCCGGTGCTCCTTTACACAGACCTTCTCAAGATACGTCGAGGTTGGCCGTGTTGTCAACATTACCTACGGCCCCGATGCTGGCAAGCTCGCCGTCATTGTCGAGATCATCGACCACGGCCGCGTACGTTTATAGTGACAGTGCTTGCGTTTTGGTTGACTGTGAAGCTAACGACGACCATGTTGCATGTTGACAGGCTCTTGTTGACGGCCCCACCACCGGTGTTGCCCGCCAGGCCATTCCCTTCAAGCGCCTGAACCTCACCGACATCACCCTTGCCAAGATCCCCCGCGGTGTTGGCACCCCCGCTCTCAAGGCTGCCGTTGAGAAGCAGGATCTCGAGGGTCTCTGGTCCAAGACCGCCTGGGCCAAGAAGATTGCCAAGCGTGCTGCCCGCGCCAACCTCACCGACTTTGACCGCTTCAAGCTCATGATTGCCCGCAAGCAGAAGTCGATTGCTACCGCAAAGAACTTTGCCAAGTAAACTCCCCACATGTCTTGACCACCGGTATTCATCGACGCGTCCATTCCACATTCATTTCCATCCGCACACTGCACAATGCCAGTTGCTGGTTTGCAGAGTGCCGATACGCACTGAAAGAAAGCCTCTGTGTGAATGACGTTGCCATTGGGCCGTTGGGTCATTCCGTTGCTACGAAATCGTACAGACGCGCATTGGATTGTTGACGTCATTGGGTCAGCCCATTGTGGACGGCGCGTTGTGACACGCGACGCGTGCCGACTATTTCAATGCGCGCGTTCGCACTTGTCTCGCTGTCATCCAGCCTTCTCGACATCACGGCCAGCTGGCGATTCCAGATCCGCGCGTCACACAATGGACGCGGTCTCTCAGCACGACGACAAACACGCAGTGCTGCTCCAGCTGCTTCAGCAGGAACTGCAGCAGTTTGAGCAGCAAGAGCCGTGCTCTCACAGCGGCCAAAACGTGCAAACCCAGCAGCAGCAGCAGCAGCAGCAGCAGCAGCAGCAGAGCACCTACCAGCTTCGCTCCTTGTTGCCAGCTGCGCCGCTCGACATGCCTGCCTCGTCTGTATCCGCCAACACGCCAACAATGGCAGTCTCAAACATCCCAAACAATACGCCAACACTGCTCAATATGCCATCAACACTCCCAATCGTCATCCATGCTGCTGCCGGTGCTGCCGAAGGCCCAGATCTCTCAGTCGCCGACCCTTTCCAGCTCGCCGTCCTCTACAACCAAAGCAGCAATAGCTCCAATCTGCCAGTTCTGCAGCCTCTGCAGCCACAGCCGCCGACGCTCTCGTCACACTCCCAGCTGCAGCACAGATTGCCGCCGCTGCCAATGCCAACGTCAGACATGTGGCCTGCATCCCAGTCGCCGTTGTTGTGCAACTCGCCTGCGGCCGGACCGTTGTTCCACCTGTCCATGCCGCCGTCGTCAGGACCGCTGCCGTCCACAACAACAAGCGCGCTGGGCATCCGATACGCGCCTCCTGCTGGCGACATCACGGCGGGCATCTACCACCCGTGCATACCGTCCTTGTACAACAGGAAACAGGAGCAGCAACAGCTGATGCAGTTGCAGACGGCACAGCCGTACACGGACATGTACTACAACTACCAGTATCATCCACAGAACACCATGAGCGAGTATGAGCACAATGGCTATCTGGCGCAGCCGCCACCACCGCCGCCGCAACAGCAGCAGCAACAGCAGATGCAACAGCAGATGCCACAACCAGCAACAGTCGATGCAACAGCCAATGCAAATGCAGATGCAGTACGGGAATGGGCCGGCTATGATGTCGTTTGATCTCGAGGCCCAGCAACTACAGCCGTCGCACCCGTTGATCTGCAATCAGTACAGTCACACCAGTACAACGGCCAGCTTAACCAACAACAACAGCTCGACCTGTTCCAGCACCAGCAGGCCGGCCAGCAGTATGTGCAGCAACAGCAGCTATCAACGGCGTTTGACGGCGTGCAAGGTCTGACTGGCCTTGGCATGGCGTCTTCTTTCAACGCGCTCGGCAACCAACTCTACTATAATGACTGCGACGCGTCTATTGCTTCAGTGCTATTCCCCATGGCCTCGATGCCGCCTGCAATACTGTCAACGCCAACAGTCTCCTCGTCGTCTTCGTCTTCGTCTTTGTTCATGCCCATGCCGTCTTTGCCAAGCACATCCTCGTTTCTGCCATCCACCGGCACGCTTCACCACGTCCAGCAGCCGCAACAGCACCAGTATCAGACGCACTTTGACATGCAGTGTCAGATGCAGCCAGACGCGTCCGTAAACATGCACCAAGGCGAGACGGTGTGCGGGATCGCGTTCCCAGGCTTTCAGAACACCACGCTCGCCACACAGTCGCAACCCGTGATGCATCAATGCCACGCTCTCCCTCATCAATACCAAGAGCAGCAGCAACAGCAACAGCACCACACATCCATCTATATCCCCGCACTCAGCCAGACGCCAACCCCGATATCGCTCTACACTCACAATCTGCAAGCGGTGGTAGCGCCAGCGGACCAATCGGGCGTGGCCAACACCGAGCACTCTGTGCAACTGCCGTCCCTGTATTTCCCGCCGCTGCCGCCAGTCCCACCGACGCCAGCCAACGCACCACACCAGCACTACCACGCCATCCCATCGCCGTCCAAGCTCTGCGATGACGCGTCAGCAGCCGCCGCCGCAGCCGCCGCAAGCCTCGCAGCCGCAGTATCGGCTGGCGGCTACCTCATCATGCCGCATCACGCGCTTCCGGCATCGTACATGGGCGACATCGCCATGCAGGCAGCGATCGCAGCTGACCCCACCCCTGCCTCGGCATCCTCGGCTCTCGTCCAGACTGCCGCTGCTGCTCGTCCGCGTCTCGTCACCCCGAGCCAGGATGCCAAGAACCGCGTGCTGTGGCGCAACGCGCCATTGTGCTGTCCGACGCCCGTGCGCGCCGTGCCGCTCGCGTTCCTCGAACGGTGTGCGCTCGACTATGACTTCGACAATGACATGCCGGGCGTCACGAGCGTCGCATCGTGTCTGATGCCCATGGGTGCCGGGCTCTGTGGCAGTACCAGCGGCAGCGTCGGAGCGGGACACAAGCGCAAGAGCTGTGATGTCGGCGGCGATGGTGCCGATTATGGGCCAGAGTGCAGCCATCCAAGCAAGCGATGCACGGGTGAATCGTCTGGCTGGACTGTTGTGTCATAGATGCCTTGTGCGAGTCTGGTGCCATGCCGCTGTTGCATGCGCGCGGCTGGCTCGTCTCCTTATTGTTCGCTTTTCCTTTCCTTCCCCCTTCTCTCTCTCTCTCTCTCTCTCTCTCTCTCTCTCTCTCTCTCCTCTCTCTCTCTCTCTCTCTCTCTCTCTCTCTCTCACGCGCGCGTGTATTCCCATTGTGCAATCCGGCCTCCCTGTCTCCCTGTAAAAGCCATGTCCTATTTATCAAATACAGCAATCCACTAGTGCTACACAAGCCAGGCCGAAAGGAACAGTCTGCTGTTGGAACAGGTGAGCTTTAATAGTCAACGAGGAGCGACTTCTTGTACTGTCGCACAACACCGTCGTGGATACCCTCGCGGCCCTCAAACTTTTGCAGGCCACCGCCCTCGCAGACCCACACTTCGGTGCACACGGCATCCAGGAACTGCTCGTCGTGAGACACAATCGCGAGTCCGCCCTTGAATTCGCGGAGAGCAGCCGCAAGCGCGTCGATCGAGTCCATGTCCAAGTGGTTGGTCGGTTCATCGAGAATGAGCACGTGCGGGTTGGACATGGCCATCCACGCAAACACCACACGCGACTTTTGGCCTCCAGAGAGCGTGCCGATGGGCTGCAGCGCAGTCATGCCCGTGAGACCGAACCGGCCCAGGACTCGGCGGTACTCTTCCTCTGGCAGGTTCGGGAACTTGGTTGACAAAAAGTAGACTGACGAGCCGCCGAGCTCCAGCTGGTCCACGTGGTGCTGCGAGAACAGCGCCAGACGCAGACGGCCGTGGCGTTGACAGATGCCTTTGTTGGGCTCGTTGTGCTGTGTCAGCAGATGCACCAGCGTCGATTTACCTGTCGATGGATGCGACTGTCAGCAGAGCAAGTCGCGCATTCGCCGTCCCGATCTGGGCATCACAACTCACCAGCGCCGTTAGGACCGACAATGGCAATCTTCGAGTCCATGCGGAGATCAAAGCTGATGTCCTTGAGAATGATGCGCTCGGACGTGTATCCAAACGAGACATCAGTCATCTGCAGGATGGGCGGCGACAGCTTCTCAGGCTCAGGGAAGCGGAAGTATGTTGTCTCCTGTCCCTCGCCAAGACCCTCCATGTCGTCAGACGGCGGTGCTTCAAGCGGCGGCAGCTTCTCGAGAATCTTGATCTTGCTCTGCGCTTGGGCTGTTTTCAACAGAGCGTCAGCATCAATCAACACAAACAGCATGGATACAACGACTAGACGTCGGAAGCACTGACCAGCACGCTTGGCATTGTAGCGCCAACGGTCGATAAAGTCTTGCAGATGCTGGCGGTACTGCAGCTGTGATTCGTACTCGCGGATCTGGTTGCGGCGACGCTCGGCACGCGTGACAACAAAGTTGGTGAACGCGCCACGGTAGTGGTCGAGCACGTTGGAATGCAGGTGCAGAATGTCTGTGGAGACCGAGTCCAGGAAGGAGCGATCGTGCGAGACGACCAGAAGGGTCGATGGCCAGTTTTGAAAGTACCGCTCAAGCCACACGACGGCGGGGAAGTCGAGGTAGTTGGTGACTTCGTCGGCAAGCAGGAGATCGGGACGGCAGAAGAGCGCGCGTGCCAGAGCGAGACGCATGCGCCAACCACCAGAGAATGTTTTGGTGGCAGCTTGCTGCTGTGCAGGCGAGAATCCAAGACCGTTGAGGATGCCGGATGCTCTGTTTGAGCGCACGCCGAGAAGTCGCAGAGTCAGCAGACTGGCAGCCAAGAGAGCAAACCATTCGCATCCACACACCTAGACTCTGCTTTGTCCGCCTCAATGTCCTCCATTCTCTGGTACACCACCTTGAGACGGTCGTTGGCTTCGGAGATCTCTGCAGCAGTCGACGACGACTTGTTGAGCTTGGCGTTGAGCGCCTTTTCTTCGGCAACGAGCGACTCGCGCTCGGTATCGGCCTCGAGCACAGATCTGAGTGCAGGGGTATCGTCTCCGGCAATCTAGTTGGAAGGCCCGGCGTCAGCAACACGGCCAAAACGGATCCAGCACGGACCAACCACCAGCACACCTCTTGCTCGACATGCAGCACGCGCATGTGCTGAGGGACAGTCAGCTCCTTGTTTGCGATGGCGCGAAGCAGCGTCGACTTTCCGATACCGTTCTTTCCGACCAGACCGTAGCGTCTGCCAAAGACGAGGGTGAGGTTGGCGTTGGTGAGGATCTTCTTGCCAGCGTACTGGATGTCAAAGTTCTCGAGCTTGATGTCCTTTGAGCGCGAGTCCGACACGGCCTGCTGGCGCATCTGGTTGACGATGATGGCGGGCTTGACGTTGGGGTTCCAGACAGGGATCTCTTCGCCGGCGTAGATGCCGCCACGGGCCGCACGCTTCTCGGCCAGCTTCTTCTCGGCGTTGCGCAGCTTGCGCTGGTCGACGGTGGACGATGCAGGGCCTCTGTTGGACATGGTGTGGCGGATATCGCCGACCGCCTTGTTGGACTGATCGGTGCGCAGGGCATCGCCGGCCATGTTGCGCATGTTGACCGAGTTGGCGAGCACACGCACGCCGTCGGCAGATCTGGTGCCGTGCTCGCCGTCCTCGTCGCCGTCCTCATAGTCGTTGTCGTCGTCGTCGTTGCCGTTGTCGTGGTTGTTGTGGTGGTGGTTGGCAGTCTTCTTCTTGGCACCAAGGGCCAGCGCCGAGAGCCGGTCGCACAGGCTCTTGACCGAGTCCGGCTCAGCGCCAGTCTCTTCCAGCAGCGGGCCGAGGAAGTCGTACAGGCCGTCGGCAGTCAGGTCGTTGGACGGGTCGACAAAGTACGAGAGCGACTGCGCGGGGGATCAGCGTGTGAGTGGCGGCGTCAGCGGTTGTGCAGCAGCCGAGGCAGGCAGAGACAAGCAGTCAGGCAGTCAGGCAGGCAGGCAGGCAGGCAGCGACGCACGTAGCTGAGCAGGTCGGCGTCCAGCGACGGCGCCACCTCGAGCAGCAGCGAGCGCTTGTCCACGGCAGCCATTCGTGCGTTCAAGTGCGTGTGTGTGCGTGTGCGTGTGCTAGTTCAAGTAAGTGCGGCGTTGCCCGCCAAGCCGCCCACGCTCCGCCCACGCTCCGCCCATCCTCAGGACAGCGGCCGGCCATCGCACATCCACGACCGAGCGTGCGTGCCACCACCGAGCAAGGATGCGGCCTGCCCGGCCGGCCAGGGGCAGATGCCGCCGTGACCAGCGACGCCTGCACGCGGGGGGCAGCATGCGTGCCTGGCACTGCGCGGCGGCGAGCTCAACGTGCTCGACGTGCTCAACATGCTCGACTTGCTTGACCTGCTGAAGTGGATACACGAACTCAAGGGAGATCGGCGTGTTTCGCTCATAAATTCCCCCAAAACCCGAATCCCAAAAGGTCCGCATCGCACCGAATGGCCTCGCCAGAGATCGAGCTCAAGGCAGTCGACGCCGCCGTGCCCGTTGATGCCGGCAACACCGCGGACGCCAAGGATGCCAAGGATGCCAAGGACGCCAAGGACGCCGCCGCCGACGCTCCCAAGCTGTCGTACATGCAGCTGTACCGCCACGCCTCTGCGTCGGACCTGCTGCTGATTGCCGTCGGCACCGTCTGTGCCCTTATCAACGGAGCGACGCTGCCCGTCATGACGATTGTGTTTGGTGCGTCGCTGCGCTCGTGCTGCGTTCGTGCTTGTTTATAGCCTTGCATGGCAGCCGTGCTTGTTGCCGTGCTTGCGCTCTTGCCGCACGGACAGCCTGCTGACGCTGGATCCTTGCGCCCCTCTGCCCGCCCGCCTGCATGCCCGCCCCCCTCCATGCATGCAACAACAACAACAACAACAACATCGGCCGCCTTCCCATCCGCCCGCTCCTTCGTTGAATGCCGTGGAATGCAAAATTGCTCGTCGTCGGCCGCTCGGCCGCTCGGCTCGTGACGTGTGCGACTCACCTCGGGCCGTATCGCACGCACTTGCACACTCGCTCGCTCTCTGGCTGCGTCTCAGGCGACATCATGCAAAACTTTATCGTCTACGACGGCACGCCTGCCAAGCGCACCGCTCTGGATAACGGTGTCCGCGACGGCGTCATCTGGATGTGCGTGATCGGCGTGGTGACCTTCACCATGTCCTACGGCCAGATGGTGTGCTGGATGCTGTCGGGCGAGAACCAGGCCAAGGTATGCTGCCCTGCCCGCGCATTCATCCCGCCCTCACCGCCCTCCCCCCTTGTTTCACAGCCCACACGCTGCCGCACATTTCCACGTGCTCCTTGAACGTGTGTGTGGATCCGTGCTCGCGGAAACAGTCGCTCTTTTTCCGCGTTTTCCGGATCTCCGAGAATCTCCACTCGTCGTCACCAGTCTGCCACAGCCCACTGACTCATCGCCTCCTGTCCATGCACCAACCTGCACGCTCGTCTGCACGCACGCTCGGCCGCAGCGCATCCGCGAGCTCTACTTCCAGGCTGTCCTCCGCCAGGACGTTGCCTGGTACGACGCCACGTCGACTGGTGAACTCACCACCCGCATGAACGCGTGAGTCTGGATCCGCTTTGTATCATGCCCGTGTGCTGCTGCCCTCTGACGCGCAGGCCATCCAACCCAGTGACACCGCCCTCATCCAAGAGGGTCTCTCGGACAAGGTCGGCCTCATCCTGCAGTTTTCGGCTGCCTTTGTTTCGGGCTTTGTCATTGGCTTTGTCAAGGGCTGGAAGCTCGCCCTTGTCCTCTGCTGCGTCTTCCCCGTCCTCGCCGGCGCTGCTGTCGTGCTCTCCAAGATCCTTGCCGGCGGCTCCACCGAGGAGCAGGCTGCCTACGCCAGCGCCGGCGGTGTCGCCCAGCAGGTCCTCTCGTCCATGCGCACCGTCGTTGCTTTTGGTGGCGAGGCTCGCGAGTCGGATCGCTACAACAAGCATCTGGATGAGGCTGAGCGCTTTGGTATCCGCAAGGCTCTCTTCAACGGCATGGGTGTCGGCTTCATCCAAGGCGTCATCTTCCTCGTCTACGCCCTCGCCTTCTACTACGGCAACACCCTCATTCCGAACGACATGAACGGCGGCCAGGTCCTCAACGTCTTCTTCGCCATCATCATTGGTGCATTCTCGCTTGGCAATGCCACGCCTCACCTGTCCGCCATCGGCACTGCCCAGGGTGCTGCCTTCAAGATCTTCGAGACCATCGACCGCGTCTCGCCCATCGACCCGCTCTCTGCCAATGGTGCCAAGCCCCAAAAGGTCGACGGAAACATCGAGTTCAAGAACATCGACTTCCACTACCCCTCGCGCACCGACGTGCCCATTCTCAAAAACTTCAACCTGACCGTTTCTTCCGGCCAGACCGTTGCCCTTGTTGGCGCATCCGGCTCGGGCAAGTCGACCATTGTCAAGCTTGTCGAGCGCTTCTATGACCCTGTCAACGGCATTGTCACGCTCGACGGTCAGAATGTCAAGGACCTCAACGTCGCCTGGCTTCGCCAGCAAATCGGCATCGTCTCGCAGGAGCCCACGCTCTTTGACACGTCCATCCGCCAGAACATCCTCTACGGCCTCAGAGACGACGGCGAAGGTCTCGACAAGGCCAAGCTGGACGAGATGGTCAAGAACGCGTGCGTGATGGCCAACGCCTGGGAATTTATCAGCAAGCTGCCCAACGGTGTCGACACAAACGTCGGTGAGGCTGGCTCCATGCTCTCTGGTGGCCAGAAGCAGCGCATCGCCATTGCCCGTGCCATCATCAAGGACCCTCGCATCCTCTTGCTCGATGAGGCCACGTCTGCTCTTGACACCGAGTCGGAGCGCATTGTGCAGGCTGCCCTTGAGCGCGCCTCGCAAAACCGCACCACCATTGTTATTGCCCATCGTCTGTCCACGGTCAAGAACGCCGACCAGATCGTCGTCATGTCGCAGGGTGTCGTTGTTGAGACTGGAACCCACGAGTCGCTCATTGCCGATCGCGGCTACTACTATGAGCTGGTCGAGGCCCAACGACTCAAGTCGAGAGACGGCGGCGACGAGAGCAACTCCGAGACCCTTCCCTCCGAGCCCGAAGACGCCGAGTCCGTTGCTGCTGTTGACGCTGCCAAGGCCGCCAGCAGTGCAGGCAAGTCGCAGGAGCGCGACTTTGTCGTGGTCGAGGTGACCAAGTCTGCCAACTCGCTCGCCAGAGACAGCAAGGCCAAGGCCAAGAAGGCAGCCGATGCCGCAGCCGCGGAAGAGGAGAAGAAGAAGCTCGCCAACGACCGCAAGGTCGACGTTGGCCGCATCATGATGCTCAACCGCCCGAGTGGATCTGCTTTATCCTGGGCGGAATCGGTGCTGCTGCCAACGGTGTTGTCATGCCTCTGTTCTCGATCCTGTTCTCGTCCATCCTCACCGCGCTCGGTACCGACCGCGCCAACTTCTGGGCGCTCATGTTTGTCGCCCTCTCGGCCGCTGCCACGCTCTCCAACTTTTTGCAGATTGGTCTCTTCCGTTACGCAGGCGAGAAGCTCACGCGCCGCCTGCGCTCCCTCACGTTCCGCGCTCTTCTCCGCCAGGAGATTGCCTTTTTCGATCTCGAGGAGAACTCGACCGGTGCACTCACGTCCAAGCTCGCCGAGGACGCCAGTCTTGTGCAGGGCGTCACGGGCATGACGTTTGGCGCCATCATCCAAGCCGCCGCTGGCCTGATCGCCGGTCTCACCATCGCTTTCTCTGGCTCATGGCAGCTTGCTCTCGTCATTATTGGTCTCATGCCTGTCATTGGTTTCGCCGGCTACTTCCAGATGCAGGCGCTGGTTGGCTATGGCCAAAAGTCGCGTGCTGCCTACGAGGGTGCTGGCCAGACCGCCAACGAGGCCATCGGCTCCATCCGCACCGTGCTCACCCTCACTCAGGAAAAGACCTTTTACAAGCGTTTCCTCGAGCAGATCAAGACTCCCCACGACATGTCGGTGCGTGGATCGCTCATCTCGTCGTTTGGCTTTGCGCTCTCGCAGGCGGTTCTCTTCTGGGCCTGGGCCGTCGCCTTCTTCTACGGCTCGCGCCTCATCGTCTGGGGTCTCTACGACTCTCAGGCCATCCTCAAGGTCATGTTTGCCATCATTTTCACCGCCATGGCTGCCGGCCAGATCAACCAGCACACGCCCGATGCCGCCAAGGCCAAGCTTGCCGCGCTGTCCATCTTTGATCTCCTCGACCGCGTCTCTGCCATCGACGTCACCAAGGACGACGGCGAGAAGCGCGAAAAGGCCGACGGCCATGCTCTCACCAAGGACGCCACGTTTGCCTACCCGTCGCGTCCCGACAACCAGATCCTCACGGGTCTGACCATGGAGGCTCTCCCTGGCACGACCGTTGCGCTTGTCGGCCGCTCTGGCTGCGGCAAGTCGACTGTGCTGGGACTTTTGGAACGCTGGTACGACGTCAAGGACGGCTCTGCCCAGTTTGAGGATCTCGACGTCCGCAAGTGGAACCTCACCAGCCTGCGCTCGCACATGGCGCTTGTTGGCCAGGAGCCCATTCTGTTCAACATGAGCATCAAGGAGAACATTGCATACGGCGCTCTCAACGGCGAGTTCACGGACGCGCAGATCATCGAGGCCGCCAAGCTGGCCAACATCCACGAGTTTGTCAGCACTCTGCCCAAGGGTTACGACACGCCCGTTGGCGAAAAGGGCGGCCAGCTCTCGGGCGGCCAGAAGCAGCGCATTGCCATTGCGCGTGCTCTCATCCGCAACCCGCGTCTGCTCCTTCTCGATGAAGCCACCTCGGCGCTTGATTCCGAGTCCGAAAAGGTTGTCCAGGCCGCGCTCGATGCTGCTGCCAAGGGCCGCACGACCATTGTCATTGCCCACCGCCTGTCGACCATCCAGTCGGCCGACAAGATCCTCGTCATTGACGCGGGCAAGGTTGTCGAGTCTGGCACGCACTTTGAACTTGTCGACAAGCACGGCCTCTACTTTGATCTTGTCAACCAGCAGATGCTCCACCCGTCGTCTTGAAGTGTTGTACTCTCGACCGTCTTTCTGTCCGTCACTCTCCAGCTATCCAACTATCCAATACATGCAAGCATTGATCTACGTTTTACTGCTGCTACAACGGGCTGCCTGATGCAACTACTTCTTTCTCAGACCGCGCTTCTTGCCGCCCTCCATCATCTTGACATAGTCGGTGTCCGTCACGTACTTTGGCTTGGTCTTCTTGACGGCGCCGCCTGCACCGCCTGCACCCATGGCCACATCGCCATCCCGATCGCTCTCGACGCGGCCAGGCGGCACCGCACCATTCTGACCGCCCGTCTTCTTCTTACCCAGCGCCAGTGTTGCTGCAGCGGCCACTGCCGGCGTCTTGAGCACCTGCGTCAGCTTGGCCGATGCTGCCTTGGTCGTGCTGCCGGCCGTCGTGTCGGGAGCGACCGACTTTTCGACACGAGAGTTTTTGACAATCTTGAGTTGGTCTCTTTGCGACTGTTGGTGGTCGTGGTGGTGGTGGTGGTCAGCAAGCGAATCAGCGAGTGACTGGATGGCATTGGAGTGCCGTGAATGGCGAGGCTGCTTGCCTTGCTCTGTCCGAATCGTGCGACCTTGGCTGAACGGCCCATCTGCCAGCGTGGGTCCAGCCAGTCGGTCAGTCAGTCAGTCAGTCGGTCAGTCAGTCGGTCGGTCAGAAAGCCAGATAGCAAACTGCTACTTTTTTTCGGTCGATTGTGTTTGTGGTTTGATTGGCAAACAAGCAATGGACGGCGATTCTATCTTGGCTTGCCTCCTGGGCCTGGGGCTGCCGTTCGACCTGTGCCAGCAGGTGGCGGCCATGCAGCCATCGACGCTGCAGCAAGCGTCCGACCTGTACGCCGGCCTCTGCCCGTGTGTGCGCATGGAGCATCCACCGCCCACTGACACGCACATGCTGCAGAGCATTGCAGATGATGGAAACACGCAGTGCAAGTGGGAACAGCGGCGACAGCCAGGGTCGGCTGCATCTGCGGTACAGCGCTGTGTCGGCCCAAGAGCGGCAGCGCATCCAGCAGCAAGAGCAGCAAGAGCAGCAAGAGCAACAAGAGCGACTGCTTCAGCAGCAACAGCAACAGCAGCAACAGCAGCAGCAGCAAGCAGCCAAGATGGACGAGGCAGTGCAGTCGCCACAAACTCAAAACCACGTCACATCACGGTACAAGGAGAATCGCGCCGACTTTGTGCAGATGGCTGCCCGCAAAGAGGCAGACCGTGCCGTGCAACGCCGCATGGCCGAAAAGGATGTGCGTTGCAGACGGGCTCGGTTCGCTGGTTTGCAGCCAGTGTCTGGCCACATGCTGACCGTTTGTGTGGCGGTGGGCGGCACAGGAACGGCGGCTGGTGCTGCAGGAGATCGAGGCAGACCGGCTCAGACGCAAGCAGCAGCGTGTGGGTCCAAGCACCAACATCCAACACGACGAGTCCAGGGTGGCCATGTCCGCCAAGCCCGTCGCGTCGCAGCCTTTGTCGGCATCCTCAAGCGCTGCGTCGCAGGTGCATCCCGAATGCCTCATACAGCTGCGATTGCCGTCTGGACGCATGGTCAAGCAGTCGTTTGCATCGCAGTCAACTCTGTCCATGCTGTTCGAGTTTGCTGTGGCGGCCGCAAAGGACGACGCCAAGGACGCGCTGGTCGTCAATGCGGATGCAGCAGCGCATGGCAGGTTTGCCATCCTGCAGCCGCACCCGCACCGCATGTTCGCTCCAAGCGAATCGCACTCGCTTACCTTTGCAAGCGCAGGCCTTGCCCCGCGGTCGGCGCTAAATGTCGTTCGCGTTGGTGATGCCACACCGGCCGACAGTGGGCCTGCGTCGCCCACTCCCGCCGACTCTGCCGAACCCGTTGTTGAGCAGCGGCCTGCTCCGGTTGCGCGGCCTGTAAATGTGCCCATTCGGCCTGTTGACGTGTCTGGATCTAGCGTGTTTGGACGACGCGAAGCACCGGCCGGATCGACTGGATTTGATGCCGACCCGATGAGCGAGGATGTTGCATCGCCTCCTCCGGACAGCGTGCCTATGGACGAGAGCTCGGATGGACACGGGCATGATAGTGATGTGGATGAGCATGAAACCGATGAAGAACACCACAGTGAGGAGGAGGAACACGACGATGAGAACGAGGATGACGATGATGATGTGATGCCTGCACGTCACCGGCCATGGCGTTCAACCGGATACACTCTTGGCGGCTCAAGGCCGCAAGCCAGAAGCGGCCCTATGCAGGTTCCCACAGCTGCTTCCAGCTCGCGAACACCAGGTGGGCATCATCCTTGCCAGGCTCTCCCATTGTCGCTTTGCTGACCACAATGTCCATTCTTTCCATCCGCAGACCGATCGCAGCTTGCCATGCGTGTCTTGGGCCGTGCGGCGACATCGCCCCTGTCCGAACACCAGCCAGCTGCAGTGGCTGCCCAGCCAGCCAAACCAAAGGCGCTGGTCCGATCAGCCAGACCGCTTGTCAGTATTGCTGTCAAGGCACTTGCAGCCATGCTGTCCAACCCCGCTGTACCGCAGGCGTGTTTTGCAAACATTGGCATCATTGGCGACGAGGTGCTTGATGCTCTTGTTCGCGAGCTGGCTGCCAACAAGAAACTCGATCGGCTCACTCTTCAGCGGCTTCGTCAATGGTGAAGTGCTGTGGTGCTGATCTGCGCAAGGATTCCGTGCCCTAACATTGTGCTGCTATGCGCTTGGCAGTGACATCTCCAAGCTGAGCCTTGATAGCTACGGTCTTGCCACCGACTCGCTTCTGGATATTCTTGGCCGCTACTTTTCCGCCTCGTTGACTTCGCTGTCTCTGCGCAACTGCACCTACCTGACAGACGCGGGCATCATGCATCTTTCGAGTATGTAGCTGTGGGTGCTTATGCCAGATGCATGCCCGCCATTCGGACACTCATCACATGGCTGATCTGCCACGCAGATGCACACCAGCTCGTCAAGCTCGATCTGTCGTCGTGCAGACTCACCGACAAGACCACGCGTCTGTTTGCAACCGTCACCAACCTGCAGTTCCTCAGTCTTGCAGGCACAAAAATCACGCCGATCGGTCTGCTCAATGTGGTGCGCTCACTGGGGCCGTCGCTCACATCCCTCAACATTTCCAAATGCGAGAACCTCAAGATCACGGCACTGTTCCCCCTCCTCCAAGGTTAGTTTGAGTTCCTCTCGTGCAAGTATGTGTGTACTCACCATGCATCGGGGCTAGGTCTCGAGAATCTGGAGAGCCTCGCAGTCTCTGGCACGCCATTCAAGAGTCCGCTTACCAAGCCAGACGCCAACACGTTTGCACACTTGCGCAATCTCGATGTGTCCAACACGAGCATCACCGACCAGGACATGGACAATGTTGTGCAGCACTTTACTCGACTCGCGGACATTGATCTCACGGGATGCAGCGGTGTCAGTCTCGAAGGCGTGGGGTTGATTGTCCGTCAGCTGCGTGATATCAGCAACATCAGATTCCCGCACAAAGATCTGGAGTACAACACGATCATGGCTGATCTTTGCGGTTCGTATGGCTGCTGTTGCTGCCGGATTGCTCATCGGACTGCTGGCCGAACATTGACGAGGCGGCTAACCCTAAGCTTGCTTGGTGTCGTTAGCACTGCCGCTGGTGGCACTAGACTTGTCTGGATGCACCAGCGTGACGGACGAAGGACTCATGCATCTTCCTCGCCTTGCACCCACGCTGCGTGTGCTCTCGGTGGCATCGACTGGCCTGACGGATGCTGGCATGTCGGCTGTGGCTGGTCTGGTCAACCTGCGCGAGTTGTATCTGGACCACACGGCCGTATCCGACGAAGGATGCACAGCCGCTGGCACCTTTTCACAACTGCTGCACCTTGAGACGCTGTCGCTTGCATCCACAACCATCACGGATCTGACGCTGGAACACCTCGCACGTGCTGGGTTTACGCGGAGTCTTGTCAACCTCAACCTGAGCCGCACGGCAGTCACAGATAGCGGCCTTGTGCAGGGACTGCAGAGTTTTGGTGGGCTCACGAATCTCGTGGTTGACGGCACCAGAGCCACGGCTGGCGGCATTGAGATGCTGCAGACGCGTAAGTACGACACGAAGCGTTTCGTTGTTGCCATTTCGCTGGCTGGCTGACTGCGACTGGCAATGCAGGTCTGACCAAGCTGAAGCCTGTCCGTGTGACTCGCCAAGTCGGCGGGTTCTGAGCCGTGCATGCTTTTGGCGTCTCTATGGTTTGCACTATCAAGATGCTTGATGAATGAATGACTGCTACTGAACAACATTCCTGGAACTCTTGTGCTCTTGCTGCTATGGTTGAATGGGAGCGGCTGTTTGATTGCCATCACATGAGCAGCCAATGAAGAGACGTTTTCATTCAGTATATGGGGACATCACTTGCATTGAACACGCGGTTGAGCATTCTCCCTGGACAACAATCCCCATCAAGCGCGACCGGCCCCAACACTGCCAGCAGCCTCAACGGCATGCGTGCACTGATCCGCCACCTGGCGAATCATGTCGTCGTGGCGACCAGGGACGAGCGAGCGGACTAGGAGCTCCTTGATGTAAGGCGTGCTTGCGTTGGTGATCGCAGCCATCGTGAAGCCCTCGTGGCGGTTGGCAAGCAGCCACTTGACGATGTGGTAATGGCCTTGGGCAGCTGCCCCGTCGATCGCGCGCACAGTGCATCCCTCGTGCCGCTCGGAGTGCAGGAACTTGATGATGGACAGGTTGCAGTTGTATGCTGCCCAGTCCATGGCGCGGGAGGAGCACTTGGCTCCGTTTGCATGCAGCAGCCGGAGCATCTTGAGGTTCGATCGCATGGCAGCATCGTCCAGCGAGTCTGGCAGAGCTCCACGGCTCAGGCGCTGGCGGAGGAACTGAGCAACACGCGCATGGCCATTGCGCCGTGCTGCATCCAATGCACGTCGTGTGCAGATTCCGTCGCGGTGGGTGACGAGCCAGACGACCATGTCGAGGTCGCCGCGAGCCGCCGCGCGCTCCAATGCCACCACTGAGCATCCCTCATTGCCTGCGGCGTGCAGCATCTCGACGACCGCCACCGAGCCCGATCGCGCTGCGAGATCGATAGCCTTGATGCTTTCCCCGCCGTACTGCAGCAGGCTGATGCCGTGGTTGTCGACCAGGTGCTTGAGGAGGCCAGCGCAGCCAGACTCGATCGCCATCCACCCAAGACCGATCGGGCACGAAAAGTCGAGCAGATCGAACCAGCAGTTGCGCATGGCAATGTGGTGCAGCCGCGCTCCTTGGTGGCCAATCAAGTGGACCGCTTGCGTCGGCTCGTAGTCGTTGAGGGCCGTCTCGAGTTCCTTGCAATCGGCCTCGAGTTTCGACGGCATGCCGGTGCTGCTGGCTGGACCGCCCACAGTCTTGGCATGGAACATCATGCCTTGCGTGAATCGACGGCACAGTCGCTTGTGCATGCTGCGAGACTGGACGAGCGCGAGATCCAGACGTCTCGAATCGCGGCGGTTGGCATGCGGCCAGCCGCCGAGCACAAACTGGACATCCGGGATGCGAGCGAGGTCTCCTTGCCAGTCGGTCTTGATCGCCTCTTGCCAGAGCGCCGCGATATCCGATGCGGTCGGGTTGGTTAGGTGGCGGTTCAGGAAGCGAGTCAGGCCGCCTGCATGCTCGAAAATACGGATGCGCAGATTGTCGGGAAGCGTGTGGAAACCTGCGACGACGTTGCGACCAAGGACGGCAGCCTTTGCGGCGAGTGTGGGTGTGGGTGCGTCCACAGCAGAGTGCGACCGCGACCGCGACCGTTGCATGTGCCGTGGTTGGGATGGCGGTGGTGGCGGGGCAGGGCAGGGCAGGGCATGGGCAGGAGCAACTGCCGTTGGCGGGGTCGGCCAGAGCGGCGGCTTGAAAACGACAACGATGCCATTGGGCCTGGCACGCGCTGGGAATGTCGGCCGTTTCGCGTGACGCGTCCGAGCCGTCATTTGTCGCGATTGGCTCTGTGATGACTGTGCCGCAATATCGCCGTCAAGCGTGCGAGACGAGTCCTGGGTGAGATGACGGACCGCGAGATGGCATCCACCGCACACGTGAAGGCTTCTTGCTTGGCATCGGACGGTGCGTCGGCGTCCATCGACAGAGACGGCCAAACGGGGGGCGTGTAAAGAACGACGGCGCGCGTTGCAGTCTGAGCTGCATAAGGACTGGCGGTCGGCTGCCCTTGGCACTCGATCTTGGCAGCACGAGCTGGCAGGTCGTGGCCGCCAGTTTCGGTGGTGTCGTCCTTGAAAGCGACACGAACGGTCGACTTCGCAGATGGCGCGGCAGCATTGGTCGAGGCGGACGGCATGGTGGCGGCAGGGGCAGCGGTCTTGCGACGACCAAACTTGCTGGCAATGTCGCGCCAGCGGCTCATAGACTGGGCGGCCTTTGCGACGGGTCCGTCGACCGATTCGAGGCATGAGCATCTGGCACCCATTGCTGCTTGCTCGTCTTGACTCTTGATGACACAAAGTCTGCAGAAGATGGAAGGGGCAGACTGCCGTGCTTTTATGCTGATTGCCAGTGACGCCTGATTGGCTTTTTGCGTCTCAGAGAGCTCACATGTGATGCTGCAGGCATCTCGCACCAGACCCGAGTGACATCATCGCCTGCTCTGATTGGCCGCGCGACAGGGCAGACACGCGAGCTTCCGGGCATCGCCCTCCAAGCGTCGACGACAACGAATCTGTCGCGTTTGTGGGACTTTTGCCGCGCAAGATCGGCAGATCCGTCCATGGGCAAGGCCAAGAACCAGCAGCAAGGGCAGCACAGCGGAGCACCGGGCAACAAGGCAGCACAGCAGACTCCACAGCCGCCAAGAGCAGAGCATGCCGACTGCTTCCAGCGCCTCAACTTTCTTTACCAGGCTGCACACCTGTACTCTGCTGGAGTGGTCCGAAGCGGCAAGAGCAGCAGCAAGAGCAGAAGCAGCAACCAGCGGACCGACAAGAGCAACAGCAGCGGCTCAGCAACGGGCAAGACACAGCAGGCAGTGGCCGGCAGTGTGGCAGGTGCCGGCCGCCTGTTTGCGCACAGCATGAAGCAGGTGGCCAAGCGGCTGGTCGTTCGCCTGTGAGTCTGCATCCACACGATGGCTTGCATGCTCGGGCGTTGCCTGACAGTGCCGTCGCCAACAACAGAGACCCGCATGTCAAGCGAACGATATGCAAACGATGCTTCACAGTGCTTGTGCCGGGAGTGACCATGACGGTGCGGACATCTGGTACGACTGCAAGTGCATCTGTGGCACAGTGTACTATGGTAGCTGATTGATCGGTTGCCATGTTGCAGACAAGCCAGTGCCGAGGGTTGAAATGACATGCACATGCTGTAGTCGCATGCGGTCGCTACCCGTCGATCCTGCCCATGTGCTGTTCAACGACAAAAACGACGTCAACAATCTCTCCGCAGCAGTAGCATCAGCAGCATCAGCAACAGCTGCAACAAAGCCATCTGCATCGGGACTATCCGACATGGATCTTGATGTACCTCCAGACGGACAACAAACTGCTGCCGACTCTCAAAGCTTGTTACCAACAGAAGCGCAAGATCTGCAGACGCAATAAACTGGACAATAGTGCAATATCAACCTTCAGTTCATTGTTGAACTGAACAAGGAAAGCCATCAACCAGTGAGAGTGCCGGAGAGAGCTATCTGGATTCCTGCTGCGGTGAAGCCTTCTTCTCGGCACTGCTGCCCGATTGCTGTTCGTGGTCGGCATCAAAGCTCTTGCGCTTTCCAAGCACGCTGGGCAGTGTCTCCGAGAACGCCACCGACGCAGGCAGACGGAACGAGATGCACATCATGTCCTTTTTGGGTGCCACGTTGCGCACGTTGAAGATCTGGACATCGCAGCCCTTGATGGACGCGCCAAGAACGCGCTCGACACGTTGCATGACATCGGCTTGCTGGTCGTCGCTCCTGGAGAAGCAGTGGCAGTGGATCATGGGCAGCTGGTCGTCGGGGATGATGTCGCGCTGGCCGCTGTACAGACCGTGGAATGCATCTGCCAGCAGACACGGGGTCTGGATGAGTCGTCCACAAGGTCGATTGCCAAGGTGCAGACACGCTTACCCAAGAACTCAATGGCCGTTGCGGGCAGGTTCATGACAAAGTGGCGGAACACGCGGATGCCGCCCACGGTAGTCTGGAATTGTTGCGGCTGTTGCTCGTGCTTTGGCGGATCAGACTTGCCTTGCTGCGGCTTGGACGACTGCTTTGCTGCATCGCCGGTCTTGGCATCTTTAGCAGCGTCCTTTGTTTCCTTGCCCTCCTTGCCTTCCTTTGAAATGCTCGACTTTCTCTTGCCAGAGCCGCTGGTCTTGCGCGCAGACACGAGGCTGTTCCAGATGTCTGCGTCATTGAGATCGATGGAGGCTTGGCGAATAAACTGGCGTCCATCGAGGTTGTACGGACGGATCCGGTTCTCGAGCTGCCAGCATCGACACGCATCCATGACATGGGTAAGCAGTGGGTTCGCATAAACAGCCGCGCAGCAGAGAGCACGCACCTTGTTGAGCTTGGTGTTCTCGACCAAGTACTTGTATGACTGCGGGTTGAGATCGTTGGCAAACACAATGCACTTTCGGTTCTTGGCTGCGGGGAGCGCAAACGGACCGACGCCGGCAAACACGTCGCAGATGAGATCGCCCGGCTGGAACTGCTTGACGATGCGCTCATGCTCGCCCTGGAGACGCGAGTTCCAGTACACCTTTGAAAAGTCGAAGCGGAACGTGCAGTTGCTCTCGTTCTGTTCGCGGCACACATGTTATGCATGAGAGTGCATTTCTTGCAAGCACTGCCGCGTCAGATCAAGCTTACCACTTCAGCAACCATGTTGTCTTCGCCGGCAAGCACTTCCATCTGGAAGAAGCGGAACGTGTGATCGATCTTGTCTGTCTTGTTGACAACAGTCTTGATGTTTCTGCATTTCTGCAACCACGACGGTAGTGTCAGTGGATCAGTCATGGCTTTGTGCGAAAGCCATGGTTCAGCTACACTCACATCGAGAATGACTTGGCCAATGACTTGCTTGTACGGCTCGTGCTGGTCGCGCAGATTCAAGTGCGCTGTGGGCCGTGTCAGTCTTGCGCCTTGGGCGAATGCCAAGTCCATTCCACACGAGCAGCCTACCAATGTGGCCGATCGTTTCGAATGCACCAGGCACCTCCATCTCGTCTGGCAGGATCGACCGAAGAATCTGGTCTGTGGATGCCACCATGAACGCATGTGAGTCTGCGAACGCCTGGCGTGAATGGCATCCAGGCTTATGCCGGCAACGCACCGCTCGTCCAGTGATCGTAGCCCAGCTTCAGCTGGTGGCTTGTCAGCTCGGCGTTGAATTCGTTGGCGAACAGCCTGATCTTCTCGGGCAGTGCATCCACACCTGCAGTCGCAAGCAAGACCGTAGAGTGTAAGCTCACTGCAGCATGCATGTGAACAGGATCGCTGTGCGGAGCATGCACGCACTGGAAGCCTGGATCTCTGGGCCGAGCAGCAGCAGACGTCTGGTCTTTGGCGTGCCCGTCTCGGTTGGATCGTCGACAATGGCCTTGGTTCGTGGAAACGACAGGATGCCGCTGTCGGAGCATGAGCGTCAGCAACGAGCAGCACAAGCAGGGCACACAGGCATGGCATTGGCCTGCCCCAACGGACGGTGTAGCCGGCAGAGGCGGCTGAGTGGATCAACAGCAGGAGACGGTCAACGTGCCTGCCTCGAAGCGTCTCCATAGCCTTGGCAGATGCCTTGGCGGGAATGCGCAGCGCAACCAGCGAGTGGTGCGAGTCAAAGAGGCTGCGGTTGAGCTGCTTCAGGCCCTTGTGTGCGGGCGGAGCCAGCTGGCTCTTGGCTGCAAAGGACATGGCTGTGGCTGCTGTTGCTGGCCTGACTGCGGACCTACGGGCAGTTGCAGTCGTCAATTGGCGTCCTCGAAGAAAAGTGAACGGAAGCGCGTCTGAACGAGTGCCATCATCAGCACATCAGTGTATCGGCACATGCCGCCTTGGAATGGCCTCTAGGCTTGGCTGCCAAACCGACAGAGATCGCACCAGTCTGTGTGATCGAGGCGACCAGAGCACGGCCATTCAGCAGCTTGGCCGCAATCAACGCGCAGGCAGGCAGACTGACACACTGGCCACATTCCATCTATCCATCCATCTTGCTGTCCAGCCCAAAGGTCAGCACTGGCAGCCGCGAAGCAGGCTCTCGACGTCCACCAGCCATTTTGAAAGGTCGCCACGTCTCGCCACGGATCAAAACAAACCGGACGATCTGGACAGCAGCACAATTGCAAAGTTTGTCGCCAACTCGACTGACGCCTCCACTCGACCCGTGCTCTGCCCTGATCGCACTCAGCATCGAGCCGACCATCAGCATCGCTTTCGCACGCAACCGAATCTCCAGCACACCACATGGCTTCCGCTGTAGCCGCACCGCCTTCACTGCCGGGAGGTTACCACAAGGGCGATGACGGAGAGCTGCCCGTGCTCAAAGAGGGCAAGACATCGCTGACTGCCAAAGAAATCCCAATCGCCGCCAGAGCCAAAGGTAACGCATCCATTTCAGGCGGCAGGTCCACGCGGCGCAGACCACAGCAGGTCGTCAACAGCAGGCACAAACACCACAGCGTGCAATCTGCGGCGATGCTGGAGATGGCCCAAGAAGGACCTGCCGAAGCGGCATGGCATTCCTGCCATTTCGCGCATGCTGTGTACTGACTGGTCTGCACGCCTGTTCCCTGATGCCACACTATTCAATCGCTTGTGCCTTGTGCTCGGTTTCGGCCTGCGCAATGTCCCTCGCTGGATGCTCGGACACTGTCTCTGAACATCGTGGATCCGTGCATACCATTTGCCGCTGGCCCAACCTGACCATACACGGCGCAATCACGCTCGGCAGGTCCTGGTCCTGCCGCCTACACACTGCCACCGTAAGCATCGCATGCACACGATCGCTCACCCTTGCGCCACTCTCTGATCCATCCCTGTTCCCTGCACGCTGCATGCCGCTCGCATCTGCACGTTTGCGTCGCTTGATGTCCCCAACTCCTCCGACCCGTTGACGATTGTCGTCTGATCTCACCCGACACAATGGTGCTCTCTCGCTCGCTCGCTCGCTCTCTCGCACACATGCACACACACGCACATGCACATGCGCAAATCGCCAACCAAACAACCACAGGACCATTGGCCCAGACGCAAAGACCAAGGGTCCTCGTGCGCCAGCATACTCTTTTGGTATCAAGATCAAGACAAACATGGATGGTGAGCTGCGAGTTTTTCTGGCTGGCTGGCTGGCTGTCTGGCGCTGTCTGCCATCCGGATGTCGTGCCAATGCCATGTTACCAGCCGAGCCCATCCGAGGGGACGTGCGCCATGACAACGCGGCAACGCGGCAATGCTGTCTATCACCAGATCGCTGGCATGCTTGCTGTTGCAATCATCTGGGCTCTGTTGTTGTCCTCTGTCACGGATCTCGCTGATATAATGTACATGTCACACGATTCTTGGTTGCGACCCCACCTCGCAATGACGTGCAAACGTTGGACCACCAGAGCAAACGCCTGGTCCTAACAAGTTCTTCCCACAAACCACACGGACGGGCATTTCCAAGGGCCCTGCATTCTCCCTGCAGGGCGGCTTCAAGAAGAAAGGTGCGACTGCTTGATACGAGCCACACATATTTGGCATGCAGCTTACACGATGCCATTCGTTGGCTGTGAGAAGACGCGGATGCGGTTGCCTCGGACTGGGACACGCTTGGCAAAGACACGCCGGGTAAGAGCTCGAGTCAACAACATCCTGCATTGATGATGATTGTTTCTCTGGACATGGACCACCATCTCACGCACGAAATCCTTGATTGTGCAACGCACGCGTTTGTCCGGTCTGTGCAGGCCCGGGCAAGTACAACCCGACATACATTCCAAGCAAGGAGCCCAAAGCAC
The DNA here is from genome assembly GCA_025526915.1 of Entophlyctis helioformis. NCBI lineage: Eukaryota > Fungi > Chytridiomycota > Chytridiomycetes > Chytridiales > Chytriomycetaceae > Entophlyctis > Entophlyctis helioformis. The sequence goes on along the minus strand of JAHLKH010000015.1, from coordinate 195,394 downwards.
CCGCCTACAGCATCCAGCCGCGACGACAGTACGAGAAGCGTAAGTCGGTGCATTGGCTGTGCCGCACGCTCGACACTGCAGCTGACGCATGACGGCATTCGTTGCAATGCACGCGCACCAACTACAGCCAACGAGAACCCTGGACCCGCGCAGTGTAAGTTTTGCAAACAGCAATCTGTGCCTGGATGATTCAGCCGCTGACCCAAGCGTGAATGGAACCTGCAGACGAGATCAACTCGACATTGGGCATGCGTCCGATTGTCACAGTGCGCACAGCCGCAGCATACTCGATCCGATCGCAGCGACCGCAAAAGAGTAAGCCGTCGCTGCCAAGTGAGACTGTTTGCTGAACGTCCATCTGACGCGCACGCGCACGCTCTGCCTGTGCTGCAGTCGAGCACATTTCTCCTGGCCCAGCAGCATACTCGCCCGTGATCAACTCCAAGATGAAGCATGCGGCCCCTGCCTACTCACTTGGAGCGCGTCTTGTAAAGCCCGAGCCCGGAATGCTGCCCGCCGTGAGCGAGCATGAAGACGGAGCCACCCAAGGTAAGCCTGGCCGCCACTTGACACTCGCCTGTCACTATCTGGGGTCTGCACGATTGCCATACTCGGCACTCACTTTGCTCACCGTCTGTGGTTTTGCTTGACTTGATCCTTAGGAGGGCACTCCGAAGATGGCTACCGCAAGGAAGGACCTACGCCCGGACCCGGACAATGTAAGCAGCATCGTCACTCTGTATGCCGGCTAGTGTGCACCAACTGACTTGCTGCGTCGACCAACCACTTAACCAACACCGGCGATTGCTCGGCACGGTCCAGACTCGCCGAGCCTCAAGTTTGTCAGACAGAACATTCCGCGGTTCTCGTTCCGCTGCCGGCATTCCGACTACGAATTGTTCATACCCGACTGTCTCGAGGGCGAGTTTTCGTTCTGAGTCCTGCTGGGTGGCGTGATACCGATCTGCAAGGACCGTGCTCTGTGAATGTCTGCCGTGTTTTCTATCGTGCCAGTGATTCTGTCGATCAAGGCAGACACAGTCACGACTTGCAGCAGCCGAAGCAGCAGCAACAGCCATGTCAACACCCAACATCCGTTCCACCACGATTCCCGCGTTTCTGTATCACGGCAACCGCCAGACACCAAGATCAACTCCCGCACGGCCCAATCCCCAACGTCTCCAGCTCCTCCCTTTATCTTACGCTACCCGCCCTATCTATCTCCACACCCTTCAACTATTTCTCTCCGACCCGACCACGCCCAAGCCCTCTCCACATACTGCCGCCTTGTTCCGTTTCTGTGATCGCCGCCGTGTTCACTGGCATTGAGCAGGCAAGAAGGCCCAAGCGATCGGCTGGCCGCTTGGCCAACGGTCACTCTGCTCCATTTTCCACTCTGCGATCCACAATCACAATAACAAAAGCTGCTTCTCCCAACCACCGCCTTTCAGTGCCTGTTGTCGGCTGTCCGTTGGATCTGAGCGCGACGGAGGGGGGGGGGTAATTGATTTCGTTCCCATAGAAAACCTTGCGCCGGCACCTGATTGGCCGGCTGGTTTGCCTCGAATTTTGTTCAATTTGGCATCCAATTTTCAGACTTTTTGAATCCAATTTCATATTCTTGTCCGAATTCCCAGTCACTCTGAGCGGTCTGCAGCCGATGTCTTCTCAAGTCGTGCCCGCTTTGATGCTTGCTTGTGGACTGCTGAGCCTGTCCAAGGGGCAGCAGTTGGTTGCGTGTTGGTAGTGTCACGAAGAACTGTCCTGCGACTGCCTGTTGCGGCTGTTGGCCTTCTGCGTCCAGTCGGCGCACTTGTGTGTGCTGCTGGGGCTACCTGCTGCAATGTCCGAACGACCGACGTCACAGCCGACACAGACGCACTGGCATCTGCTGCTGCTCTCTTCCGCTTGCTTGACGCTCTTTGGCGGCTGGCTGTTGGCGTGGCAGCTACAGCAACGGTTGGCTGTCCATGCTCGTCCGCAAGGTCCTTGCCGTCGTCGAGATTGTCAAGGCACACAGTGTCAACAGAGTCGCAACTGTTGACAGCCATCGCACAAGAGGCAGACGAGCTCACCAACGAGGTCATGGATGGATCACTCGGCGTATCGTTGAGCTGCGGTATCTGAGCTGCTGTAAGGCATCGCGCTTGGCTTGGTCTGACTTTGAGAACTGTCGAGGCGATACACACAGAATGCCTGCAGCAATTCTGCTCACTCATGTCAACCTCTGTCCTGGCTGCCTTTGTGTAGACAGCAAGGTCGCAGCGACAAGTGTCTTTGCAACAGCCAGCAGCGCAGATAATCAGCAAGTCTTGCATTCAAGGCACGATGCCGTCGCACCCCGTCATCCACAGCCAACAGCCACGCCCACCTGGCTTGTCAGCATGCCCGCGAATGCAATGACGAGCAGCATGCACAGTCTCGGTCAACAACAAAGGGCTGATCGACTGCAGGCTGCAAAGAACAAGTCGTCCCAGACCTGCTGGCGACTGAAGTCAACAGCATCCAAAGTCGGCAATGAAGACACTGGCCCAAGGAGAAACTCGCCTTGCACCATCATCACAAGAAAGTGCGACACATTTGTGAGATCTGGGATGACTACTCGGTCAAAGATTGGAGGATTGTCATGGTGTTGGTTGGCAATCTCTGTTCCAAGAGCCAGATAGCGATATGGCGCATCTCAGTACTGCTCAGAGCACAAAGGAGGGCTGGGCATCAGGTTGGAGGTATTCACACGGATGAGATCTAGCAATTCCATGCGCACTTGGTGATTCCAACTGCGGCATGGACCCTATGAACAAGGCTGGATGGGCAACCAGTGCTGTGGCTGCCATGCCAGCATCCAACCGCCGTTGAGCATCAAGCAAGCCTTTGGTTGCAGATTCAACCTATGAGCATCGTGGAATCGAGGCGATCTGGGTTGATGATCTCAGAAGCCACTTCAACTTGACAATGGGCGTGGCGCTCTGGGTGCCACCAACCCTTAGATCACTGCCTGTTTCAAGAGGGGTGGCGCTTCTACCGACGCGTGCGCCATTGTGCGCGCCATCGCACTCCAGCATCAACCAAGACGTCAAGGTCTGCTGTGACGCGGTTGTCTCTGCAGAAGAATGCCGGCTGTCACCAGTCGAGACTGCCACAAGCAGGATGGCCCTTGGTATGCTGCCCAGTGGCCATCAAGCCATACCCTTCAAGATGGGCTGTAAGCCAGCCTCAAAGCAGAGACGATCCGCATCAATGCCATCTGTTCGCTGCTCAGAGTGACTGGCCAAGAACAATGAAAATGATATTAAATTTGGCGACCAGTGGCGTCCAATCATTGTGCTCGGCCAAAGGGAACAAATGCCTTGTGCCGAGCCCAGCTTGCCATCCACGGCCATGCTCATGGAGGACGAGGCGTGGAGCCCTTTGTCCATTGTTCCATCGGGCTGCTCGCCTCAAGGAATGGAGAAGCGATTTCGAGCTTTCCGCGACACTCTGCAACTGTCTGATTGAGCTTTCAGGCCAGGACGCACGATCAGCAACCGCACACGCACTCGCACACACACGCGCACAATCAGCAGCCGCGCACGCACGATCAGCAACTGCGCACACACACACACACACACACACACACACACACACACACACACACACACACACACCACACGCACACGCACGATCAGCAACTGCGCACACACGCACGCACGCACGATCAGCAACCGCACACGCACACACGCACAACATGGGCATCATCGGCCAGTCTGCACATTCCAGGAAGGCAAAGGCCGTCGTCGTACACAAGGACGTGCCTTGGTCCTCGGCGTTGACATTTGTGTTGGACAATGCACAACCGCCACGAGATCCGAGCGACACCAACACGGCCACACCCAGCACTTGCGGCATCGTCCACGTCGATGTGATGAGCGTCTTCTTTGCGTACTTTATCGGGCAAGGAAGGCCTGATCTACAACCATCCATGGCCGAACGAAAGTCAGTCCTCGAGCCAGTACTCGAGTCGTTCATTGGCAAGTTCGGCGACAAGCACACATACGTCTTTCATGTTGACGGTCAGCACGGCGACTCTGGGCTTAAGATCGAGCACAGGCACCGTGCCGTTAAGGTCCTGAATGGGGTGGCCACTGTTCTGCGGTGCATTCGCAAACGCGGCAAGTGCAAGAGATCGAAACACTTGACCAGGTGCGTCCACTTCTTCATGCCACATCGAGGCGATTCTAACTAACCATCAATGATCCAGGAAAGACAGACAGGCGCTGCGACGTTCGTTCACGCTCACGCACGACGACAAGCAGCGTATTTACGAGGCGATCGCGGAGATCCTCGAGACCAAGCCACAGCATACGGCTCATTGGTGTGACCACGAGGCGGACGTTTGCATCGCCCGGTGCGCAGCCGAGTATGCAAGAAATCCAAGGTATTGACCGCCATCGCAACTGTATGTTTTGATTGACGGCTAACAGTCTTCATCTTGCAACAGCGACACACCAATGGTGGTTATCGCCAACGACTCGGACTTGGTGATGCACTGCGACGGCCGCTGCCCTGTCATCACGATGAGCATGCGCAAGGGACGTGACAGCGAGATCCGGTCTTATAACCATGCAGGTATCCCGTCCACTGCGTCAGCCATGGGAGTGTACGAGTTCGATGGCTCTTGCCAAACTCTAGCTGCATTCGCCAAGAATGACTTTTTCGATTGCTACGGGCGTGGTGCGTGCGATTCCTGGCTTCATGCTCTGTATTGTCATCCATGCTGCGATGCCGACTAACATGCGTTGCCACTCACATCATCTTGCAGGCATTGGTTTTGGTGCCAAGTTCATTAACGAGTACGTTGATGGCGTGATAAGCAAGGAAAACACGGATCTGGCCGGCTTCCGTGATCGCCTCCGCAACCGCAAGTTTTCCGACGACTTCCTGACGGGCCTCAGGGACGCGTACGTCAAGGACTTGTTGCCAATCGGAGGCGAGGACCTCGCCAAGGCATTTCTCAACGCCTTTGACGTTTTCGTTTACCTCGACGAGTCAGGAGCTTCCGCTGCGGCGTTCAAAGCCCCAAGCAGAAGCAGCGGTCAATCTCGCGATGCGCAAGGGCAGAGGCAAGTCATTGCGCGATCGGTCAAGCACGCGGCACTGTTGATGCATTTGCATGCAGAGCACTGTACTGACCATCTATCACCACATGGAATGACAGCGGCAAGGCTGCCGTCAAGACCGCCGCAGCTCAACCAAGGTACTCATGCATGCGATCTCTGCAGGTTCTCGCATTGCTGACTCTGTTCTCCTGTCCTTGATGCAACTTTTGGATCGTGATGCAGTTGCCAGCGACATGACGGCTGCCTCCTGACCCACTCCAACTGGCAAGAACGACACCCAGACTCCAACGTCGTGCATCTGACGCAGAGCGACATCAACCGGCACCTCGAGACCATTGTCAGCAGCGAGCAAATGGACACCGCGTTTGAGCAGGTCAACGGCTGCCCGATCGCATTTGACTGCATCGTCAAGCACGCGGCGGGCCGTCTCTCTGGCAATCATGGCGGAGTCGCGGGCCGCGACATTCTGGCGAGGATCAGCCGGGCGGCAAGCGCGCGACTTGTAGCGCTTGCCTGCAAGAAGCCTCCTGTACGGGAAGCGCGCACGTTGCTCAACAAACCAGCTTGGGCCATTCAGCATGCAACCGTAAGTTTCTGCATGACTTGGACTCATGTGCATTTCTTGCCTTGAAGTGTCTAACCCAATCCACTGTCCATCGAACAGACTGTCGCTTTGGTGATGCAGAACCAGCTGAACAAGATCGTGTATCCTCCATGCGTACCCTTTGAGCATTCATCAACTCCAAGTACGTGCTGCTTGCATCAGAATGACTTGACACCATCCACTCACAGTGCTGCCTTTGTCGAATGTGCTACTTTAGTACCAGAAACGCAGAAAAACAAGCAGAAACCCAAGTATCAAGGCAAGATCAACACCCGCCGCGTTTCCTCAAAGACCTTTGCCGAAATCCGCGACAGGGCCATAAAACAGCTGAAAGACCTGAAAGCTCAAACGAAGGGCCAACCAGTGACACTTGTCGAGCAGCAAGCCGAGGCTATTGCTCTGCTAAAGTCGATCATCGAGCAGGCATCGGTGCGTCTCTGTCTACACTGGCCGTGTGTGCATGTGATGACTTGGTGCAGTCGCTCATTTTTCCAATTGACAGGGGCTTCAACCGCCAACGCCGCCCAAGCGTAAATGGTCATCTACCAACTGTTGGCCTGGACAAGCACAGCGGGTTGTCTTTTCTCTCAATCGAGCTGCAGACACCCAGACGACGGTTAGTTCTGATGTACCATTGATGCTTGCATATGTATTTTGTGCACTCGGAATGCATTGCTCATGTTGCCATCCAACCTCTGCAGGCACCACGCCCTCTCACGCCAGCCATGCTCGCCAAGCTCAAAAAGAAGAGCGAAACGGAAGCTGTAGATACTGAGGCAAAGAAGGCCGCGAAGACCAACAGGCAAAGGTCAGGCCTGCAGCACCGCAGGTTTCCTTCTGGCACAACGCGAGTGTAAGTGATGTATGCTGTGCGATGTGCCGTGAGAGCACTTGCTGACATGCGTGTTTTGGTAGAGTCGTCATTCGCTCACGACGGGCACTACAGCTGAAGCTCAGAAAGATGAGCCAGATCGTTACCGCGCGATTCATAACACTCCTTGCGGCCATCGGCGACAAGGTGCGGCAATCAAAAGGAGGCGCAACCAATCTACCCGCTGTGGACGCGACCGATCGACCCGCTGTGGACGCGGCTGATCGTTGTGGCATGAGAGTGCTATACGAGGTACGATTTAGGATCGCCATTCTGCCTGCATGCATGGCGTTGCATGTACTGACTGGCAGCTTGGCGTGGTTTGCAGGACCTTACCTCGAGTGATCCATTGCGCGTCAGATTCCATGGCCTTCATGGCAGGAAGACGCCAGAGACATGGACGCGGGATCTGATCGTCGAGGACAAGTTTACCCGTGTGTACTCGTTCACCGTCGGTACTCGGCAGGCCGGCCTTATCGTCATTGGTGCCGTCCTTGAAGAGCTCCTCGAGATCGTTCAAGACGCGCCCCTCCCGCCAAAATACCACGTTTACCAGTGGTTCCAAGAAAAGCAGACCGGGTTCTGCTTCTTGAGCAACGATGATATCAGAGCCCTCGACGATCCCAGCAACTCAGACGGCACCAACCGCCCCGGTGGCGTGTCAAGGGAGGATTTCCTGTCCGGCCGATTTACGCTCAGAAAGGGCATCGACGCGCGGATCATGTATGGCTCAAGTTTGTACAACCCAGAGAGCAGCGATCCTCGCTTTGGCGATCCGGTGCCACTCGCCACGGGCACGAGACTCGAGATATGTCTGCACGAGAGGGTCAAGAAGTCAAAGGACAGCGAGGACGCCGACGAGTATGAGGACATTGAGGACATCGAGGACGCCGACGAGTCTGAGGACGCCGACGAGTCTGAGGACGCCGACGAGTCTGAGGACGCCGAGGACGCCGACGAGTCTGAGCAGCCAGGAGCAGCACCGGCGGTGCCAACAGCGAACCAACTGCTCACGGAGATCATCAGCAGCGCTTCTGGCGGCGAGACGTCCATGGCCTGTATGCTGCGCCACCTGTCGTACATTTTCAGTGGCAAGCAGATGGCCCAGCCGGGTCTCAATATGAGCACGATCAACGCGTGGCTCGTCACGGCCATGCAGCTGATGATGCACCGGTCATGGACGCGAGGCATGGTGCACGCCAATGCGATCAAGAAAGGCATACCACAGCCCAAAATGCCGCCAGCCGTCGCGCAGGAGCCGGCTCTACCAGACAGGCTTGACGGCAGCCTCTGCGCGGAAGCTGCGAATGATATCTTCAGCAACCTCGCCAAGAGTGTGTGTGCCATGCTGGCGCAGCACTACATTGGAAGCCAGTCCGACCTGGTGTTTGCAGCGTGCCTCAAGCTTGTGCGCGGTTCAACTCCCAAGCAAGCGACGGCGTGGACTACGTACCTGATCAAGAAAGCCAGGGACGCTGAGACCGCCAAGCGTGCTGCTGCCAACGCCGCCAAGCGCGCTGCTGCCAAAGCTGCCAAGGACGCCGCAGACGCCAAGGATCCCAAGCGTGTAGCTGCCAACGCCGCCAGGGACGCCAAGCGCGCAGCTGCCAAAGCCGTCAGGGACGCCAAGCGCGCAGCTGCCAAAGCTGCCAAGGACGCCGAGCGTGCAGCTGCCAAAGCCGCCAGGGACGCCGAGCGTGCAGCTGCCAAAGCCGCCAGGGACGCCGAGCGTGCAGCTGCCAAAGCCGTCAGGGATGCAGCTGCCAAAGCCACCAGGGACGCCAGGCTTGCTGCTGCCATAGCCACCAAGAAGCCACGCGTTGGGAAGGCTGCCACTGAGGACGCCGTGCCAACCCACAAGCGGACCGCGTCCAGCACTTCAATCACCGACAAGGGCGGCGTAGCCAAGAAGGTACGCGTCGGCAAGGACCCCGCGCCAACCCACAAGCGGACCGCGTCCAGCACTTCAATCACCGACAAGGGCGGCGTAGCCAAGAAGGTACGCGTCGGCAAGGACACCACTGCCAAGGACGCCACGGCTGCCAACGGTGCTGCTGCCAAAGCCGCCAAGAAGCCACGCGTTGCTAAGGCCGCCGCTGCCAAGGATGCCAAGAAGCCATGTGTCGGGAAGGCTGCCACCACCGAGAGCGCGGCGCCGAGCCCATCGCCAGCCACGGAGGGCAAGGACGCACCAAAGAAGCCACGCAGCAAGAAGGCCGCAGCATCCAGCTCTTCCTCAGCCACAGAGGGCAAGGCCGTTGTCGTGCTACCTCCAGAGCTAGACGAGCTCGCTGCGATTGTGCTCAGTGAGTCGCTGTCGCATCCCGGCAAGTTCCATGCGCTGCGCGATCTCGCTGGGAGACAGAGCATCAAGCTTTGCCCGCAGCCGGCAAGCTGCGACCCTTTCGTTCTCATCACAGAGAGGACACTCTTTTGGTCTGTGATGGGGACAAAGAAGGAGCGCGACAGCAAGGGGCAGGATCCTGCTTTGCAAGCACTGCGAAAGGAGCTACTTGCTGCGATCAGTAAGTTGCACTGCCTGTTTGTGCCATCTTTTTATGATTTGATACTAACAATCCACCTTTCTCAAAGAGCCTGGCTCGAAAAAGTTGACACTCAAGTCAACCGACAGCGAGATCAAGAAGGCATTCAGCTCGAGTCGCGAGAATTGCGTCATGGACGTCCTGCTTCCCGGCCTCCGCCCCAAGAAAGGCCGGTATCAAACGCCGGCAGAAGCCGAAGCGGAAATGGACGCAGCCAACACCAAGGCCAAGAAAGCGGCTAGAGCCAAGGCGACGCAAGAGGCCAAGAAGCAGCGTCTGCGTGGCAAGGAGCGCAAGAACTTCATCCAGGCTGCGGTTGATGCTCTACCCCCAGCGAGACCAACCAAACGGACACGGATGAGTAGCGTCATCTCGAACGGATACAGCGTCGGCCAGTTGGTTCGCGATTATCGCACAGACCGTCCAGAGTCGCCTTGCAGTATGTGCCGTGCTTGGATGCTTTGGTGCACACATCAATTCTAACCGCCGCCTTGCTTCGCAGGTCCCGACACGGCGTCTTCATGCGAGCTTCCCAGTCTTGCCAATGAGGCTGATTGTGTGCCTGATTACCTCAACGGCGAATGTGAGTTGCTGTGCCAATCCAGACGCGTACTTGCTGTCCACACCAACTGACATGCCATCCACAGCTGCCAAGCCAAAAGTGCCAAACCTTGTATGTCACTTGCATGCTAACCTCGCGCATTGGTGCACATGCATTGCACATCCCTCACTCATGCCATGGCATGACAGGCCAAGCGCAACTTCAATGCATCCCAGCGACTACCTGATGTTGCTGATGCCAACAAGCTGCTCGCCGACAAGGGCTATGAGACTGTTCGCGTTGTCAGTCTAGACTGGGGCCAGCGGTACCTGTTTGGCGCGTCCAGCATGCTGGTCAATGTCGAACCGAGACATACACGCACGAGTCCAACTATGTGCTCTCCTCTGGCTTATTTCAAGCTGAGCGCGAACTTCTGCGATGGTATGTATGCAATGACTCTGTGCACTCTTGACCAGATCAACTCACAGTGCCTGTCTCTTGTGCCAGGTTCAACAATCGATATGCCAAGGCAGCCGACATCCATGAGGCGATTGCCTTCAAGATGGCAAAGCATGCCGATCCAGGCGTCTCAGCAGGCGAGAGAGCCTTTTGGGATCTTCGCTGCTTGGCGTACTGCTCGACATTCCTGAATGCAAAGGTATGTTTTCTCTGCTTCTGAATGCATATCGGCATGATCGCCATGCTGCTTGATCGCCTGCTGATTGCATTGAGTGGCATGGCATGGCATTCCACAGAAGGTCAAGGCCGAGCGTTTTTCCATGCGCAGCAACAGCATGTCTTTTCGCGGACATGCTCTTGAAGGCATCATGAAGCTGGCAGGATCGACCACTGGCAAGCGCGCATCTCCTGCGTCTCAAGGCCTGCCCTTCGATCCAAAAAAGTCGACAGAGAAGGACATTCCCGTTGTGTGGGCATTTGGCATCGACTTTACAGGCAAGGTGGTCCGGCACGCTGTGTTTGAGAAGTTTCTCATCAGGCATCTGCGGTCGTCTGGATATGCCTATGTGCGTCTGATGCCATGCCATCCATCCATCCATCCATCTGTGCACCAACTGACCACACGATCCTGCACACACACACACAGATCTACCGCTGCAACGAGAACCTGACCAGCCAGATGTGCCCGCAGTGCAAGCAGCGGATCCCATACAAGAACCGCACCAACCTGCGACGCTACGAGTGCACAGCATGCAAGGCCGTCTACCACCGAGACGTGCTTGGAGCCACCAACATCGGAATGGTCGCACTGGGGCATTTGCTCGATGGAGAGCGGCCGCTCTACTTGACGCACACAAAGGCCAGTCAGCCTGTCGTCCAGCAGCTTCCAGTACCTGAGCTGCCTGTCAACCAGCGGCCTCCAAGACCACCCGATCCGCCCATCGTCCTGCCGCCTCCACCACGGACACGGTCTGTCCGCGGGTCACGAGCCAGCAAGGCACATGCAACTCCACGTGCTGTGACTTCCAGCACAATATGAATCGGGGCACCTCCCGATCGACCAATAGGGTCACTTCTTACGAAGGTAAGACCCTCATGCATGTGGATGTACATCGCCCGCTTGTCGTCGCATGCTCGTTGCTGACTCGAACCTTCAATCGTGTGATGTGCTTGCCTTACATTCGACGCCTCTCGGGTCCAATTTAATTCAATGATTCTTGGTAATTGTTTGGATGTCGGGCATTTTGCCGGCAACTGCCGGCATTCCCTCGCCCTATTGCCCACCCCTCAGCGCGCAGTGAATTCGGCGCACTTTGACCGACAACTGCTTTTGTGAGTCTTGCGCAACAGCCGCGTCGTGCCGTGCTATGCTGTGCCGAGCTGCACACACACCCACCGACGACGCTCTGCCCACGCCACACAGGGACTGACCATCAGCGCTGCCGTGCCTGTGCGAACCCGCTCTGGCCGTCGACGGTGCGCTGCCCCAGCAGATCCCCGCAGCCCCCCGCAGCCTCCCCGCAGCCGCCAACATGTCGATCAATGTCGGAGACGCAATGTACGCCCAGGACGAGTACGGCCGTCCGCTCATCATCCTGCGCGAGCAGTCCAAGACCCGCATCAAGGGCATCGAGGCCCAAAAGGTGTGCGGCCCTTGCCCTTCTGCCCTCGCCTGCGTCCTGCCTCGTCAGCCCCGTCAGCCCCGTCAGCCCAGCCAGCCCCGTCAGCCTCGTCTGCCCAGCCAGCCCGCCGTGGTCCAATGCACCGGCAGACGGACAGAGACTGCCGCACCCCTGGTCGTCGGACTGGCTTGCGGGCTGCACTGGCTGTACTGGCCGCACTGGCTTGGTGCCATGCAGGCCCGTGCGGCACACCAAGCCAGCCAGCCAGACAGCCAGCCAGCACTAGAGTGGGCCGGATGCACCTGCACACACTGCGGCCATGCCCGCTTCGCCGGCAGCCTCTGCTCCGCCTGTCTGCCTGCCGTGATCTGGCGTTTGTGGTGTGCCAAACTGACCCAACCCGCCTGCCTGTCTTGCCTGCCTGTCTTGCCTGCCTGTCTTGCCTGCCCGCCCGCCCGCCTGCCTGCCTCGGTGCGCTCGGTGTCTGCTGCCACATCTGCCCGTCTGCAATGCTGCCTGCGTCTCTCGCCCCAGTCGCACATCCTGGCTGCCAAGGCCGTTGCCAACATCCTCAAGTCGTCCCTCGGCCCTCGTGGTGAGTCGAGTCCTGTCCGCCGCCCGTTTCTGTCCAGTTCAGCCCAGCGGTCGCAACCAAGGCTCATACCGCTGACTGGACCTGGCTGGACTGGACGGACTGGACCTGGACCTGGGCTGCCTTGCTGTCTTTTGGCTGACGCTCCCATGCCGGATGTCTGCAGGTCTCGACAAGATCCTCATCTCGCCCGACGGCGACATCACCATCACCAACGACGGCGCAACCATCATGGAGCGCATGGAGGTGGAGCACGAGATCGCCAAGCTCCTTGTGCAGCTGTCCAAGAGCCAGGACGATGAGATTGGCGATGGCACCACGGGTGTTGTTGGTGCGTCTTTGGCCGGGCCGTCTGATCTGCTGCACACTGGATACTCTGGATTGGCCCCACGTTTCTAACTCGGATGCATGACCGCCAATGGCCTGGATCTGCAGTTCTTGCTGGTGCTCTCCTTGAGCAGGCCGAGTCTCTGTTGGACAAGGGCATCCACCCCATCCGCATTGCCGATGGTTTCGAGCGTGCCTGTAATGTTGCCGTGGCGCATCTCGACACCGTCGCCGATGTGATCACGTTTGACAAGGACAACCTGGACATCCTCCACCGCACAGCCAAGACCTGTCTTGGCTCCAAGATGTAAGAGCGTCGTGCAGTCATTGTCTGCACGTCGACGCGTGGCGACTGTGACTGACGCGGACGCGGCCTGGCATCCCCTTGAACAGTGTCTCCAAGTGCCACGACAAGTTTGCCCAGATGGCTGTGGATGCCGTTCTGGCCGTTGCCGACCTTGAGCGCAAGGACGTGGACTTTGAGCTCATCAAGGTCGACGGCAAGGTCGGCGGCTCGCTCGAGGACTCCAAGATCGTGTACGGTGTTGTTGTCGACAAGGACTTTTCGCACCCGCAGATGCCCAAGGAGATCCGCGACGCCAAGCTCGCCATTCTCACCTGCCCCTTTGAGCCCCCCAAGCCCAAGACCAAGCACCAGCTCGACATCACGTCCGTGGAAGAATACAAGAAGCTGCAGCAGTACGAAAAGGACAAGTTTGACGAGATGGTCAAGCAGGTCAAGGACTGTGGCGCGAACCTGGTCATCTGCCAGTGGGGCTTTGACGACGAGGCCAACCACCTGCTTCTCCAGAACCAGCTTCCTGCCGTCCGCTGGGTTGGCGGTCCTGAGATCGAGGTGTGTTATTGTTGCTGCTGCTTTGCTTTGTTGTTTGGCCCTTGAACGCGCAAGCCTCGATGCTAACCATGGCCATGGCTGGATATGATTGTTCACTCGCAGCTTATTGCTATTGCGACCAACGGCCGCATTGTTCCCCGCTTTGCAGAGCTCTCTGCCGAGAAGCTCGGCAAGGCCGGTGTTGTCCGCGAGATCTCGTTTGGCACGACCAAGGACCGCATGCTTGTCATTGAAGAGTGCGCCAACACGCGCGCTGTCACGCTCTTTGTGCGCGGTGGCAACAAGATGGTATGTTGCTTGCTGTCGAGTTAATGGCTGCTCATCTCCGCCAGTCGATCGCCTGGCTGACAACTGACTGTGTCCGTGTTGCATTGCCACTTTATTGTGCAGATCATTGACGAGGCCAAGCGCAGTCTCCACGACGCCATCTGTGTGGTGCGCAACCTTGTGCGTGACGGCCGCATCGTCTACGGTGGCGGTGCTGCCGAGATCACTTGCTCGCTCGCTGTCTCCAAGGCAGCCGACCAGATCTCGTCGATTGAGCAGTACGCCATGCGCGCGTTTGCGTCTGCCCTCGACGCCATCCCCCTCGCCCTTGCCGAGAACTCTGGACTCCCCCCGATCGAGACGCTCGCCGAGATCAAGTCTCGCCAGGCAACCGAGAACAACTCGAGACTCGGCATTGACTGCAACCTGCGCGGCTCCAACGACATGCGCAGCCAGCACGTGTTTGACCCGCTCATCTCGAAGCGCTCGCAGTTCTACCTTGCAACGCAGCTGGTCAAGATGGTGCTCAAGATTGACGATGTCATTCAGCCAGGCCAGGCCGAGTAAGCCCGCCGATCCAGCCTGTGATGATGGCATGCAGATCCATGGCATTGGGGGTGTGGAGGTGATGGATGATGAAGGGAATGAACGGAACGTCCATGTGGCACCTGGTCAGCGACTTTCTCCCCGCAAGCATCCATCGCCCAGATCACAACAGCATGGCCAAAGGTGCGTGACGTGCAGACTGGCCGGCTGGCTGGCCGCGTGCTCCAGCGTGCGGCTGGTGGTGCGGGCAGGACGGGCCGGGCGGCAGCATGCACAGGCGGCAGTGTCTCGCAGCCTGCCCTTGCACCGTTGCCCATCTAGCCACGCTGTGGTGTGCTGCTCGGGGTGTGCTGTTGTGCCGTGTGCAAGCGACTGACGCAGCGAACCCTGCCTTGGACGGGCGGACGGACGGACGGACGGCGTGCGCTGCCGGATGCGGCGGACGAGCAGTTCCCCGCAACTTCAGACTGCTCGAGGAGCTCGAGAAGGGCGAGAAGGGCATCGGCGACGGCACCATCAGCTACGGCCTTGCGGACGGCGACGACATGCTCATGTCCAGATGGAACGGCACCATCATCGGCCCTGGCCATGTGCGTGGCCTCGCTCTCTCTCGCTTGCCTGCCTGCTTGTCTGCCTGCCTGCCTGTCTGTCTGTCTGCCTGTCTGCACGTCTTGCTGATGCCGTGCCTTGCACTCTCCATGCTTGCTTGTCTGTCTGCCTGCTTGTCTGTATCTGCCTGTATCTGCCTTCACGCTGTTGAACAGACTGCCCACGAGAACCGCATCTACTCGCTGCGGATCGTGTGTGGCGACGAGTACCCCGACAAGCCGCCGGCCATCTCGTTCATCTCCAAGATCAACCTGCCCTGCGTCAACCAGCAGAACGGCAAGGTGAGGCTTGGCCTGCATCCGCTACCTTGCCTTGAACGGATCGTCTCGTGCTGATGCTGCATGCCATGCCACCATGGGATCGACGGATCGATGGATCAATGGGCGAATGGATGGATGGATGGATAGGTCGAGAAGCTTCCGTGCCTGGATGCCTGGAAAAGAAACTACTCGCTCGAGACCATATTGTCCGAGCTGCGCAAGTGAGTCTGGCCTTGCTGCGATCGCTGCGGGACGGTGCCGCATCTTGCCGCACACCATCTGACATGCCGTGCACGCTGCGTGGATAGGGAGATGGCGGCGCCTGCCAACAAGAAGCTGTCGCAGCCTGCCGAGGGAACCACCTTTCCTCAATAAGCCGGCGGCTTAATGCCCAGCCTGCCCGTTGTCGACCACCAGGTTTCCCCTCACTCCCCGCCACGCGATCACTGCCAGCCGCCAGACACCAGCCGCCAGCCGCCAGTCACTTGCTAGCCAACCCGCATATTTGAAGTGTGTTGGCTCGCAGGCCTCAGTAAACCCTTCACAGTTGTTGATCATGATACACGCTCTTCTCTCGCCTGTGCTGGCTGAGGCCCACCACCAGTGAGACTGCCCAGAGTCTCTGGCACAAAGCAAGCCGTTGGCTCCTTCAGAGACTAGGCGGTGCTGGCCGTGCCAGGGCAGCAGCAGCAGCAGCAGCAGCAGCAGCAGCAGCAGCAGCAGCAGCGACAAGCGACGGCCATGCACATGCACATGCGCATGCGCATGCGTTGATGCTTTTCCCAGCTTGTCCGCCCGCCCGGCCGCCAGCTCGTCAGCTTGACATCAGCTCGACAGCCCGTTGACGCATGCTCCGCCTCCGCCCGGCTCGTCGCGTTCGGACGACAACGCGTCGCGACGCCACCAGCCCAGCCACAACCCATCTGTGCAGACACAGCGGCAGACACAGCGGCAGACACAGCGGCAGACACAGCGGCAGACACGGAACTCCGACACGCTGCGCCGGTCGGCTGCGCTGCACACTCGCAGGCATTCCAGCACTGGCGCTGCGCTTGCACATGTCGCTCGGTGTGAAGCGTGAACAGGTCGAAAGCGGAAAAGCGGCAAGCGGATCTGGCGGACCGCATCCACCCGCACGCATTCGCGGCCCTTCACCCGCTCGCCAATCCATCTGTCCGTCGGCCCCTTTGCCCTTTTCTGTCCTGTTCTGGCCCGACCCGACCCGACCCGACCCGGCACCGAGCAGCACCACAAGACACGCTCCGACGTCCACTCGAGCGCATCGCCAGGCAGACGCATCCAACGACACGAGCAGCATCAGAAGCGGCGGCAGCAGCAGGCAGCCCTTTGCCGCCCGTCACAGTCGCACCCGCTTGCCGTCCAAGACCACGCCCAAGCCACCGCTGGTATCCGGAACCACCCGTGTCCATTCGCAGCCACCGACTGACAATGCCGTGATGGACTGACAGGCAGACCTCGAGGCAGGAAGCAGCAGCACACTCGCCCACGCCCACGCCCACACCCACACCAACGCCCACACCCACATGGCGGACCTGTGCACGGCCGCGTACAACGGCGACGTCCATCTCGTCGAAGCGCTTGTCCAAGTGTCTCGTCTGAACGTCAACGCAGCATGCGCGTGGAGTGCAAGGCTCGGCCGCTGCATCGACGCTGCCAATGCTGCATCCGCACCCGCACCAACACCAACACCCGCATCTGCATCAACAACAGCGTCGACAGGGCTCGCCACAGCACCCACTGCCCAAGCCGGCGCTGCTGTGGATGCGCACTCGTCCAGCTCCGCCGCCGCCGCCGCGCTCCCACTGCAAGAAAACGGCTCGGATTCGGACGTGTACACGACGCCGCCGCTGCACCTCGCCGTTATCCAGGGCCACTACGACGTCGTGCAGCTGCTGCTCGATGCCGGCGCTTCTCTTCAGAGGCGGGATTCTCGTGGCCGGTAAGCCTCACTCACTCACTCTCGCTCTCTCTCTCGCCCTCTCTCGTGTCGCTGCAGGTGTCGGCCAGCACTGACGGCAGGATGCACCGGCTGCTCCAGATCGGCTCTCGTCAGGTGCATCTATGGCTCGTGCGACACGCTCGCAGTCACCTCGGACAACTACTACGCAGTGACCAAAGTGACGGCGGCACATCTTGCCATTGCACGGCTGATTCTGCGGACGCTGCGCAAACAGACAGAGGCGTCGAGTGCCCAACAAGCAACGGCTGCGTCGGCGTCGGCGTCGGCGTCGGCATTGGGGTCTGCAGCCGACGCGACGCTCAGCACGGCACCTGTGGCTGACGTGTTTGAAGAGTGCGTCAATGGGCCGCAGCAAGGACCGCTGCTTCGTGGTATCACGCCGCTCTGTCTTGCCGCGTATCTGGGCAAAGCTGAGATGGTGCGCACACTCATCCAGAACGGTGCGCGCGTTGACGCACCAGACCTGAACGGTACGTCACCGTGCAGCGCGGTCCATATCCGTGCAATCCCATGGCCAGTCTCGTTGGGCCAACGGACGGACGGACTGATGGACTGACTGACTGACTGTATTCAACTGAACAGGATCAACGCCGCTCATGTATGCAGCAAGAGACGGCCACGCCAAGACGGTCGAGGTGCTGCTGTTTTACCACGCGTCCGCGACTGCACGCGATAACTATGCATGGACAGCCGCACAGTACGCAACAGACTATCCCGACATTGTCAAGTTGCTTGCCAATGCCAATGTGTCGAACGCGGCGTCGTCGGATCAGGCAGCAAAGAAGCGCGCAGGCATACTGCCTACTTCGGAGACGCTCGTCTCGGCCATTGAAGCGCAACGGAACCCATCATCGAAACCCCAGGGATCCAAGACACAAGCGGGGCCTGTCGTGCTCAGCCACGACGACCAGTACCTGCTGTTTTCCTCGATCAAGGACGGCGATCCGGACATGCTGCGCAGTCTGCTCAGCAGCCCAGTTGGACCCGACGCAACGCTCTTCTCTGACCCATTGAGCGGCCTCACTGCGCTGCAATACGCTGTCCGCCACCGGCCGCTCCACGTGCCAGACTCGGGCATCATGATCAAGATGCTCATTGAGCATGGCGCGCTTGTCAATGCGCGCAACACCAAAACGGGCAAGACGCCGCTGCACTACATCACTCGAGATCCGTTGCCCGTGACGGCACAACCGCAGCAAAGTGGCAATGGAGGCAGCAATAGTGGTGCCGATGACGCTGCAGATACTGCTGCTGCCCGGGCCATGGTGCTTGACCTTGTGCAGGTGTTTCTCGAGGGAGGAGCCGACGTGCACACGGGCGACGCGAGTGGCAATACGCCGCTGCACTACGCGTGCCGGTCTGGCGATGCGGATCTGGTGCGGCTGCTTCTCAAGCATGGCGCTGACATGTACGCGACCAATCGGCGTGGCAAGACTGCGCTGGACGAATGCCAGTCCGCGGATCTCAAGGCGATCATCGAAAGGGGACAGCTGCTGGACATGGACAACCATATTGTGGCCAGCGAAGGAGATGCTGGCCCTGGCGATCCACTTCTGGCTGCTCAGCCCATGGCGTCTGTGCGATCGTCGGCAGCAGGCGGTGTCAGCGCGTCGGTCGCCATGTACGCACCGTCGGCTGAACCGCCAAGCGCGCCGCAGTCTGTGGCGCAGTCCATGATCCGCGCATCCCTTCAACAGCTGGGCCAGGACCGAGCGGCATCTCCTGCTGCCAGAGCCGCAGCCGCTGCCACAGCCACAGCAGACGAGCCTGCACCGTCCACCATGTCGGCCATGGTCAAGAGCATCATGGCTGCTCTGCTGCCCGCATCTGCCATCCAGCCGGCATCCAGCACCCTGCCGTCCGCATCACAGTCGTACGAGTCGATGCCGCAAGTGCCGCCGACACCCGTATCTGGCACAGAGGCAGGTGCACCCGCAGTGCTGTCGCGGCCCGTCTCGCGATTCTTTGGCTCCGACATGCACGACGGCCATGCCAGCATGCAGGCCGACGACGTGACCGCAGCATCCGACCGCAGCCTCGTTGAAGCCATCCAGCAGTCACTCGCAGCTGCCTCTGACCCCATGCAAGACCTCCCGCCGTCCACCGTGCTCAAGGCCTTCAAAGACATGCTGTCCGAGTCCGAGTCCCGCTGCCAGGCTCTCGAGGCCCACATCGAGAGCCTGACGGCCACGCAGCTGGACCGCGACACGCGCTTCCAGGAGCAGATCCGCAAGCTGGAGCAAGAGGCGCTCCTCGCCGAAGCGCGGTACGAAAAGGTGGCCAAGGAGTGCCAGAAACTCGACCGTGACTGCAAAGAGGCGGTCGAGAAAGCCGAGGCGGCGGAAACGAGTCTCGTGTCGCTCATGGTTGCGTACAAGAAGGCGCTCGACGACAGCGAGACGCTTGTGAATGTGATTGACGAGCGCGACGAGCGGATCGCGGTCATGCAGCGCGAGCTGGCGGCCATCAAGAGCGAACGGGCATCGGCTGTTGCGAGCGAGAGCAGCCGGTCAGACTCTGTTAACGCTGCGACCAAGAGCGGAGGCGCTGATGATGCTGCGAGCGTGACCACCATCAAGAGCGTCGGCAGTATTGGACAAGGTGCAGCCAAGAGCAGCAGCCACGCCAGTAGCGGTAGCGATGCATTGCCAAGCCATGCCAACACTGCCAGCCTGGCCGACGCGATGGCGTTGCTGGACCTCAAGCACGACATTACGCGGTTCAATCTGGAGACCATCTGCGAGGATATCGCGGATGCGAGGAGTCGCTTGCAGGCGTTCGTGCCCGCCGCGCGGATCTGGTGGCAAGTGCCGGCAGCCTCGACCGGCTTCCCCAGGAGAGCGACGAGACATGCTGGACCAGCTTGACGAACAGGAGCAGCAGCTCTTGGCGCACATTGAGCGGTGTGGCCAGGAGCGTGATACGGTGCGCGAGTGTTTGAAACGACGCTGCGCGAATGGGCCGAGTTGCGCGAGGCTCTCGAAGACGCGCAAGCTGCAATATGTCGGGCGGCGTCGGGTCCAATGCCAGTGGCCGCATGAGCAGTAGCCTGCTGAGCAACGGTGCAGTCACACGAGCATTGGCAACATCAGCAGTATCAGCATGGGGTCTGTCAGTCAGGCTGGCAGTGGCGCCAGCACGGGCAGCGTCAGTGGCATGGTTGGGTATGGCTACCGCGGCAGGTACTCGATTGGTGGCAAGAACAACGCTCAGCAGCAGCAACAACAACAACAGCAACAGATGCAGCGCAGTGCTGGCCGCAGTATGCGGTTCCAGACATTCCATGATCTCATCCAAGCCGTCCGGCTTCACCAAGACGCCACCACCACCAACAGCAGCAATCCCAGCGCGTCAAGCGACTCCAATCCGAACAATACCGTCCGGGCAGTCATATTGCTGCCAGGACCCCAGCCGACGCGACCACAAAGCCACATTAGCAGCACAGGCAACACGGGAAAACGCAACAGCAGCAGCGACGATCAGGCCCAGTCGTCACGCCAGCGACAGATCAGGCTCGACGTGCCGATCCTGTGCTGGCTGCTCAGCACGTCCCAGCACCGCATGAACATCCACGCACGGACGCTCCAACGGCAACGCGACACGGAGACGTCGACGCTCTCGCGACTGGACGAGACACAGATCAAGCTGCAGGAGACGACGCGGCATCTGCGCAACGCCAAACGCGAGCTGACGGACCTGGCTGGCAAGTTCCAGCGATTCGAGCAGGAGATGGTCGGGCTGGAGACCAAGCTCGAGGCTGTAGCGCGCGATCGCGTGCAGGAGATTCAAGCGATCCGCGAGCTGGTTTCTGTGCTCGTTGGCGGGTCGGGCGGTGGCCAGAAACGGCGCGATGCAGGCACTGGGTACCGCCGACTGGGCAACTGGGACGATTCTGGATCCGACCGTGATGGCACAGCGGGCCAGGACCAGGAGCAGGGCGGGCTTGTTCATGCTGTGAAGCAGTTGCTGTCGTCGATGGATGCTGCTGCGCTTGTGCGGATTTCGCAGAACATGGATGCCATGGATCGCGGAGCCATGGTTGCACCCAACAGCGCGACGGATGGGAGTGGAGGCGATGATCAGTTTGATCAGCTGCATCGGTACGCGACGCAGGCGCTTGTTGTGGCCAATCTGGCTGTTCGGCGTATCAAGGTCTACTTTGAGCGTATCGCCGAGGTGGTGCAACAGACCAAGGAGACGAGCGACATGGATGGTGACGCCACAAACGGCCAGGTCGTGCTTGCATCCTCTGATCTTCAGCCAACCGTGCCACGCAGCCGACAAGACGCCTCATCCACATCATCGCGCGACTCCAAGCCGCTTCCCATCGTGCCCCTGTCGCGTCTGATTATTCCGACCCAGTCCATGATGCAGTCGCAGTTTCCGACCCAGTCCGAGTCGTCATCGCAGTCGCCTTCGCAGCCGCAACTGTCGCGACAGGGCCAGGACGACATCCTGGGCAACATGAGTCCGATATCGCCCGCCCTGGATCTGTCCATCTGGACTGACCAGCCCTCGCAGATGAGCACCTACCGCACGTCGTACAGACGCCAGCCGTCGTACTTACCAGCCAGCCGCAGCCACTTGCAGTACGAGATGATGGCGCAGCCAGCCGCTTCCGATGGATCGCCCAACAGCCCGTTCCATCTGCAACAAGACGAGATGCGTGACGCGCCGACTGCAGCCTGCCTGGCACACGTGCCTGACGACTCCAACGACTCGGCGTTCTCGCCCATCGCTATGGTGAACCAATCGATTGCTGATCTGCGACGTGGCCAGGCCGTGTCCATGCGATACGATGGCGGCCCATCCTCGACACGCAACGCCGCTGCCGAAACGCGAGCCGACGCGCCGTCCATTCCGTCCAACGCTGGTCGTGAAGGCGAGGGTGAGGGTGGGGGTAGCAACAACAGTTCCCAACAGCAAGCCGAGGCGCCGAGCGCTGGCGGCCTGACCTCTTCAGGCAAGGTGCAGGAATACCTGGACGCGCTCGAGACGATCAAGGCGCAGATGGCACGCGAGCAGCAGCAGCCGGGCGGCATGCCGCGATCGCGGCGAAGCGAGTACAGGGACACGGTTCGCAAGCTGATTGCGGCGCTCAAGGAGGACGAGGGCGGCAGTGGGTCCAATGGGCCGTCGACCCTTTCCGCCGTGCCGCCGTCGGTGCTTGTCTCGGCAGCAATTGGAGGTGGCGGTAGTGGCGGTGGCGGCAGTGGCGGCGAGGCCAAGGAGGAAACATCTGGCGTGACCACACTCGTATCGCCACGCTCGGCTGTCGAGAGCGACCAAGGCGACGAGACGCCTACCACGGCATCAGCAGTCGGCGGCCACGAGAACCTGCGGTTCCCTGCCGATGCGAAGCCGCAACAGACTGGCACCATGCCTGAATCGGCACCCGACACGCACATACCGGTGCACCACCACCGTCTTGCGCTCGCGTCGGCACCGGCGAGACGCAAGTTCCCCGACCGCCGCGCGGCCGTGACACTCGACAAGCTGGCCGAGGCGGCAGCGTCGGTGAACATGCCGCCATCACCGCCACCACCGTCACAGTTGGGCACTACGGGCATGGATGAAGGCACGCGCACGCTGGCTGTCGCGTCGCCAACGTCGCCCATGCCACACCACCAGCAGCAGCACCACCAGCAGGCGGCAGACACAGCCAGTCCATCCATACAACACGATACAGGGGAAGAAGGCGTGTCAGCGCTCGTGCCCATGGCAGTGCCAGTAGCTGCAGCGATCACTCCAGGAGCAGGAGCAGGACCGGTATCAGCAAGACGGCGCGGGATGCCGCTGGTCATCACAACCGTGATGGGCGGCACAGCGACAGCCTCGCCGGTCGACGAGACGGCTGCGATGCAGGGACACGTGGAACCGGGTGGCGGGCACCCGCACTCTGCGGGGTCGGCCCTCGCGTCGCCACGGTCGCCCATCATTGACGACGAGAGCCTCAGGAAGACGGATCAGGTGCACGGAGCACTGCTTGCTCGCCTGCGCAAGGTGCGACTGTCTGTCTGCTTGTCTGTCTGCTTGTCTGTCTGCTTGTCTGTCTGCCCGTCTGTCTGTCTGTCTGATATATCTGACCATCTGACCATCTGACCATCTGCGCGTCGACCGACTGTGGCGCTCTGCAGATCAACACACATCTGGAACAGGGGCGTCTCGCACGATGACATTTATGCATTGAACAATTTGAATATTTAGTATGTGGGGCTTGGCTGGGAGGAAGCGAGACACGCTTGGGAAACGGGAGCCTATGAACATGCGTGCCGGGCAGGCGGCAACGCGACTGGCGGGTAGTAAGTGGCTAGCTGGCTAGCAGGCGTGGTACAAGAAGAGAGTGGTGGTGATAAACGCGGGTGTATGTGCGGCGGGGGGCGTGGAGAGCGAACGGCAGCGTGGAGAGCAGGGAATCAGACGGCGACGGCCTCGACGGCGTCAACGACGTCGGGAACGAGCGACGCGGCAAACGTGTACGCAATGTGCGCCATTTGCTGGAGCAGCGACTGCGGCTGGTGAAGCGCGGCCGGCAGCGGATCGACTGCAGCCACGGCGGCGTCGGACTCGCCACCAGCAGGACTGGGTGCGTCGGGTTGCTGGCCGTGTTCAGGTGCCGGTGCAGGTGCGGGAACAGCCGGTGCAGGTGCAGGTGCGATGGCGACGCGAAGCCGATCGCCAAGGTTGGGCAGACGGACGTATCCGAGCTGCGTCACAAAGATGACAATGGCAGCAATGACGAGCATCACGATGCGGGCGGTGCTGGCGTTTTGGCTGAACATGAAGAGGGCGAGGCCGAGCTTGGCAAGCAGCCAGAGCGGGTTTTGCGGCTGGTTGGGAGCATCGGCAAACTCGTCGTCCATGAGCCCGCCAAGGAAGCCACGATCAGCTTGTGCAGCGGGCTGTGCAGGCTGCGCAGGTTGGGCCTCGACTGGCGGCTGTTGTTCTGCGGGCTGTTCTGCGGGTTGTTCGATGGGCGGCTGTTCGATAGGAAGAGGTTGCTGTTGGAAGGGAGGCAAGTGCGGCACATGAACTGCATAGAGCATGCCACTGTGCAGCGCCGTGGTCAGTCAGTCAGTCAGTCGGCAGCACCGAGCGGCAGATGCGATTGCGCCATGGCGGCCAACGTACTTGATGGCAACAATGTGCGTCGAGCCGGCAGCAGGTGGGGCAGCGGCCTGCGCTGCGATCGGGGCGGGCACTGGGGCGGCAGCAGGGGCGGCAGGGGCAGCGGCGTGTCTGTGACGCAGGCCCAGCGGCTCTGGCACCGCCAAGACGGGCTGCTGCTGCTGTTGCTGCTGTTGCGGCTGCTGCTGGCGTGCTTGTGGCGGCAGCACGAGATGGAGCACTGGCGCAGCATCATCCTGGAGCATAAGGCGTGAGCGGGGGCAAACAGACAAGCGACGGGCAGACAACGATAGCACCGAGCGGGCAGCGCACCTTGCGCACGGCGTCGCGCAGCAGCTGGTGGTCCAGCAGCAGGCGGCCGGCGTAGATGAGCCGCTGGTCGGCGGGCGCAGGGCGGCCCGGCAGCGACGCCGCAAGCGTGTCCTTGAGCTGCGCAACGGTCGAGGCGGCGGGCACGCACACGGCAAAGCCGCCGCTTGGCGACTCGGCAAAGCTGGGCGAGCGCACCGACAGCTGCATCGTGGCTGGCGCAGACGCAGACGCAGACGGCGTGGTTGTCACCGAGGCGCCGGCGGTGGCAGCAGCGGCGGTTCCGGCAGCGGCCGTGACGGGGGTTGGCGGGCGGGCGGCAGCCAGCAGGCCGGGCTGTGCCGCAGCAGCAGCAGGCGACGGCGTGGGAGGCGCGACGGGGGCGGCAGGTGCAACGGGGCGACGGGGGCAGCAGCAGGCGCAGCAGACGGGCCGGCAGCGGCAGGACAGACGGGCGCAGAGAACATGGCGTGGGTGTGGTGTGGTTGTGGTTGTGGTTGGTCGAGGTTGTGTTCGTCGGTCAGTTGTGTTTGTGGCGGAAAGTTTAATGGTGGCTGCCGGGTCACGTGACGGTCGCTGGCTGCTGGCGATTGGCTGGAGGGCGATTGGCTGGAGGGCGATTGGCGTGGGCTGCCGTCGAAGACGAACCCTCAGATCCCGCCATGCTCGCTGCTGCTGCTGCTGCTGCTGCTGCCCCGTCAAAGGCGCTCGGCCTCGGCCTGGGCGTCGCCGCCTCGCTCGCCGCCTGCGCCGCCGTCGTGCGTGCTGAGCCTGCCCAGCCTGCCCAGCCCGCCCAGCCCGTGGCAACGTTCCGTGTGGTGCCCAAGGTGCGTCTGTCGCTGCCTGTCCACTTGCCTGCCACACAGACACACACTGTCGCCAAGACACCAGCACACTGACGCCTGCCTGCAGAAGCTGAGCATCTACGACGACGAGCTGCCGCCCGCTGCCCCGGCGCCCGAGAAGCCCACCGAGCTCGAGCTCTTTATCCGTGACGTGAGTCCAACCACGCCATGTCATGCGTTGCTGCAACCCACACCCGCAGGCTGACCAACACCCGCCCCCTTAAAGGCTCGCCACGAAACCACAAAGGCATTTGCATCCACCAGAGTGAGCAGCCTTGCACCCTTTGACCGTCTGCCTGCACAGCGGACCCCTTGGACTGACCATGCTGCCCGATCACAGCAACAAATCCAAGAGGCCGTCGACCAGTGGATCGCCGTCGAGAAGCAGGCCGAGAGTGAGTCGCCTCCCGTGTCCGTCGCCTCTGCTGCTGTTGCTGCTGCTTTACCAGTATCTCACACTCGTGTCCCTGCCAGCCGTCATCAAGCGATACCGCGAGCCGTCCGAGGATCTGCTGCCGGGTCTGCTCTACGTCACCATTGCGGGCTTTGCCGGCTCCATCGTCACCAAGAACAGTGAGCCATGCCGTGCAATGCCATGCCATGCTCACATGCATCCATCCGTGCTAGAAAGACGAGACTGACCCCCACTCTCTCACTCTCTGTAGGCAACATTCTGCTGCGGTTGATCGCGCCAACAGCCGGATCTGCAGCCGCCTTTACGTACTTTTTCCCCGCCACGTCGCGCAACATTGTGACGCAGCGGCCGGCCGCGTCGTACCCGCCCGTGCAGCCCGGCGACTTTTCGCCGTCCAAGATGCTCAACGACGCGCTCGACAAGGTCGCTGCAACGCTCGGCGTGTCCATCCCTGCCCTGCCGTCCTTGGAACGCCTGCAGGCGTCGTTGCCGTCGCTGTCGTCGCTGCCCAGTCTGCCCAGCCTGCCGTCCATGTCTGAGCTGCCTTCGATGCCGTCGCTGGCGTCGCTGACATCGGCCTCGGCGGATCCCAAGAAGGATGCCAAGCCTGCCGCTGCAGAGACCAAGGACGCGTAAACGGTCACAAGAAGTGCACGCGGCATCGCATCCATCCATCTACCATCCAAATGAACCCCCGTCTCATCATGCACAAACTCGGCTGCTGTCATCTTGTCATACACAATCGGCCTATATTCTTCAGTCTTGTGCACCCAGGTGTTGGCGGCCAACCCAACGCACTGCAAGAGTCAACAACAAGCAAGCGAGTCCAAAACTGGTCGTCTACACAGCACCGGCACCGGCACCGGCACTGGCACTGACAGTGACAGTGACGCCGGCAGCAGCAACCGCCGCCTCATTGTCCTCGACGATATTCAGAATGAGCTGCTCAACGTCGCGCACCGAGTCGACATAGTACTTGGCGTCCGTCTGCTTCTTGCCGACCGTGACCGTGAGCGAGTCGCGCATCTCGGCATTGAGCAGGCCAAACACGACTTCGTCCGTCTTGCCGTCGCCCAGGCACAGCAGGAAATCCACGTCCGTCGCCGCGTCGAGCTCCTTGAGGATCGCCCGCGCTGACGTGCCCTTGTCCACCATGGACGGCCGCAGCTCGAGCGTCTTGTTGCCCAGGATGATCTGCATGGATGGATGGGAGTGTCCAGTGTCCAGTGTCAGTGCACGCCAAGCCCCACACACTCTGCACAACAACCGTCAACGTCAACGTCAACAGTGGTAGACGTACAGACACGGCCATGTGGCTCAGAATCTTTTCGAGATTGACTTGCAGCTCGGTCGCCTGCCAGGTGCCAAACTCGGGGTCAGCGTTGCGGTAGTGCCACGTGAGGTTGATCTCCTTCTCCTCGATGAAGCTGCCGGGCGTGCGCTCCGTGTAGTGCTGGAACAGCGGGCGGATCGTCGAGCGCCACGACGAGTCGACCTGGTCGACCATGGCGTACCAGCCATTGTTGCTCATGTGGCGGTGGAGGGACAGGCCGCCCGCCGTGCTCGTGCTGCTGCTGGCCGTCGTGGCCATGAGCGGCGTGGGCAGGAGCGTCGACGTGGCCGCCGGGCTGACGTGCGATGCGGCGGCCGCAGAGGATGGCGGGAGAGGCGGGGCCGGAGCGTTGCTGCCCACGGCGTCATGCCAGGCGCGGCCGAGTGGATGGGGCTGCCGCCGGATATGGCCGACGCGTGTGACGACCTGTTGTCGCCATCAAACGCATCCAGCGAGTCCTCGGTGGCCGTCAGGTCAAGGTCCGACGGCGAGCGGATGACCAGGTTGGGTGGGTGGCGGTAGAAGCAGCCGTGCTCGGCAGACAGACCGACCCCCGTCCCGCCAAACCAGCGCTCGAGATGCTCGCGGGACCGGCCAGAGAGAATGTACACATAGACGTTGGGCAGCGCAGCAAGACGCGTGAGGGTCGACAGGAGCGACGCCGACGGACGCGCAAACTCTGGTAACTTGTGCAGCTCGGTCAGCGTGCCGTCGTAGTCGAGCAAAAACACCTTTTTCTTGGTCGACGCCTTGAATGCCTTGAGCGCATGCTCCGTCGACAGTCGGGGAAGGCGGCGCGAGTCGTACTCTTCCGTCACACGCTGGAGCTCCTTGACAAACGAGACGCCCCAAAAGGCCGCCGTGTACTTGGTGACGTAGCGGTACAGCTTCTGGTGGTTGCTGCGACGCACGTCCTCGGACATGGTGACGGCGTCGTAGATGCTGTTGGCGAGCTCCTCGCTGTTCCACGGGTTGACAATGATGGATCCGTTGAGCGACTGGGCCGCGCCAGCAAACTCGCTGAGAATGAGCACGCCGTGGTTGTTCTGCTGCGACACAATGTACTCGTACGAGACGAGGTTCATGCCGTCGCGGGTGGACGAGACAATGCAGGCGTCGGCAATGGCGTACAGCGCAACGAGCTCCTCAAAGTTGACCGACTTGTGCATGAAATGGATGGGCGTGAACTCGACGGTGCCGAAGCGGCCGTTGATGCGGCCCACGAGCTCGTTGACGACCTGCTGCAGGTGCTGGTACTCTTCAACGTCCTGGCGCGACGGCACGGCCACCTGCACGAGCACGACCTTGTCCTGCCATTCGCGATGGTTGGACAGGAACAGCTCAAAGGCGTGCAGCTTCTGCGGCACGCCCTTGATGTAGTCGAGGCGATCCACGCCGACGAGGACCTTGACGCCAGCAAACTTTTGGCGCAGACGGGCGATCCGGTCCATGATCGACTGCTTCTGCAGGCCGTTTGTAAACTTTTCAGGGTCGATGCCGATGGGGAACGTGCCGACGTGGACGATGCGGCCCTCGAACTCGGCGCCGTTGGGCATGGTGTGGACACCGAGGATGCGCGTGCACGAGCTCAAAAAGTGTCGTGCATAGTCGTAGGTATGGAATCCGATGAGATCGCTGCTGAGCACGCCCAGGAGCACCTGCTTGCGCACCGGCAGGATTCTGTCGCAGTCATCCGTCGGCCCGTCAGTCCATGCCATGTGTCGCGTGAGTCGGCAGGGCGGAGCGCATGTCCGCCGCGACTGGCGGATGAGAGCAGATGGATGAGCGATGGGCACGCGCCATCGCATCGGATCCGATCCATGCGGCATCGAGGAGGACAAAGGACACAGGCAGGTCGGCGGGGCGGTGGCAAGACGAACCTGTAGATCTCGCTGGACGGAAAGGGCGTGTGTAAAAAGAAGCCAATCTTGACGTCCTTGTTCGTGTCCTCGAGACGCTGACGGAGCATGGACGGCAGGAGCATGAGGTGGTAGTCATGCACCCACACGAGATCGCCGTCCTCGACGACGGCAGCGATGGCGTCTGCAAAGGCGCTGTTGGCCTCCTGGTAGGCCTCCCAGTGGTCTTCGTTGAAGTTGATCTCGCCAGGGTGGTAGTGGAACAGCGGCCAGAGGATGCTGGCGATGGATGACGATGGGGTGTGTGGCGATGAATGCGTCAGCCAGATCTGCTCATGTGTGCAACCTCGATGCGGCCCAGATCTGGCTGGCTGGGCGGCTGGCCGTGGGAATATGCGGGACCCTGTCCAGGCTCATTGCATGGGGCGGGCGTCTGCACCGACGCCGACCGGCAGCGACCAACAGCGACCGGCAGCGACCGGCAAGCTCGCTGATGGGATCGCGATGGCGGGCAGCATGGCGGGCAGGATGGCGAGATGGCAGACAGCAAGGCGGGCGGGCCAGGAAGCATACGCACGCACGCACGCAGGTACGCACCTGTTGGAGAAGCCGTTGTAGTGCATGTCGGCAATGTCGTCCTTGATGAACACGGGCACGCACGAGTGCTGTTCAAGCAGCTGCTGGCCCACCACGACCTGGTCGCTGGGCGGCAGCTCCATGCCTGCGCAGACGCAGACACAGCCG
Organism: Entophlyctis helioformis; assembly: GCA_025526915.1. Lineage (NCBI taxonomy): Eukaryota > Fungi > Chytridiomycota > Chytridiomycetes > Chytridiales > Chytriomycetaceae > Entophlyctis > Entophlyctis helioformis. The sequence continues at coordinate 165,587 of JAHLKH010000015.1, read as the reverse complement.
CAGACGCACCGCACAGTCGAGAGTCAGTCGTCGGCGGCGGCGGAGGCGTGCACCCACAGGCAGCATACGCAAGCAGCAGCCCCAGAGTGAGCGAACGAGCGAGCTGACGCACCAGGCCAGCCAATCCAGGTGAACGACATCTTCTGCTTGAGGCCCTCGAGCGCCGAGACGAGGCCGCCCGACGACATGACGTACGACCAGTCGCCCGTGTCGGCCGAGCGCGAGATGGTGACGGGCAGGCGGTTCGACACCACAATGAGGCGGTGCGTCGTGGACGGTGCTGCCGCCAGCGCGGCTGCCACGGCGGCTGCTTCCGACGTTGTCATGTCCTGCGGTCGTGGTCGCGTGGTCGCTTTCTGGAAGTGGAGCAAACCCGCGATGCGATCTGGCCGAAATGTGAAGCTTGCTGCTGTCAGCCCCCGCCTGCCCCCGACTGCGCCAACTGCACCGCATCTGAACCCTGTCTGCGACAGACCTGCCACGCCTGCCGCACCTGAAAGACACAATGCAGCCAATGGGGAGCTATTATTACCAGCACGTTCAATAAACTATCTTACACAAGTGTATCGCCGATCAGCATCAACATCCAGTGCATCCGTTGCATCCGTCTATCAGCTGCATCTCCTCCGTCTAGTCGTAGTCCTCGTACTCCCCTTCGTGCAGGGCAGACGATCCGAGCACGAATGATGTGTCAGAGTCAGAATAGGCCACAGCGTGCGATCCCGGCCCCGATGCGCTGCCGTCTCCTCTTGTCCGCGCTGTCCCTCTGCTCCCTCCACCACCACTTCCGTCTCCTCCTCCTCCGTCAGGCGTGAATGAGGACGATGCGGGGTTCATGGGCAGTTGGGCGAATGCCATGGACGGCGTGTTGGTTCCCGAGACAGATATAGACGCAGAGGTTGGCGCGGACGTGGGAAGCCGTGCAGAGGCTGTTGATGTGTTTGGTACGGTGATGATGGTTTCGACGCCGCCTGCGATCGAGGACCGCTTGCGTCTGAACTTGCGGATCGGTAGCGGATGGCCCTGCAACGTAAATGACTTGATGAGCATCGTGGGTTCGGCGACACCAGGAAACAGTTTGGGCTTGAACACCTCGAACGGCTCTGTGAAAATGGTTGCAATGACGGGGCCACCAGCCTGTGCGAGCTGGTTTGGTGCGGATCTGTGCACAGACAACGAGGACAGTCAGTCGGACGGTCAGTGGGTCAGCCAGTCAGTCAGCGGGTCAGCTAGTCGCTGGGCCAGTCAGTGGGCCGGTAAGCCTGAGCAGAGACACCCGATCGTACCCTTGCAGGTTCATGAGACTGAAGCGTAATCGAAAAATGCCGTCGCAGCGCACCGAGAGGTCGGGAAAGATAAAGAACACGCCTTGCTTGCCAAACTCGTCGCGCAGGACGGACATGACGGACGTGAGGCTGCCGACAAGCACCTGCTCGCCCTCAAACAGCAGCACGGACCTCTCCATGTCGCTTGTCCACAGGCTCGCGTGCATGATGAGAAAGGGATTGATGGCAACGCCTCTGTGGGATCCGGGGGAATACGATGGATCAGCAGGAGCAAGTTCAGGTCTTGTTGTGGGGTCGTGCAAACCAAGCGAGAAAAGCCGAAACCGTATGCTGCAAAAAAGGGCAACAGGAAGCGAGCTTACCCTTCGTGTGCTCCGGCCGCGGATGGGTCAATGACTTCAATGACCGGAGGCTTTGGCGGCGGCAGCAGCGGATGGAGAAAGCCACAGACGGCGAAGCGACACAGCCAGGCCCGGCCAGGCCCGACAGGGAACGCGATTGTGCGGACAAACACGGAATAATAGCGAGATGACGACGGGTGAGTCATGGTGACAAGCCATCACAGGCGAGATCCGGCAAGGCGGCCAGGAGCATGGAGATCGAGCCACGGCCAAGGCGCAGCCGCTTTCGGCTTGGCAAGCTGCTGGCCAAGCTCGTGGATTGTGAGCGTGGGCAGCAAGTGCTGGAATGCTGCTGGCGATGGAGGAGCCCATCATCATCGGCCGCTCAAGGCTGTGTGGCAGATTTGCTGCATCACCGCATCACCATGTAGCCAGCAACAAGTTCCGTGGCGCGGCAAGGGGGCGAGCATGCAGCCAGACACACGCCACTGGTGATGGACTCACTGGGTCGACGGTGCGGCGATCCTTGTTACCACTGCCACAAGCCCGAGCACGCACGGGGTGCTGTCTCACGCGCAACGTCAGCGAGCTGGCCGGGCCGACAGCCAAAATGATGGGCAGGAGCGATGGGCAGGAGCGATGGGCAGGAGCGATGTGCGCCAGGCACAGTTCGATGGCCGGCGCAGGCCGGGGCAGGCGCATCGGGAATGGATCGAGAGAACGGGGGTTGGGTCATGTCGGGTCATGATGAGTCATGGCGGAACAGCAGGCCAGGACGGCGTGGGCAGCGGGGGCGGCGGGGGCAGCGGGACGACAGGCCAGAAGGAGCAGGCCAGAGGCGTGGAGTCGAGTGGAGGGGATGCGGTTGGCAACCAAGGCGACGGAAGACGCAGAGCCGCAGGCGACACACAAGGCCCGTGTTGGATCATGGCAGTGTGCAGGTGTGCCGGTGCGAGCGCAGCGAATCCAGACAGACGAGCCAGACAAGCCAGCCAGACAGGCAGACAGCCAGGCAGCCAGACAGATGAGCGAGCCAGACCGACAGACCGGCATACCGACACACAGACACAGACACACAGACACACAGAGCCAACAAACCAAGACATTAATCGTGTGGTGAAAGCAGTCCAAGACGAGGAACCGGCAGACGGAGGGGCAGACGGAGGGGCAGAGGGAAGGGCAGACGGACGGGCAGACGGAGCGGCGGCATGCGAATGCACGGAATCGCACACGGCCATGGCGAGCAGGCGGGGCGGGAGGAACGGTCGGCCGGCCCGAGGTGGGCAGCCAATATGGATCACGACAGCGTGTCGCGGCCCACAGCGGCGAGAACAATGGGGCAGGGCGACCGAGCGCGGACGAGCAGGCACAGACGAGCAGGACAGACGCAGGCAAGCAAGCAAGCGTGGTCAGTGAGTGCCTTGCCGACACAGAGCCGGCAGGCTGCATAGTAAATCGTGTGGCTGGTGGAATATTGCGGCGGCTGCACCGCTGCACGCACCTTGGGTCGCTGAATGCGGCCGTCAATGGCCCAGGCGGTCCAGACGCTGCCATCAAATGCTGTGTGGGTCCCGATGCGGCGGTCGATGGCGCTGGCATGGGCTCGGCGAAACTTGGCGAGTGCGCGGTCGTCGGGCTTGGGGATGCTGGCTCGCCAGCGGCAAATGAAGTGGCCATGCCCCGATTCACGGTTGCGTGCAGCCTGGCCAGGTGGGCTGTGGTGTGCGTGTGCGTGTGTGTGCGTGTGTGTGTGTGTGCCTATGTTGCGGGGTGCAGCGACAGCGAGTCTGGACCGGTGGCCAAGCGCCGTGGGTGATGCTGTTTCAATGGGTGCGAAAGGAGGTGGGCTACTGAGCCGCAGGGGAACAGGATGCTGTGTGCGGCCGCTGGCCCGCTGGTTGGTGGAGTGCTGTGAGATTCAGGTGCGCTTGGACGGACGGTCGCTTGACGGTCTGCCTGCCTGCCTGAGGAGCCTGCACCAACGAGCGAGCACAGACACTCGAGTTAGTGGGCAAGCCGGCAATCAACGGTCCTTGAGCAGCCGGCGCGGCCTTACGTGAGGCTGAAGGGGGACGCTGGTTCAGCGGGCGTGCTTGCGGAGCCAGACCCAAACACAGAGTCAGAGCCAGAGCAGCCAGAGCCGGAAGCTCGTCTGGTTGGGTAAGCGGTTTTTCTCGCTGAGGCGCTCAATGGCGATTTCGGAGCAGCGATGGTGATGTAGATGTGCAGCACAGACGTGCGGCACTGCTGGCGGGCTGTTGGTGCGAACGGACCACTTGGTCGGCAACTTCAAGACCACAGAGTCTAGACCAAACGGTGTGCGGGCAAAGACTCCAACTCGCCCTTGCCGAGCAGAGTCGTTGAACCAAACCCAAAAACCCTCTTCCGAAAACGACCTGCGATAATCCAACACCCAAGCATCGAAAACAAACGGTGCAGCCGTTCGTTTGAGCAGCGCTTTTTTGCAGATTCCCACTGTGGTTTCCCGCCGTAACCATCTACCGAACCCAGCAGCGGAGAAAGGCGAGGCGTGCGCTGGTTTGGAGCAGCATCGGTCGCAGCCCTCAAGGTGTGCCTTCAGCGCGAGTCAAGGCAACATCCTGTTGCAGACAACGCCGACGCTGCTGTCTCCACCTTGTGCAAGACACCGTTTGCGGAATGCCACGGCATGTGACTCTTTGTGACTGATGCACAAATTTGAGCGTCCAAAGGCGATGCGATTTCGGCAAAAGTATTGACGCGTCCATCTTCATCACACGTGGGAGCAAGTCTCCAACAAGGTCGCGCCAGGAGCTTGTCTTGGCCTGCCCAGCAGACACAGCGGCTCCATCCGGCGAAAGCTGAGCGGGCTCAACTGACCGTCTGCCAAGGCAGCAGAAGCAGCGGAGGCGACACAAGTGGCCGTTTGTGTTTCGAAACACAGAAGCGGGCATTCACACGATGGCATTCACACGATGGCTCATGAGATGGCTCGTGAGATGGCTTTCACGATGGCTTTCACGACGGCTCACACAACGGCTCATGGGATGGCTCACACGACACCTGGCCCGCTCCAGCAGCTTGACAAAGTGCAACGGCCAGTAGCTGCATGGCTGGCATTGAAAACCCAACGCTCTGCCTGCTGCAGGCTGCTCAAACTGCACAGGCTCGATCGCCGTTTGGCGAATAGCGTCCACGTTTGCATGCCTAGATTATCTTTATTATGTGCATATTCAACCCGACCTGCTCCCGACGCTGCTGCTGCTCGCGCGGTCCCTGCTCTTGTCCTTGCTGTGTCGGATCATCAGCTTGACGCCCTGCGCTGCAAACGCTTTGGATATGTCCGACGAGTCAAGCATGCCTGGAAAGTTGCGCGGCGAGAACACTGAAAACGGCTCGGTGAGGACGCTCGTGACCAAGTATCCTGCTTGCTGCTCTGCGGTGCCGGGTGCGATGCCGCCGCTGCTGCTGCGCACCGGATAGCCGGCGGCGTAATAGCCCGTTAGATCATCCACACTGTTGGTCGACCTGGAGCCGTCTGTATACGCAATGCTCTGGCTGGAATGGCTGTTGCGACTCGGGCTGTGTAGACTCGGCAATGACGTGGCTGGTGCAAGAGTCGTGCCGCTGTCGAGGAACGGCAAGTCACTGGCCGATTCGCAACAAGCGTGTCAGCACAGACAAAGCCACCAAGACCCGCCCATGACCCGCCCATGGCACATGACGCATGGCTTACGTGTTCACTCGCAACAGCATAAACTTGAGTCTAAACTGCCCCTCGATGCGCACCGACAGGTCGGGAAAGATGAAGAAGACGCCGCAGGAATTGTGGTGGTCGACGAGGACGTGCGCGCCAGACACGAGCGTGCCGGTGAGCAGTGCCATGCCGTCAGGCATTTTGCTGGACGTGACAAGCATGTGGCTGCCATCTGCTGTCCATAGACTCGCATGCACAACCAGCGACATGTCTTGGAGCAGCAGCTGCCGTTGTTGCTCGTCTGCGCACACAAGCTCGAGGATCGGTGGCTATGTCCGCGAGACATGAGTCAGCCATCGCCAGGGGGGTGGTTGGTGGTTGGGAGGAGGAGGGGGCAGGCACTAAAATCCAGCCGACGGCAGGATATTCTGCAAGAGTGACGGCTGGATGGCCCGGCTCTGGCCGCCCAACGGTATGTGCGGATGTGACCACACTCTCACCGGATCGATAACACGCCGGTCTTTGTCGCCCGTTCCGCACATGCGTGCTTGGACAGGCTGTTGACGGACATGCAGCATCATGGAGAGATTTTGCGATTCGTTGACTTGTTGGCTGGCTGGGTTGGCTGGGTTGGCTCGCTGGTTGGTAGACGGTCTGTGATCAGCCTGACAGGAACAGCAGCGTCAGTGGGGTGCGGTGCCGAGTGCTGTTCGCCCGTCCATTGCGACCATACGGGTGAGCAACGTACCCTTGAGGGTGGCCGTTGCTGTGTGGTCGTGCTGCGCTGGATGCTGGATGCTGGAGTCTCCAAGAGCGATGCCGTTGTCTGGAGGCGTCGACGAGCAAAGGTGGCGAGATGCTGCGGTGGTGGGCTAACGGCTGGGTGCCGACTGGTAGACGGGCTGCTGCTCGGCAGTGAAAAGGGGTCGTGTGGCTGCTAGTGCGTTGCAGGGTCGCCGTCGCGCCGGCCTGTGCGTCCAAGCGGGCGGTGCGTAAGCATGTGCAACACCAGCCGAGACGATGCAGCATGCCTGGCCATTCAACTGCTCAAGTGCAGTCGTCTTCACCGGCGTGGGTATATATATTTGACTCGGAGCGCAAACCCACCGCAGTGATTGTGTGGACGGGGTGTAAGACGTTTAGTGTTTTTGGCTGGCTCGCCGAGCGTTCCCTAGCTGTCCTGCTGTCCTGTGTGTCGCTTCTCGGTCTTGGTAGCCGGCGGTCCAACACTTGACAGGCCCCTGGCGTTCTTGGAGCGAAGTTGCAGACCGGCCCACTCGTTTCGCCGCATCAGCATGTGCAGCTCCACCGTTGCTCCACCAACGCTCCACCGGCGGGCACAAGCCCGTCTACCGCTTTGCAGAATGCTTGGCACTCGCGACGCCTGGGCCCCCCTTCCCCGCTTTCCCGCTTGATTGAAAAAGCGGAGACTCGGCAATGTCGCATGGTGTCTACCGGGCTTGGCTTACAAGAGATGTGCAGGCCTGGACCCTTCCCCAACCGGGGGTGAAGTCGTTGGTGTTCCCGGTACGGTGTGGGTATGCCGATGCACCAGGTTAGGTGTCGAGGTGAATGGATGAATAAATGCTCAGCACAGGCAGCTTGGTTCATTCAGTGGGCAAGCATCGCCGCAGACAGCAGACGCACAGCAGCTCATTCTCTCACAAACGTGACAATGAGCTCGCACGGCGCAGTGTGCGGGAACAGGTCAATTGGGATGCCCTCGACGGGTCTGAACGGTTGGCCAGACAACCGGTTGGACGTCGGGCGGCAAAGGCTGCAGCAGAAAGCAACGCGGCATGGACAGCGTGTCAGTGGTCGGGCCATTCCAAGCGTGGGGAAGATTCCTGGCCGACTCGTTGCAGACTTACTCGACAAAGTTGACGCTGGCCTGCTTGGCGTTGCACGCAACAAACACAACGTGCTTGAGGTCCTTACATGCGCGGATGGCCTGAATGACGGATCCATGCACGCCCGCACGAGGCGGGTCGAGCACAGCTACCACCTTGTCGCCTGGAGCCACGTGCTTTCTAAACACTTCTTGGATGCGCTCCTCGGCCTTGCCATGCAGGTACTCGACATTCTCGACGCCTGCGTTTGGATCATCACAAGTGTCAGAGTCCGTTCCGAATGCAGGCGTCCAACCAAGCGCTGTCTTACCATTTGCAGTCGCGTTCAACACTGCGTCGTTGATGGCCTCCTGGACCATCTCCACACCAATAACCTTCTTAAAGTGCTTGGCAAGGGTGATGCCAATCGTGCCAGTGCCACAGCACAGGTCCAAAAGGATCACATTCTTGGTGTCGACGGGTGCCGTGGCAGGCGTTTCGGCAGGCTTCTCAGCAGCCGGCTCGGCAGCCGGCTTGTCGTCGCTGGTATCAATAGCAGCATCAGCAGCAGCAGCATCGGGAGCCGCAGCCGCAGCAGCACCAGGAAGCGCAGGTGGTCCAGCGAGACACAGATCCTTGACCTTGCCGTACAACACCTCTGTTGCAGGCGTGTTGACCTGGAAGAACGATCCTGGCGACACGCGGAACGTGAGATCAAAGAGCTTTTCATGCACAACGCCGTCGCCCTTGAGCATCTCGATCGGGTCTTCGGCGCGGATGCCGTGGTGCATCGCATCCGACTCCTGGTACACAATCGTCGTGATGGACAGGTTGTGCTCTGCGCCTTTGCTGTTGAGAACCTCTACAATGCGCAGCTTCTCGGCCGCCAGAGCGTCCTTGTCGATGCCGTTCGCATCAACCTGCACCATGATCATGACTGGCCATGCAAGCCAAGGGTTAGCACCGCAGCACATCAACCAACCATCGATCGCCACGCGATAACTCACTCTCGCCCGTCGTATGGGTGCGGACAAGTGACAGACGCCAGAAGCCGGCCTTGGCAACGCGGTCGTACACGGGAAAGGGCGACGTCTCCGCCAGATGCTGCAGCATCGACGCAATCTGCTTGCTTGCGGTGCTCACGTGAAGGCAGTTCGACGGGTCCATGACCGACACCAGACCGTCGCGGAACCCACCAAGGAGGAATCCAACCGATACTTCGCCGTCGGGATCGCGGCCAAACGTAAACTCGCACTTGTTGCGGTATCCTTCCAGAAGCGGCGAGGGCAGCACGTCGCGCACGGGGAACAGCAGACCGCCATGCGCCGCCTTGGCTGCACGGATCCAGCTGAGCTGCTCGACAGCGCGAACAGCCGCATCCTTCTCTCCAGCCTCTTCGAGGGTCTGCGTGTCAGCAGCAGGCTGTGCATCCTCAGCAGGAGCATCGTCCGCGTTGTCGCGCTGGTCTCCACGGCCACCGCCGCGTCCACCGCGACCGCCACGACCGCCACGACCGCCACGACCTCCACGGCCGCCGCGGCTGCTACCGCCGCGAGCAGTGAGTTCCGAGCCCGACAAGATCTTGGTCATGTCGTCGCGGAACTTGTACATGGTCTTGCGCATCTCGGCACCCTTGATCTGCAGCTGCTCCTCGTACGGCTTGCGCCACAGCGGGCACACCTGGTCAAGCAGCCGCTCGCTTGCCGGACGCGAGTCCGACTCGTTCATCTCGTTGCCGCGGCGCATGCTCACGCGCTGGTCGTGCTGCTGCTGCTGGCGCATCACAGACACGCTCATGACCGATCGGCGCAGCGTGCGGCCCTCGAGGGCCTCGGCCGCCTTGGTCATGTCCTCCTCGGTGTCGAAGCCGAGAATCGCATAGTCCCACTTGGGACCCTTTTTGACGTTGCGGATCTTGAGCTCGAGCTTGCTGCACTCTTTCTTGAGGTCCTTGGGCTGCGTGAACTTGTCCAGGTTGCTCACGCGGAGACGGAACTGCACCGTCTGGTTGCGGTCGTCGCCACGGTCGGCGGCCTCGGGGGCCTCCTCGTCGGCAGCAGCATTGTCGGCTGCGTGCGTCGTCGACGGCTCGTCGTTGCTCGTGCGCATGCGCTTGACAGGCTCGTGGACAGGCATGTCTGCAGCAGGCTCGGCGTTGGGAACAGCAGCAGGCAGCAGTGGCAGCAGCCGCCGACTCGGCATCGGCGGCAGTGGGCGAGGCGGCTCGCTTCATCGTGTTTGGTCAAAAGAAGAAGAAAATGCAGATCACTCTTGAGAGTGCGCCGCTGATTGGTCAGAGAATCGAGGGTTTCCCCAAGTCACGTGTCAACTCACGTGACCCGACTTCCATCCAGACAGTTTCGCAGTCGATGGATTGCATCTTCATCGACCAACGGATCACTCGCTTGTAGGTGGCATGCCCGTGCATGTGTGCCAATGGTGCATCGCCGTCCATGCTGGCTGCTGACCCTCAGTTCATGGCATGGCAGAATCATCAATGCTCGACGACATTGAGGACATTGTCGTGGACGTCGACTCCGACCCGGCTGCACGCAGGTCGCAGGGCTCTGTGGTCGTCAAGTCGTTCCGTCGGCAGCAGCAGCAGCAGCACAATCAGGACTCGCCGGCGACAGCAGCACCTGCTGCAGAACCATTGCCTTCAACGTCGTCGGCCAGCGACCACTTTCTGCCAGGCACAGCCAGCGTCTTTGTCAAGACCTGGGGCTGCGGCCACAACAACAGCGACGGCGAGTACATGGCCGGTCTCCTGGCTGCCGACGGCTACAATGTCATTCTCGAGCACAGCCGCGCGGCCGAGGCCGATGTGTGGGTGCTCAACTCGTGCACCGTCAAGGGCCCGTCCGAGCAGACGTTTGTCAACGACATCAACAAGGGCCGGGCGGCGGGCAAGAAGGTCGTCGTTGCCGGCTGTGTGCCGCAGGCCAGTCCCAGCGGCGGCGAGTGGCAGGGCCTGAGCATCGTCGGTGTGAGTCGCCGATCGCCGCATGCATGCATGCATGCATGCATGCATTCATCTGTGTGTGTCTGCAGGCCGTGCGCTGTGCTGACGAGGTGCACTCGGCATTGCAGGTCCAGCAGATCGACCAGGTCGTCACGGTCGTCGAAGAGGCGCTCAAGGGCAACACTGTGCGTCTGCTGCGCGATGCTCGCGAGGTCAATGACGACGGCAAGAAGCGCAAGGCCGGCGGTGCTCGCCTGGATCTCCCCAAAGTCCGCCGCAATCCGTTCATTGAGATCATCCCCATCAACACTGGGTCAGTGCATGGTTTCGAGTCGCCCTGACCTGCATGCGTCCAACTCACGGCTTTCTTGTGGTCGACCCAGATGCCTCAACCAGTGTACATACTGCAAAGTGAGTATAGGCTTGATCTGTGCATGCCAATCGCCTGCTGATCGCTTGCCAATCGCCTGCTGATCCTTGCATGGACGCCACAGACCAAGCACGCTCGCGGCGACCTCGGTTCATACAGCCCAGCAGAAATCGTCGACCGAGTCACATCTGTCCTGTCAGAGGGTGTCCAGGAGATCTGGCTCACGTCAGAAGACACGGGTGCATACGGCAAAGACATTGGCGTCACCATCGTCGATCTCCTGTGGGCCATTATTGCCGCCATGGAAGCCCATCCGTCGTCGCCCAGCGCCATGCTCCGCGTCGGCATGACCAACCCGCCTTACATTCTGCAGCATCTGGACGAGATTGCGCGCGTGCTGGCACATCCGCGCGTGTATGCCTTTTTGCACGTGCCTGTTCAGGCTGGCTCCACCCGCGTGCTCACAGATATGAGACGCCTGTACACCGTCGAGGACTTTGAGCGCGTTGTCGATGTCCTGCGTGCAAACGTGCCCGGCGTCACAATCGCCACAGACGTCATTTGCGGTAAGTCTCTCTCTGCCAAAGCCTCCACTGCTCCCTCCCAGTCGATGCACATGGACTGACGCGTTCCCTGTCGACAGGATATCCGACGGAAACGGAGCAAGACTTTGACGAGACGATGCGCGTGCTGGAAAAGTACCGGTTCCCCGTGCTCCACATCTCGCAGTACTACCCGCGTCCGGGCACGCCCTCTGCGCGTCTCAAGCGCATCCCCACCGATATAGTCAAGTCCCGCTCACGGCGCGCCACGGCGTTTTTTGAGTCCTACACCACCTACGACGCGCTCGTGGGCAGCCGCCAGTCGGTCCTCGTCACCGAGCAGAGCGCCGACGGTGTGCACTATATCGGCCATAACAAGGCGTACCACCAGGTGCTTGTGCCCAAGGATGCGCGGCTCATGGGCAGACGCGTCACGGTCGCAATCGTGCGGTCGGGCAAGCACTTTTTGGTTGGCGAGGTCGTCGACGGCGAGATGGCCCGCATCGATGCCGAAATGGCTCAAGAGGCGGTCGAGGCTGCTGCGGGCGAGACTGTGCTGCCGAAACGCCTGCCCAAGCTGGTGCGCATCAAGCGCGCTGTCCACACCATGAGTGACGATGCAGGCACGGATGGCGCCAGTGTTGATGAGAGCGCAAGTGTGGCCGAGACGGGGCCGGGCAAGTGCTGTGGCAAGTGCTCTGCGGAGAGTGGCGCTGCTGGATGTGGATCATGTGCATGCTCTCATGTGGTGACTGCCCAGTCTGCACATCCTGCGTTGACGCGGGCAGATGGCGCTGAGCTGAGCCTTGGCACCAAGCGCCAGGACGTTTTGGATCATCTCAGCAGCCGCCAAGCAGCAACAGCAGCAGCATCATCAGCAGCAGCAGTGGAAGCAACAACAGTGGGAGCATCACATGCCCGTGAAAGCAAGAAGCATGGCCGCTCTATCTCTGGGTGGAGACTAGCTGCTCATGCATCCATCACGGGCATGGTCGGCCTGTGGATATGGGCTTATCAGCCCACACCGCGCTGGACTGCCAAGCTCGGCATCATCGCGCTGACGCTTGTTGGCACCGAGATGGCGCTGCCCCTCGCACGCAGCCGCAGATGACATTGCCATAAACTCCACACTGTCCAGTCGCAAGCCACTGTATTCATGTCATGTCCCAGTCTCCTCCCTTCCAAAAAGCAACATAAATGCATGCATGTGTGCAGATGCAGGATCAGCCAAACTCGACGACAGCCAGCAGCCACACGCTGTCAAAGAGCGGATCGCCATGGGCATCGCGGTGCGCTTGTCGTCGCCTGTGGGTGACCATGAGCGTCGCGTCAATGGCGCGCGCATAGCCATTGCCGACCTTGTCGCACACCGTGATGGGCTCAAACTCGCGGATCTGGTCGCTGATGGCCGCACCGGCTGGCCGGCCAAGAGGACCCACAAACAGCCCACCCTCGCGATGGTCGAATGCGTAGATCTTGTACGAGATTGGTGGTTGGGGTGCGGCGGTGGTGCCAGTACTGGTGTTGGCAGACCCGGCCGCTGCACTCGTCGTGCCGGGCTTCTGCCGTTGTAGGAGTGCGCGCAGACCGGGCAGGCGTTGCTGGAGATCGGATGACGAGCTGGCGGGCATGCCGACGTTGGTGATATCCGTGGCAGTATGAGCACGGCCAACACGCGGTGACTCGGCCGTTGGTCCACCGCTGACAAGCGTGTCGACGCTGTCCTGGTCAGCACCATCGCGTGCCAATGGAGCACCAGCCGCAGGTCCCGATCCAGGGGCAGGCGGATCGTAGGAGAGCACAAGCCGGTACTGGATGCCAGCACACACAACCGGCGTCGAGTACATGACCAGCGGCCGCAAGTCTCCGTCGTCATCAATGTCCGTATCGCCATAATCGCCGACTGTTGCCAGATGGTCGTACGCAGCCACCTGCTCACTGACATTGTCGAAGCGGGCACCAAACCTGAACGACGGCAGGCTCGATGCCGGCTCTTGCGCTGCCTGTTCACCATGCTCAGTGTCCGCGGCAGCCGTGGCACTGTCAATCGAGCCGGACGATGCAGACATGCGGCCTCTGTCAAGCACGGCACGCGTCGCAACCGCAAAGGGGAAGCTGGCAGGTGTGGGCAGCATGCCGTTGCTCAGCTCGGCCTGCAGCCAATGGCTTTCGAGGACGATGCTGGTCGGCACAAGGCCGTCGCGCTTGACAATGTCGAGCTGCGGGAAAGTCATGTACGTGTACACGATGCACTGCTCAAAGATCTGGCGCATGAGATCGTCATTGGCACTGGCCAGATGCGATGCCGTCCAAGACGGCTTGGCCAGGTTCGTTGGCGGCGTGAGGCGGCGGCCCTTGGCATTCTTGATGAGACGGCCGCGCAGATGGTCCATGGGTGGATCGCCCTCATGCAGCACAACAGCGGACGTGTGGCTGGATGTGCCCGAGTTTGCACCTTCGTCCGCTGAGCCAATCTCCTGTGGGGGTGGTGCATCTTGCGCAGTCTTGGATGCAGACTGTGGTTCGTCCAGACGGCGTTTCTTGGACGTCAGCAGCCCGTCAAAGATGGACGTGAAGAGGCCGGCCATTGTGGTGCGCGTTGATGCCGGCGATGCTGGTGGCGGGCTGAACCCGTGGAGGCAGAAGACTCTGGGGTGTCTGCTGCTCCTGCCTTGGGATTATCGGCTGCTGGCACGGCCTCTATCATGGCATCATCCATGTTGCTGCATCGGAATCGTCGCCAGTGTCGTGTCTGTTGTCTCCGGCCAGAGTGGAGGACGCAGCAGACCCACGCCGGATGGACTGCCACGTCGAGTTGAGACGCAAAGTGGCAGCGCCATTGCCAGCCTCAGTGCCAGACGTGCCCGTCTCTGCCCGTGCGCGGCAGACGCGCAGAACCTCCTTGGCAATCAGATACCGGTCAAACTCGAAGCGGACACACAGCCAGTCGCACTCGATGAGCCGCTTAAGCCACGTAAGCGGCAGCTGGGTCAGGAAATCCAGCAAGGGCATGGGCGACGACGGCGGGACTTCGTTTGCGGCATCCTGAGAACTGCCGCTGCCCATGTCATCTGCGACGGCACCTCCGTCACGATCGGCAGAAGCTGGTTCGGCAGCCACAGCAGCACCTTGAGCTGCAGAGTCCGTTGCATGCAGCGAGTCTGTGCCATGGCCATGCAGCGCAAACAGCGACACGATGCGGCACATGCGCGCTAAGCACAGCGTGCTCATCTGCCCATGGTACCGCTTGAGCAGACCGACATAGCCGTGCTGGGGTCCGTACGAGGCTGGCGGGCATGCACTGGCAGGATCAAAGTCGTCCAGCTGCCAAGCTATACGTGCGACAGCCGAAGGCATGGCCATCATGGACGCAACCGCCTCGGTGCATGTCGCGCCAAGATCCTCCAGCTCGAGAAACGCTGCGGCAGCCAGCACCGACATGGCATTGTCCAGAGTCAGACGCATGGGCGGAGGAGCAGACGACGCCGACGCCAACGCCGACGCCGACGTCTTTCCATGATAGGCGGACGATCGAGGGCTGTGGATGCAGTACAGATCGTTCAACACAATGGCAAGGCCCTGCGGCGTGATGCGAGGGTCGGTGTCGGTGCGCAGGACAATGATGGTGCTGAGCGGGCTGGCGAGAAGCAGGGATCGGAAGAAGGGCGACTGGAGGAGCATGATGCGGTGCAGCTTGAACGTGCGGCCAAAGCAGACGACCGAGATGTCCGAGAAGCGGCCCAGCTCGACTGGTGGCGGGCCGTCCGGACGAAGGTGCAGGTGCAGGTGCAGACAGACCAGCGAGCGTGAGCGTGCTACCGAGCCGACGACTGACAGGCAGACGGGCAGACATGCAGACAGGGTGCACAGACGCACATTCTTGCAGCAACGCTTGGCTGCGGGACGGGTCGGTGGCCGAGCGGCCCACGTCCACGTCAGTCTTGCTGGTGGTCGTGCTGTTGGTCGTGCTGTTGGTCGTGCTGGTGGTGGTGCTGGTGGTCTGCGGCGGAGCAGAGCCGGGTTCGGCGGGAGCAGGCGGGTCGCTGGCAGCCGCGAGAGGCTTGCTCTTGGCGGCAGCTGCTGCCTCGTCGCACGGGGCCGAGCCGGCAGCGGCGTCGGTGCCAGGACCGGGCAGGCTCGCAGAGATCATGGCTGCAACGCGCGCGTTTGTCCGGATGGACGAAGCCGCATTGTCAAGCGCATTCGATGTCGCCGCGTTCCGGCAAGCGGCGATCGAGGCTGGCAGGCAGGCAGGAACACCTCGCTTGTATCACAAACGGCAAGCTCGTGCTCAGCAGCTTGTCACATGCCAATAGCCGCGACTCGAGCCGTCTCGACCATCTCACACTTTGGACACAAGGAACGCGTCCAACCCACACAGCTGCCGTTGGCACTTTTCGGTGTTGCCCAGGGCGTCAGCACTTGCCATGCTGACCGAGAACACATCACACTCTTTCTGCCTGACTGGACATGACGTGTATTTGGATCAGAGCGTGGCGGGATGTGCAGATGGGATCGATGGAACGAGACGAGATGAAATGCGATGAATGCAAATGAGCTGGTTTCATGGTCAGACGTTGCGTCTGCGGATATACAGCACGACGTTGGCTGCCACGCACGACAGGCACACCCAGAACGCCAGAGCAAACGTGGACTGGAAGCAGCCCGTGCCGCGGCAGATGCGCGCAACAAAGTGGCTGCTGGCCTTGTCCAGCAAGCCCTCCGTGCGCTCGGCCGTCGCAGGGGCTCGATCGCCGCATCGTAGCCCAGCCAAAGATGAGCGAGAAGAACTGGCCGCCAAAGGCAGGCACGACCGTCATCCATCCCCAGTTGCTGCCAAACTTGTTGTAGCCAAAGTACTCGCCAATGAGCACGGGCGTGATGGTCCACACGGCGCCATACGACATGCCGACCAGCAGCGACGCGACAAGCACGTCGTCCAGATTGACGGCGAATGCCATGACGCCAGCAGCGCCGGCCATCAGAACCGCGCTCAGACTCGCCCATGCCGATCGCGGCACGGCCAGGTAGCGGTGCATCAGATCCGACAGGATGCCCACAACAATGCGGCTGGCGAACCCAAGCAGCGAGAGGAGGATGACGTGCAGCTTCTGTGCATTCTGGACGTCTGGATGCGAGGCGTCCTGGTCTGCCGGCGACAGCGACAGGATGATGGCACCGACATTGTTGATGTACATGAGACCGACGCCGACGACCGTGAACATGCTGTACGCGAGCAGATATGCGTCCATGAACAGGAAGCACGAGATGTCCTCGATCTCGAAATCGGCAGCAAGGGCAGCAGGGGCAGCGATGGCTGGTGTGTTGAATATGGCGGACGATGGAATCGGGCTGTTGGTGGCCGATGAGGGTGTGCCGCGGTCGCCACGGAGGACGCGCGACAGAGCAGAGAGAGCAGGAGAGTTGCGCACAGGCGGCAGCGGGCTTACTGGTCTGATGTGCGGCGACACGAGACGGCTCGAGCCTGCTGTCGTCTGGGCAGACGAAAACGGCAGTGCCAGCCGCGATGCGTCCTGGACAGACAAGCCGTTGACTTGCGGCTCAGGCTCGGCAGCAATATCTGCCTCCATGGCTGCATCGTCGTCCTTCCATCTGCCACCTTCGTGGCGGTGGTGGTGACGGTGGTGGGGATTGCCGTGCAGATGCTCATGCGGCACGTCCATCTCGTCGTCAGGGCCGCTGTATCCGTTTCCATTTCCAACACTCAGCAAGTCGCCGTTGTTGAAAGTGTCTGTGGTGTCTGGCGTCAAGAACGTGTCGCTCGGCGGCGGGATGCGCTGCATGAGCGACGACGACGATGCCCACGAAGAGCGCGACGAGGCAGGCGACCTCCGCTCGAGATCCTCAAGGTCGCCTTCGAGCAGATCGCGCTCGCTCACAGCATCATTGTGCAGCAGCAGCGGCGTCGCTTCGTCTGCTGCGATGGCTGCATTGCGAGTGCCGTCTGCGAGCTGCCCGCCATCCAGTAAGCTCGGCGGTAGACGCGGCCGAAGGTCCTCGACATCCTGGGCCAGACCTGTGTTGGCAGACGCATGGTCGCCCGCACCGCTGCCATTGCCCGTCATGTCCCGCAGAGTCAAGGCCGCATACGCATTGATGCCCAGACACGAGATGCCCAGGAACCACAGGAACGCAGCCACGTCCAGGACCTTTGCACCCGACACTCCGTCCTCCTGCGTCTGGAACAGCCAGATGCCGATGTTGGTGAACACGAACGCAGACAGGCCAAAGAAGCCGACGGTGATGCCGACGGCCAGGCCGCGGTTCTCGACGGGCCAGTTGCGGTAGTTTGTGGCGAGCCCGCAGTGGTAGCACGCCGCACTGCCAGAGGATGGCGATCGTCAGCCGCATGCTCACATACGAGGCTCCAAGCAGGCAAGTGAGCAAGTGAGCGAGCAAGCGACGACGATGAGGACGCACCTGCCAAAGCCGATGCACAGAAAGATGAATGCGAGCACCAGGAAGTGTGGCTGCGGCAACAGGCCGGCGTAGATCGAGCTAACGGCCGCATAGCCAAGGAAGATGCTGGTGCCGCCCAACAGGAAGAAGACGGCCGGCACGGAGCGGTACTGGTCGACCTTAGCGCCAAAGAACGGCCCGCTGAGGTAGATGCCCGAGTTGCCGCACGTTGCAATGAACGCCGTCTGGCTCTGCGTCAGATGCAGGGCAGTGGACAGCTGTGGGCCGTAGAGCGAGAACAGGTAGGCCGTGCCAGCGGTCAGCATGACGAGGCTGGCAGACGACAGCGAGAGCAGAAGGCCGGCGAGCGAGACGGGCGATGGCCGGGCGACAGCGGCCGGCGGTGCAGCGCTTGGGCCGGCTCGTCGTGCGGCTGCTCCACTTGGCATATTGTCGTGCGGCGGAGAAAGCAAAGGCGAACGAGCCTTGCGGAACAGGCTGCTGCCAGACAGCAACAGAGGGCAACAGACAGCGACAGAGGGCAACAGATAGCAACAGAGAGCGACAGCGGCCGAGCTGTGCGGCTGCGCTCGGGATCCGAGGGAGCAAGGGCGGTCAAGAGCCCCAAAAGATCCCAGATACGTGATCAGGCGGCGAGCGACGAGCGAGTGTCGGAGTTGGCGCGCCATGATCACATATCAGACACCGACCGCGTCCGGGATGTGTCGGACTGGCTGACATGGCGACGGTGTTGCGGACGATCACGGTGATGGAGCGGTGCATTCTGGAGGAGGAGCTGTTGTTGCACGAAGCGCCCTGAGTGCGTGCTGCTTGTTGCATGATGTGTTGCTGCAGAGCGGTGCAAATAAGACGTGGGCGACGACCCCCGTCTTGGCTCGTTCGAAGACAACTCCCGTTGACGCAGACGTCAACTGCCTGCTTGAGCCTCGAGTGAACCACACCAGCGACCCGACAACAGACAGCCAAGCCTCGAGCAAGCCACTCGCGCATACACGGTCATACATACACATACACACATAGATACACATACACGTCGCTCACTGCACGTCATGCCGTTCTTTCCATCGCTGTTCAAGTCCAAGACCGTCGACGACACGCCATCGTCATCCGCGCCACAACAAGCAGATGCACAGCAGCAACAACAACAACAACCAGACGAGCAGCAGCAACAGCTGCCATTGCAAGACAACACCAACAGAGACTCGCACACATCGGTTGCTGTTCCAACGCTGCCCGCTGCCTCGTATGACCACGCTTCGTTCGGCATGTACCAGTACAGATACGACGACGAGACCACAGTCGGCCATCTGTCGCGACCGCCGCTTCCCCACGCACCGCCGCCGGCATGGCACCCATACGATGCAACCCTTCCAACAGAGGCAGACATTCGTGGCCACAAACACACCGACTCGGTCGTGTCGATGGACAAGCTCGTGCCGTCGCCATCTGCACCTTCACTTGCACCAGTCGCGGTCACGTCCACGCCGGCCATGCCGGACACGCCTGCCATGCCTGCCGCGACATATGCAGCAACGCCGCGCATGTCAGTGACTTTTGCACCAGAACGTCATCGCTGCAGCCGCCAGGATCCAGCTCCAAGCCCTACGATGCTGCCACTGCGAGCAACACAGTCGACACGCGGGACGACGCCTCATTCGCCAAGCACGAAAGGCCCGCAGCCTGCAGCCAATGCTGTGGCGGCTGTGCGCCATGTGCATGCGGGCTCTTTGGCTGGCACCTGATGGGTCCCAAATCGTCGTCTCCCGTCGTGCACAGCAACCTGCCGGCCGAGCTCTGGCGCGGATCGGCCACGTCGTCGCTGATCGGGACGTTCGAGCAGCGGCTTCGCGACTCGTACCGCGCCAAATGGGTGCTGGTCATTTTCGATCTTCTTGTGAGTCGTCTCGTCTGGGCTTGGCTTACTGTTGCTGCTGCGTCTGGATGGCAGGCTGACCATCGGGCTGTGCGTGTGTCGCAGATCATGCTGCCTGCCATGGCGCTCCTCAGCTTCCTTGTTCTTGTCTGGCTGGACCAGATCGAGAACGCCGGCATCTACCGCATCATCAACACCAATGTTCTGGTCATCTCGACGGCATGGACGCTGCTGGCGACGGTTGTTGGCATTTTCGGTCTGTGGAGCATCTCCCGCGGAAGCAAGGCCAAGTCGGTCTTGTTTGCTCTCATGCTGCTTGGCGTGCTGGACTCCAGATCGCGACGGGCTATGTCAGCTACAAGTGGCTGAACGAGCCGCACTTTGAGACCAACATGGCGCAACGCTTTTCACGCGAGTACTCTAACCAGTCGCGCGCACTCATCCAGTCCAGTGTACGTCGATGCTGTGGCCAGCTGCTGATGAGCTTGATCTTGGCGTGCATCTGGCTGACACTGTCGGGCATCCATGCAAACAGTTTGAGTGCTGCGGGTTCTGGTCCGACTTTGACTCTCCGACCGTGGATGGCAACCAGTGCTTCAGAAACATTGTCCCCGGCTTGCTTGGATCGCGTCCGCCTTCGCCGCCACCGCCAGCCAACCCCACGCAGTTCTTCCCACCGCCGCGTCGTCCAGGGGCCACTACTTCTGGTGTCCCCTCTGCCACTGCCACTCCGCCACCGCCACCGACTGGCCAGCCAAGACCGACCGGATCGCCAACCAGCAGCATCTCTGCATCGCGACCCACTTCAACTCAACGAGGCGAGCCAGTCGATGACGACGAGCCACTCAGCCTGACGTCTGCAGCCAACGTCGCAGTGTCCAAGCAGGCCACCACCAAGCGATCGCAAGCAGGCATCGCCCGTCGCCACAGCACGCGCGTTCTCGTCCGTCGCCAACTCGCCAACACGCCAACACAACCACAACCACAACCCTCCGCCCAGCCCACGGACCAGCTGCTGCAACCGCGTCCAGACCCAACAGGCACACCAGGCTGCTGGCCAAAACTCAAGGCGTTCTCGTCGGGATACCTGACCATGTTCTACACGATGGCCTTCTCGCACATGGTCGTCACGATTTGCGCGCTCACGGCGTCCCTCATGACCATCAACCGCTTCACTTCTTGATCTGCGTGCCGGTGGGCAAGGTCTCTGTCTCACATTGTCGCACTCCAACATCCCCATATTCCCATACGGCATCGCTCTTACATATCTGATATGCACATTCATTGTGTAAAAATACATTACAAAAGTCGACAAACGAGTGTGTGTGATGCATGGAAAAATGTATTGGGAAAAGAAAAGTGTGTGTGTGTGTGATAGAGGGAGATAAATGCACGAGAGCACTACTCGGACTCGGTGCCGGAATCAGAACCCGAGTCCGAGCCCGAGCTGCTGCCACTGCCAATGCCATGTTCCTTAGCACCGGCAGCCGCGTCAGGCCGCGCGCCGTTCGTCGCAATGTTGCCACCACTTGATGCAGCCACAGGGCCATGAGCGCCAAGCGAGCCAGGAACCGGCGCAGGGACGAGTCCCATGTGGCCATTGGCACCAGGCGCACCACTCGAGCCCACCGACGCCGCGACAGCAGCCGCAGAGGCAGCCATCATGGCCATGTGCTGCGCCGGCATAAACGGCTGCGGGTGCATGCCCAGTCCCATAGCATCCATGCCCATCCCTTGCATCCCTTGCATGCCGCCCATCGGCTGCATACCCTGCATGCCTTGCATGCCTTGCATTCCCTGCATGCCACCCATCCCCAATCCGCCCAACACGCTCCCGCTGCCGCGTACGCCGGCCTTGTCGACGATGTACCGGTACAGGCTGCCAACCAGCCGCGGGCTCATGGCCTGGATATCCAGCTCAATCTCGTCCTGCGCATTCGAGAGCGCCGGCATCGACTTGCGGATCAGAGTGAGGACGTGGGATAAATGGTCGGCAGACAAGAGGCCGTTGGAGAGGACCGTCGCAACATGGTGCCGCCGCTCGTACAGCTCGCGCTCGCGCTTGGCCTTGGCCGTGTGTTGCGCCGGTCGGCGCGGCATGCGGTCAACAGCCGCCATATACGGTGCGCCAGCAGCGCCTCCACCAGCAGACGACGACGATGACGACAATGGGTAGCCTGCCGGCTTGCCTGGCCGCGAGATGGTGCCCGGCGACGGCGGCGACAGGATCGTGCCGTCCGGGAACGTGAGTTGGCGGCCCGACCGCCACTTGACGCCGCACTTGTTGCACAGCGTGGCTTTGCCTGATGGTCCGCGACGCCACATGGGTGTCTCGGTTGTGGCGCAGAACTCGCAGATACGCTGGCCTTGAGAAAGCCGTCCTCTGCCGCCTCCACGACCGCGGCCCATGCCAGACGATCCGTCGAGGGCGTTGGGCGACTGGCCCCACTGTGCACCAGTCATGTCCATGGCACCGCCCTGACCGTAGCTGTATGCATAGTCGGAGCCGTACGCGGCGTCGCCCGGCATGGTCTGCGGTGGCACGGCAACGGGGTACGCAGCCTGCATGGACGGGTGGTATGCCTGGGAGAAGAAGGGCTGCTGCGGCTGCTGAGAGTTCTGTTGTTGTTGCTGCTGCATACTAAACATCTGCATCATGGCCTGATATTGCTGTGGTGTCTGGTGTTGCTGCTGCTGCTGCATGTGCATCTGCATGGCATAGGCCATAGCCTGTGTTTGCGCTGCTTGGACGTCTGGCTGAGTACCTGGCTGGGCTGACTGGCTGGTGCTTGGTGTGTCTGCCTTGACAGCATCGGCCGCGGCGGTCGTGGCAGTCGATGTCACCGCAATCGCGTCGGATGCCTCGGACGTGGGCAGAACAAGCTCCTCTGCTGTGTCTGCGACTGCCTTGGCAGGCGAGGCAGTAGCAGCGGGCTCAGCCTGGGACGGCGCAGAGGCAACAGTATCGTCTGCGGCGGGGGCTGCAGGCTGGCTATCAAGCGGATCTGCCTTTGGCACAGGCGACGGCTCCTTGGCAGGCGATGCGGCTGCAAGTGCGGGCAGAGGCTCAACTATGGGCTGGTCCGACGGCGCTACAATGACAGCAGCATTGGCAGCATCGACAGCAACATCGGCAGCAGCGTCCGCAGCGGCCTTGGGCTTGGCTGCCGCACGAGACAGCGGCCGGGCTCTGGGCTTGGGCTTGGGCTTGGACGTGTCAGCTGCAGTGTCGGCGGCAACAGCGTCAGCGGCTGCGTCAGGACCAGAGCCGGCCTGCGCAGCCGCCTTGGCCGCCTTGCGGTCGAGCTTCTCGCGTTCGCACGTGCTCTCAAGGAACGCGAGCTGCGCCTCCAGCATCTGCATGGTGGACGCCATGGCCAGCATCGCGTCGTCGCCGTCCGCAGGAGCAGCTGCCGCGAGTGCCGGTGCAGGGACAGACGCGGCAACCGACGACGCCTTGGCAGCGGACACGCGGCGGCGCTTGGGCTTGGGCTTGGCATGGACGTGGCCGTTGGACTCGGCAGCCAGAGCGGCCGAGTCTGCAGACGCCGCTGCGTCGTTGTGCGTGGTCGACGACTTTCTGCGGGATCGCTTGGCAGGGGCGGGCCGTGCTGCCTGCGACTGCTGCTGTGATGCCTCACCAGTCGTGGCGGCCGTGCGAGACGGTGAGACAGCGTGGCCGTCCTCGTCGTCGTCGTGCATGACCAGGGTCGTTGCAGACGCAGATGCAGACGCAGACAGCGGGTGTGCGACATCCACCAGGCCCAGCGACGAGCCGTGAGACAGCGAGTGGGCCAGGGGCGACGACGTTATCGGGGCCGTGCCCGCGACCGCCGCAAAGGCAGCCGCAGCCACGGACGCCGGCACAGACGCGGCGTTTGGATCGTAGATCTTGGACGGCGCCTTGTGGTGTCTGCGCTTGCGGCCGGCAGCGGGCGGCGTGTTGGGGTCGCACGCACGCACCGACGCCGTGTCCCAGTCAATCTCCACCGACGGGAAGAACTTGGTCAGCTGGATGTCGAAGAAGCGGGCGAGCGCCTTGCCCGAGACGTGCACCGGGTGCACGGGCGGGTTGTATGTGAAGCAGTTGTTGAGCATCGTCACGACGTCGCTGGCGTAGTTGATCACAATGCGCTCGGCGCTGGCTGGTGCAGGGGCTTTGGCCGATGCAGACGCTTGTGCAGATGCGTGTGCAGACGCCGGTGTCGCAACCTGCGTGGCCTGCGACTCGAGCACGTCCATGGCGTCGGCATCCGTGCTGGCCGCAAGATACGCGCCAGACTCGAGCTTGCTGGCAATGGTGCCGAGATCCATCGGATGCTCGACAATCGTCAGGTAGTCTGGACAGCCATGCAGAATGGGGTCGACGGCCTCGAGGAACGCCGTCGCGCAGTTGTGTCTCTGGAGTGCGGCCGTCAGCACAGCCAGCTGCTTGACAATAGCGGCTGGGTCGGCAGAGCCGGAAAGCCCTGCTGCAGCGGCGTCGGGCATGGAGAAGTGCGCAGACGATCGTCTCCTGGGCCGGGCAGCCGATGCCTTGTCGTGCGTGGCAGCCTGTGGGGCTTGGTCGGTTGGTTGCTTGTCGGACACGGCAGATGTGGCAGCCGCGTCTTGGACAGAATCCTGCATTTGGCCATCCATGTCCTGGACCATGTCGTGGTCGTGATCCGCATCCGAGTGTGGATACAGCTGTGCCTCAAAGACCAGCTCGGGCTGCAACAGCGGCTCGAGCTCCATGTGCGTTTCCAGCTGGTGTTGGGCCTGCTCGAGAGCATGGACAGGGGCAGGCTCAAACGACGACGAGGAGGGATCTTGCAGTCTGGCCATTGTCTCGTTCTCGGACGAGACCGACGACGCGTACTCGCTGGCTGTTCCGCTTATCTCGCCGATGCTTGGGTTCCAGATGACTGCCGACTGCAGACTCTCGACGGCGGCATCGTCAACGGCATCGAACGTGTCGACGGCGAACCGCACGCCGATGGGCTCGATGGGCTCGAGGGCAATGGGCTCGATGGCCGTGTCGTCGGTCACGGCAGAGGGCTGATCGTTGCACAGCTCGGCGACGATGGCATCGACCGCATCGGCCGACGGAGGCTCTGCTTGCGGCTCCTCTTGCAGTGGCTCGGCGACGACAAGGTCGGAAGACGGAGCAGCGGGGTCGGCGGTCTGCAGGCTGTTGACAACGTCAGGCTGGGCAGCGGGGGAGGTTTGGACAGCCTCGATAGCGTCGACAGCGTCGACAGCCTCGACAGTCTCTGCAGCGGCGAGCGGGGCTTGGTCCAGCGTCTCGAGCGGCAGCTGTGGTTCCGCTTGTGCGTGTGGTTGCGGGTCCGACAGGAGCACAGCGTCCATGGTTGCGGTTTGCCAACTGATCGGCGTTGCAACAACAGCGATCGTCAGACGGTCAGCAGGAGGCCGTGTGGGGGCAGGGGCAGCAGGGGCGGCAAGGACAGGGGCGGCACGTTGGGGAGCAGGGGCAGGCAGGACGGGAGCGGGCTGGGAACACCGGGCGGCACACGCAGGGCTGCGCACGGGCACAGGCCTTGCACCGCCCGCCCAGCTGAGCAGGCAGGAACGCACAGGAACGTCGTCGAAGGAGCGGCAGACTCACATGGCGGTGACAAAGGCGGCGGGGCTGCAGGGCAGAGTGGGCTGCAGGGCAGAGGGGGCGGCGGGCGGCGGGCGCTGTTGCTGGGGCAGGCGTGGGCTGCTCTCGTAGTCGCTGTTGCTGTGGAAGGTGCTGTGCAGACGCAGCAGACGCAGACGCAGTAGTTGCAGACAGACACCGGCAGACACTGGCAGCCGGACAGGGGTGATATCGGCAGGCTGGGCAAGCGCAGCAAAATGAAAACGCTCAAACACCGTCGGCCGGCGAGAGGCTGCCGGCCGTCTGCTGCCACGCACGCTGCCGCCTCGCTGGCTGCGCTGCGACCACAGGCACGCCCAGCGGGCCCAGCACGCCCTGCAGACGGCGCGCGGCCCAGCACCGAGCATCCCGCGCACCGGCCGCCTGCTGCCTCGGGCTGCGAGGCAGGCGTTGGCTTTGACGCCATTGCAGATTCGCTGCGATCTCAGCTCATAATCGCCCATGGCATCGCGCCTGCTGTCCAAAGCCTCGCTGGCGTCGCTGGCGTCGATTGCGTCGTCGGTGCCGTCCATTGTCATCCACCCGCCGCTCGAAGAGGCCTTTTCAGAGCCGTGCCTGTCGTACGCCCCCGACGAGTGAGTCCCGTCCCGTCCCGTCCCGTCTCGTCTCGTCTCGTTGCTGTCCGTCCTTTGCCCTTGTGCGTCTGTCGCACCCGATCTGGTCAACGGCTCGGCCCGCGATGAACCGCTGCGATGCGGATGGCTGTGCTGTGCCGGTCCGGCGGCTCATTGCGCATGCGTCTGCCGACTTGTCTGTCCGCCTATCTGTCTGCCTGTCCACCTGTCCGCCTGTCTGCCTGCCCGCCACTCACCTCAACCCAACCCCCCAACAGAACCATCAAGCCGCTCGCCAACCCCGCTGCGTCCAACCCCATATCGGCCATCAACGCCTTGCTGCAGCTGTTTGTGGCTCTGCCCGAAATCAACCAGGAGCTGCCGCTGACGTCGCCAGATCCGTCCGTGGCCGCCTTCGCGTCGCTCGTCCACATCCTGCACCTCGAGCCCGACACGCATCTGGAGCCTGCCGAGATCATTGCCCACATCGACTCGTGGCTGCCGCACGCCTCCCTGGCGCTCGACAATCCCTCGTCGGTGCCGACAGACTTTGAGCAGATTCCGCACCGCCTCTTGCAGTCGGTGCTCCTCAAGACACGGTTCGGCCGCCGCTTTGACTTTGCGCTCACGGATAGCTCTGACGCCCCATCGCGGTCGGCGCATCCATCTCCCCTCTCTCAGCATGCCGCAGACGCCGACACTGGGCCACGCTCGGACATGGATGCAGACATTGACGGCACGGATTCAGATCCAGCATTGCATGCCATTCTGCGACTGGACACGTCCGGCTATGGCACATCAGAGACGGTCCCGCTCTTGACACTGCTAAACAAACGCTTTGGCCACTCGCCCGCAACCCTCTTCTTTGGCGGCAGCATTGGCGAGCCGCCGTCCGTCGCATCCAACGCTGCGGCAGCATCACCCGGATCAGCAGTCGCCGCTGCATCGTTTGCCAACAAACCGCTCTCGCACTTTACCACGAAGCCGGCCATCCAGTTTGCCGTGCTCCCGCACTTTTTGTTACTGTCCATCGACAGGCCGCTGCTCGACCCGCCGACGAGTGAAGCACGGTACCACAACCCGGCCGTCGAGCTGCCCCTCGAAGTCGATCTCGGCTTCTTTTACGACCCCACCGCGCAGGTTCCGCTGCAGCAGTTTGTAGCACCTGGAGCAAGCGGGCGTGGCCGGCGTGCATCGTCGTCGTCGGGCGGACGGGCACCGACGTTCTACCGCCTGCACGGCTTTGTGACGCAGGCCAACGGGCATTTCCTGACATACACGCGCATCCGAGGTGGCGGCACGTGGTTCAAGTGCGATGACGGCGATGTCGGATTGATGGATCTGGGCCAGCGGGTGGCGTCCAAGGGCATCATGCTGGCGCTCTACCGTCTCCAGGACTAGTCTGGAATTAATGTGGGGCACTTGTGGATTTCGCATTGAACGCTTGCTCATCCCTTTCTTGTTGGTTGTCGGCCATTGCATGTTGTCAGAAAGGTTGTGCTGGTAACGATCTGCGACAGTTGGACTGCAGTGATTCTCATTCGCTATTCAATAGAGTCGCTCTACATGGATGTAATGGACAAGGGTTTTCAAACAAGCCAACACACAGCCGCGTCATCGCTTGATGAGACTCGCTGCCGACCCAGTGATTGGCGACACGGGAGCCCGGTCATCACCAGCACCGCCGTTGTGATGGAAGCCCATCAGCTTTTTGAGCGAGTCCGACATGTAGTACTTGCCATCGGCGCACCCATTCTCGACGTCTTCGCAGAAACAGGTGACGACCGTCTCGATGGCCGTGCTGAACACGGAGATGAAGATGGACGACACGATAAAGGCAGAGACGGCGATGATCACCAGCATGGGGACGAGGGTCGAGAGCGAGATGCTCGATGTAGGGGCAAAAGACTGGCCGGGGCTGTCTGGCGCCGCGTAGATGAGCAGGAGGTAGCCCACAACGCTCGTGAGGAGCGTGATGGTGATCTTGGCCAGGAAGAGGATGAACGAGGAGATGCTCGACGTCACTGCGATGCGGAAGGCATGGCGGGTTTTGAGGAGCAGACCCGAGAATCCCGATGGGGCAAATGCGTCGCCATGGAGTGCCAACTGTCCGCCGCCCGCCATGGCACATGATGCAGTGTGAGACACGAGACGGAGCACGAACCCCACAAGACACACCGAGAGACTCGCGTCTTACCACAATGTACGCCGTGGTGTTGTAGGTGCGCAGGATGATTGTCAAGGCCTCGGTGCATTTCTCACTAACGACGCTCTTGCGCTCGTGGTCGTTTACACGGCGCACCTTGTAGAACGACGTGCCGATGGCATAGCCGATGACGTTGAGAACCTGGACGCTCGGCACGACTAGCGCTCCAAACGCCATCGAGCCAAGATGGTGCACAAGCACGCGCATGAGCGCACTGCCAAGAGCCAGTCGGTTGAGTGTCTGTGAAGGCATGGATTAGCGATATAGAGAGTGAGAATGTGAGTGTGTGAGAGTGAGTAAGTAAGAGTGCAGGGTTTAAGCAGGGAAATGATGTGGCTTACTTTCTTGTCGGGCGTAAAGTACCACTCGGAGATGGCGCCGGCAACGGTCGTCCGGCCGATCGCACCCATAAAGTTATAGAACCACACGAACCAGAGCACGGTGCACACCTGGTAAAAGATAGCCGCTCTGCACACGCGCACAAACAGACAGTGTGAGTTTGCGTGACAGAGAGGGGCAGTCCATTGGAAACGCACACTGAGGATACAAGAACGCGGCCGTGCTGGACCGGGAGCGTCTGGTTGCCGACCGTGTACACGAGTTTTGTTGTGGGCTCCATGGTGCCGGTGGTTGACAGCAGAGAGAAGATACAGAGAGAATATGCAGCCGTGACGATGATGGCCAGAAAGTGAGCCGGCGGGAACCATGCGATCCGCGGCATACCGAGCAGAGATCTGTTGGAGGGACAGCGTTGAGCAATCATGGGCACCAAGCAACCGGCACATAACCGCCTTACTTGCTGGCTTCGATGATGATGCGAGTCGCGATGCTGATGCTTTGGCGGAACACGAGGACGATGCCCAGGATGGCAGCAGCAGCGAAACCACACACGATGGCGAGCACGAGGAGAAGCGTCTCGCTTGCCAGCGAAGCGTCCAGCGAGACGACGCCTGTAGCTAGCAGCGACTGCTTCATGATCTTGATGCGCACGTAGTTGTAGATGAAGTAGGACGCGAATGCCCACAGGATCGACAGAACAAGACCGATGGTGATCCAGACGATGATGGCGCTGATACGGATCAGCAGGAACATCCACAGATACGACAGCAGAACGGCAGCTGCCAGTGTTCTGCGATCGGTGGGCATGTCAGTCAGCGTTACCAGCAGTCAGACGTTCGAAATGGCACGCACATCAGAATGATCCACCACTTGGTGACGAGCTGTTGGAAGAGTATGGCGACAAAGGACTCGGCATTAATGTCGCCAACGAGCGTGGCGACCCATGATGCGGCAGACACGGTTGTCGAGACCTCGTCCTTTCCATTGACAGTCTGGGTTGCAGCAGAAAGCGTTTCCTTTGTCCCCGACAGCAGCACGTCTGGCACGCACTTGCCCAGGACTGAGTTGGTCGCGTCGTGCCATGTGTCGCGTCGCGTCGCGTCAGTCAGACGTGGTGGTCGAGACAAGGAACGCGATGGCCGTGCCACTCACCTTGTGTGCTCGCGACAGTGACCGTGCAGTTCCCAGACACGAAGCGGGCGTCTGTCGTTGTGTTGACGCCTGCTGGCGGAACAGCCACGTCGTACTGGCACACAACCGGATCAGGGTCCGACGGCGCGCGTTTGACGGGGCATCCCGCTACGCACCGCTTGTACGAGGCCGGGTTGGACATGTTAAAGTAGACGACATACGGCATGGATCGCAGGTCGCGGCCTGAATCCATGCTCGCGGGCGATCCGCAGATGTTGCCCTCGGAGTCGCGCGGGTTGAGCAGCCGACGAGCGCTGCCGGTCGTGATGGCGTAGTGGCTGATGGCGGCCATGCCGGCTGTGGCGAGGAGGAACACGATCAGCCAGAGCAGGTCGGTGCAGCCGCAACGACGGCGGTTGGCGGTGCCGAGAACGCGCGCGGACGAAGGCGTCGAGGGCGTGGTTGCTGATGTGGGGAGGGATGGCGGCAGGATGGCAGCTGTTGACGTGGGCGACGTCCATCCGAGATCGAGCCGTGAGCCGGCCGAGGTGGCTGAGCCCTGTTTCTGCAAGGGAGCCTCCCCACTGATGCGAACAGTCAGCGGCACGTTAGGCATGGCCAATGTCGAATCGCGAGCCAAGAACAAGAGCGGCTGCTCTGCTCTGTGCTTGATGAGGTTTCTCTGATTGGTGGGATAGAGTGCCATCGCGAGATGCTGGCACTGCGTGATGCGAGCGCAGCAACGAGCCGTTGTCTGGCCATTTGACATCGACTTGACTGGCCAAGGTGGCCGGCACGCCGTCCATCTATGCGCCAACTGACCACACGAACATGGACACTCAGATCTACCGCTGCAACGAGAATCTGACCAGCCAGATGTACCCGCAGTGCAAACAGCGGATCCCAGACAAGAACCGCACCAACCTGCGACGCTACGAACCTACAATCGTGTGATATGCGGGCTTACATTCCTGGCCCAATTTAGCCGGGCAACTAGGTCGCCTGATGTACACAACGGGAGGCGTTGGGCTCTGTCCCGTTGGAAGGGGTGGGATATGCAGGTGGCGCTGGTGC
Organism: Entophlyctis helioformis; assembly: GCA_025526915.1. Classification (NCBI taxonomy): domain Eukaryota; kingdom Fungi; phylum Chytridiomycota; class Chytridiomycetes; order Chytridiales; family Chytriomycetaceae; genus Entophlyctis; species Entophlyctis helioformis. The sequence goes on along the minus strand of JAHLKH010000015.1, from coordinate 135,316 downwards.
TGTTGTACCGTGCTTGCACAGACAGAGCGACTGCGCGGTAGAGGAGCCGATGGGGCTGGGGTTGAGGGGACGGGCCGTAGGCAGCGATGCGTGCGCGAGCGTCGTGCTGGCCAGTGCGCAGCCCGTGCACGACAGCCCGAATCTGTGGCTTGTCAGATGCTCCGTCCCACCCGCTTGTCCCCAAGCCAGACAGATCGCTGCCGATTTGCGCCGCACACAAGCATGCATAGACCCGTGACCCGAACCCGTGGCGGCGCGGCTAAACTGCCTGCCCATGTGACCGAGATCGGCTGCTTATTTGGCCGCTAATGTCGCTTGCCAATCTTCACTCGCCAGCCAACAACGCCACCTGCCTGCCTGCCCGCCATGTTGGTCGAGTTCGACGACCGCCACACCGACGATGGCAAGAGTGCTGGCAGCGGCAGCAAGCTGGCCACCGCGGCCTTGCCCGCCACTCCGCCCCTGCAGATCAAGCGCAACGCCTTCTCCTTTGTGACGCTGTCATGGCTGACGGCGACGCTGAAGAGGGCTACCGCAAGCCGCTGCAGCAGGAGGCAAGTCTGTGCACACCCTCCGATCCCGCCCAGGCTGCTCACGGCTGGTCGCTCGGCCCGCCCCGTGCACCGTCACTGCAGAACAGAGGCTGACAGCGGCCCCTGCGCTCCACAGGATCTTCCCCAGCTCAGCGACAACGACCGGACGGCCACCAAGGCAATCGTGCTGCAGCCGTTCTGGTCGCAGTTCAGGACGCACTCGGCCGATCCGCAGCGTGCAGCGCCTCCGTCGCTCGGTGCCGCCCTGTCTGCACACTTCTACGGCCTCTTGTGAGTCGCATCCGACTGGCAGTCTCTGCGACACTCTGCATCTTCAACCAGGCACTGACAACCGCCACACTTGCAGCTTGATTTTGCTGGTGGCGCAGGCAACAGAGGCGGCCATCAACATCCAGCTGCCGCTGCTCATCCCGCAGATCCTCAAGGTGCTGCGCTTCGGCACCCTGGCGCCAGACGTCATCATCTCCAACGCCTACGGCCTCGCCTTTCTCTTCTTTGGCCTCCAGGTCCTGCGTGTCGTCGTCAATGCAACGCAGAACGCCGTGCGCATCAACATGGCCATGAACCTGCGCTCTGTTCTGATCGATGCCATCTTTGGCAAGGCGCTTCGACTGTCGGCAAAGGGCCGCTCCGAGTACCCAGCCGGAAAGATCAACTCGCTCGTCGACGTCGACTCGCTGGCCATTGTCGGATTTCCTTCCAGCTTCCTCACGCTCGTCGTCTCGGTGGGCCAGATCGCATCGGGCATCTACTACCTGTCCCGCGAGCTCGGCATTGCAACGCTGGTCGCCATGGGTACTTTTGTTCTGTTCCTCGGCCTTGTGTTTGCCCTGCTGCCCTCGGTCAACGCGGCCTTTGCAAGATACATGACATCGATGGACTTGCGCACCAAGTACTTGCGCGAGTTCCTGTACGGCATCAAGGTCATCAAGTTCCAAGCCGCCGAAGAGCTCTTCCACGAGTCCATCACTGCGGCGCGTGCTCGGCAGCTGTCGGCCCTCAGTGGCATCCTTGTGCCGCTGGCGACCTTGTTCTCGCTCCTCGTCTTTTTGCAGATCGGCATCGCCCCCGTCGCCATCATCTCCTTTTACGCCTTTGGCGGCGAGATGTCGTCGGAAAAGGTCTTTGCCATTCTCGGTCTGCTGAGCGCCGTGACCTCGCCTGTCGGCTTCATCAGCAACGCATTGACGTGAGTTCCGTGCGGCCGCCATTGAGTGTTGGGATGTGGTCGCTGACACGATCCTTGCAATGCGTCCCGCTTCATCAGAGATGTCATCAAGTTCTTTGTGTGCTTCAAGCGTGTGCGCGACTTTCTGGCTTCTCCCGAGGCTCCGCCCGGCGAGTCAACGCTCTTGCTCGCAGAGGACGAGTCCAAGGACGGATCTGCCATCAAGATCGACGGCGCCACCTTTGCCTGGGAGGAAGTCAAGAAGGATGACCCTCAAGGTTCCAAGAGCAAGAAGCTGTCGAGAAAGGCCAAGAAGATTGCCAAGAAGGCTGCAAAGTCCGGTGCCGACGCCAACGCCAACGCAAGCACCGCCGGGCAGCTGCACGAGCCGTTCAAGGTCGAGGACATCAACCTGTCCATCCCGCGCGGCTCGCTCGTTGCTGTCGTTGGCTCTGTTGGATCTGGCAAGTCCTCGTTCCTGTCTGCTCTCATTGGCGGCATGCGCAAGACGGCCGGCTCGTCGTCCGTCTTTGGATCCATCGCCTACTGCGCTCAGGAGCCGTGGATCCTGACCGGCACCATCGAGGAGAACATTGTGTTCAGCGACGACTCGGTGCGTCCCAACATCGCCAAGGCCGTGTCTGCCTCGTGTCTCGAGCGCGATCTCGAGATCCTCCCCAACGGTCTCGGCACGCAGATTGGCGAGAAGGGCATCAACCTGTCTGGCGGCCAGAAGGCTCGTGCTGCACTTGCTCGTGCCATTGCTCGCGACGCCGACATCTACCTGCTCGACGATCCCATTGCCGCCCTCGATGCGCATGTCGGCAAGAAGGTGTTTGACGAGGCCATCTGCGGCACGCTCAAGAGCAAGACGGTCGTGCTTGTCACGCACCAGCTGCACCTGCTTCCCAAGGTCGACTTTGTCGTCGTGCTTGACAATGGTCGTGTTGCCGAGACGGGCACGTTCAAGGATCTCATGGCCAAGCAGGACGGCACCCTCGTCGAGATGATGAAGGACTACCAGGTCGACGACGAGGTTGAAAAGGACGACAGCGAGTCGACCAAAAGCAGCGAAGAGGAGGAAGAGGTTGCCATGGCGATCAAGGAGTTTGAGGAGGAAAGAGCCGCCGCCGAGGACCGCCGTGTCGGCGCCGTCCAATTCTCGACCATCCGATCCTTCTTCCTTGCAGCCGGAAGCGCGTACTTTGGCTTCGTCATTGTGCTCTTCACAATGCTCGTGGGCATGTCTGCCATGGTCTCGATCACGCTCTCCATCTGGACAGACAACAAGTGGGGATGGACGCTGTTTGAATACTTCAAGTTCTACGTTGGTATCACTGTCGGCCAGTCTGCCATTGCCAGTACGTAGCGTTTGCTTGTCGCTTTGATGCGCTTCTTGAATGTCTCTTAGCACTCACCCGCCATATCCATCGTCACTATCCACAGTCAGCTTGATCGTGATTGCATTCGTGCTGTGCTACCGCTCGATCGTGTTCATTCACAGCACGGCTCTCGCTGGCCTGATCCGCGCGCCAATGTCCTTCTTTGAAAGCCAGCCCATTGGCCGCATCCTCAACCGCATGACGACGGATGTCGAGTTCCTCGATCGCGACTTTAACCAGATGCTGATCAACACGCTGGCTGGTGCTGTGACGTTTGTGGCTTTTGGTGCAGCCATTGTGTACGCATCGGCCATCTTTTTGGGTAAGTTGCGGCCATGCTTGCTGCGTTCCAATGCACGAGTTCCGAAGCTAACATTCGAGACGCTTTTTGTGCATTCTACACTCTCACGCACCAACAGTCCAGTTTGCGGCCATCACTGCCGTCAGCCTTCTCGTCTATCGCTTCTACAACGTGTCTTACCGCGAGCTCAAGCGTCTGTCGTCCATCATGAAGTCGCCGCTCAACTCGCACGTCTCAGAGTCGCTCAACGGCATCCCGACCATCGCTGCCTATGGCGTCCAGTCCAAGTTTGTCGCCACTGAGCAGACCAAGATGGATCTGCTCAACCAGTCGGCGTTGCTTCTTGGAAGCTCTCAGCTGTGGCTGGCATTCCGCCTTGAGATGCTCACGTCGACCGTGACGCTCGTTGTTGTCATTCTGGCAGCCCGCGAAGTGATCAAGGGTGGCGACGTTGGTCTTGCGCTCAACTGCTCGATCATGCTCGGATCGTCGCTGAACCAGCTGCTTGGGCTATCCAGTGAGCTCGAGGCTGCCTTTAACTCGGTCGAGCGTCTCAACTACTACGCCAACGAGCTGCCGTCCGAGGCTGCCCGCCTGCTGCCCAACGACCCTGCGACCAAGGACGAGTGGCCGACTGCCGGTGCACTTGCCATCCGCGACCTGCAGATCTGCTACGACTCGCGTCCCGACCACGCCGTCATCAAGAACCTGTCGCTCGACATCCGTCCCGGCGAAAAGGTCGGCATTGTCGGCCGCACCGGCTCGGGCAAGAGCACGCTCATGACGGCCCTGTTCCGCATCATGGAGGCGTCCAAGGGATCCATCACCATCGACGGCCGCGACATTGCGACGCTCGGTCTCAAGACGCTGCGCTCTCGCCTGCAGATCATCCCGCAGGAGCCCGTGCTGTTCAAGGGAACCGTGCGGTCCAACCTCGACATGCTGCAGACGGGATACAGCGACGACCAGCTGTGGGAGTCGCTGTCGCTTGTGGGTCTCAAGGACTACGTGGCTGCGCAGACGGACAAGCTGGATGCGGCGATCGAGGAGAACGGATCCAACCTGTCGATGGGCCAGCGCCAGCTGCTGTGTCTTGCCAAGGCCATTCTCGCGCGTCCCAAGGTGCTCATCATGGACGAGGCGACGGCGTCGGTGGATGCCGAGGCCGACAAGCGCATCCAAGAGTCGATCCGGTCGCAGTTTGCCGACACGACGGTGCTGAGCATTGCGCACCGTCTCAACACGATTGCGGCGTTTGACCGCGTGCTTGTGCTCGACCAGGGCGAGATTGCCGAGTTTGATGCGCCGCATGTGCTGCTCGGCCGGTCTGGCTCTGTGTTTGGCGAGCTTGTGGATGCGACTGGTGCTGCCAATGCTGCCGTCATTCGCGAGATTGCGTCTGGCCACTTCAACGCCTCGCAAGTGTGATCTGTCTGTCTGTCTGTCATCAATAAATCCTTGTGCAACAGCCACCGCTGCCCTTGAGCACGACAGCCTTCGGCCACCCTCGGCGAGTAGTGTGCGCTGCATCGTGACTCGTGCTGACGTGCAGATGACCAGGACGCGGCCCGTCCGGCCACACTGCCACTGGCCCGCTTGTGGCACCGCACCCGAAGCGGCGCGCCACAACCGCAAGCAGCGGAGTCTGGCGGGCGGACCCACCACCGGCCAACGGCGGGCCAATCAGCATCGTCCGAGTGGCACGGCGCCACAATGGCCGCAGCCGTGTCCGCCACTTTGCCCAACAATCGTCAAGTGCAACGACCAGCCTCGAGCACGACCAGCCACGACTAGCAGCAGGAGCAGCCTCGAGCACAACAGCAGCACCTCCCCTACAGCCACTGGTCCCTTGTACACACCGCTCCGCACGCCATGGCAGCACGACCCAAGTTTGCCTTTTACTACGCCGGCTGGGCCAACCTGCAAGCCAAGTACTCTGCCTACTGTGAGTCTCGCCCGCCCTTGGACGGGCACATCACACTTGCACACACACATGCACACGCTGACCCAGGCCATGCACACGCCCAGTCTACATTGCAGGCGCTCTCATCAGCCTGTGGTACCCCAACAAGCTCCTCGCCATTGCCAACCTCGTCATCGGCGCCTTCATCCTGGCGCTGGAATGGCCGCTGCCGCAGCTCAAGGCCATGCCGTTCCTCGGCGACAACTACTACTTCCGCACGCTGCTGTACCTGGGCTTTGTGGTGCCCGGCATGGTGCAGGCGGCCACCCACACCAGCGCGCTGTGTCTGGCCTGTGCGGCGCTGACGTACCTGCGAGCCGCCGTCAATGGCGAGCCCGACCCGCCTAAACCGGCCAAAGACGCCGCAGGTGGTGGTGGTGGTGGTGGCCGCAAGTAGGCAGGCCCGCACCCGCACCCGCACCCACACTGCACTGCACTGCACTTCTTGCTGTACATATCACCAATAACAAGGCTGTTGTATTCCACCACCACCAAGCATGCACACACACTCATTCAACGGGCTGCTCAGACACGGGCGTCGATGCCGACCGCCATGGTCTGCGCAACAGCCTCGAAGCTGTCGTAGAGCAGCACGTTGTGGAACGGCGCCTCGGAGCGCGACAGCACCTTGAGCAGCTCCTGTGCAAGCAGGCCGCCCAGGACGGCACACGCAGGCTGCAGCTCGCGGTCCACCACAGCGGCAACGGCCCTGCGTGTGGCACAATGGGGTGCGTCAGCGTGAACAACAATGATGGTGGGTGGCGGTGCCACCCGACACGAAACAGACGCGTGCGCAGACAACAATGAGGGGCGAGGCGGCACCCACTTGAGCAGGTCGTCCGGCAGAAAGGCGGGATCGCACTCGGCCTTGGCCATGGCGGCCGTCTTGGTGGCCAGCAGCTCATCCAGCTGCGCATCGTGGCTCGGATCTGGAAACCTGCCGTGCTCGGTCCAAGCCTCCCACAGCACTGCACACCACGCAGCCACGCAACGAGGGATGAGTCTGCGTTGCCGACACGTCCATGCAACACGCAGATGCCACAGATGCCACTCACCACGGAGAGCAAAGTAGAGCGGGTGTGCCTTGCGTTTGAACCGACGGTCCATCTTGGTGGCGCCAAATGTGGCATGCGTCACCGCGTCTGCAAACGAGCAGTACGACAGGGACTGCTCGACGCGTGACGCTGCATCTGTCTTTGCTGCAGTCGCAGTTGCAGCCGCCGTCGCCGTCGGAGCAGCAGCGTGGTGGGTGGTCATGTAGCGGTACTCGGGCCCGTGGTCGCTAAAGATGTAACCGTACATGCCCATAATGGCCGCACCCCAGAACGACAGCGACTTGGCGCGTGCAATCGAGTTGATCTTGGTCTGTGCACAGCGCCGTCCCCAGAGGCATCGTCAGTCTGCATGGCATGGTGGAGGCAAGGATGCAGAGCGGCCGTCGTACCAGCACGGACGGGTTGGTGCTGATGACACAGACGAGATCAAAGTCGTCAAAGAAGCCGTCCTCGAGCTGGTCAATGGGCCGTGTGCACGCCACAACCTTTACGCGCGGGTTGAGTTGCTGGACACGTGGCGCAACAGCCTCTGCTCTCTGAGGGACCATAACACCGACGACGCATCCCGTCAGTCATTCTGTCTTGCCAGCAGCGTCTGCAATGCCATCCACGGCCACCTATGGCCACCCACAGCCACCCACGTTCTTGCCAACATCACTGTCGCGGAGAAAGAACTGCGAGCCGAGGTCGCGGGGGACGACGGTGCCGGCATCGAGCACCGTGATCGAGCCCACACCGGCAAGCACAATGTTCTTGAGCACCTCGTTGGCCAGGCCCGTGCAGCCGGCCACGAGGATACGCGATGTGCGCATCCTGTCCAGTCCATCCAACGGCGGGTGAGTCGAGGCAAGTGATCGAGCTGCGAGGCAAGAGCCAAGTAGCGAGATGCTCACCGCTGCTGCGCTTCCATGCCCCACAGGCGGATCTGGCGGTCGTACAGCTTGGCCTCCTCGACCGTCAGCTGCGGGTGCTGGTCGGCCCTTGCCTTGCCTTTGCTCTTGGCCGACAGCGACTGCTGCGGCTGCTGCGACTGCTGCGACTGCTGCGACTGCTGCGGCTGCTGCGGCTGCTGCGACTTTGACGGGCTGGACGGACGTGCGGCCTTTGGCGGCGACGCTGCCTGGCCGCCGACACTCTGCTCGGCCGGCCGGGACTCGGACGGCTCCTCCAGCCGCGCTCGCTTTGTGGGCGATCTCGGGCCTTCCTGCCCGCGCTTCATATTCGACTGTCGCGCAAACGTCGGCCTGCGCTGCTCACCGAAGACGGCGTGCCATGTGCGGGATTCTGCTGGCGCTCTCGCGCACAGCCGACAGGACGGCAGAAGTGCGCGTGTGTGTCTGCGTGTCTGCGTGTCTGCGTGTCTGCATAGACGGGCGTGCACCGTGTGGCTGCTCTGACGCCTGCCGTGCCTGCATGCAGAACGCAAGCCGTGTGCAGCGTCTGTGCGAGTCCAATGCGCTTCGAGGTACGGCTGGCTGTCCAAGCCTGCAAACTACTCACTGCGACCGACACCAGCACCTGCGACCGACACCGACACATACACCGACTAACGCCAATGCCGATCAGGCCCGGATGCCCACGGCTGCCACACATGGACGTCGCCCAGCGGCACTCTGCATGCGCAGCTGCATGGCTGGGTGCTCCATCTGCGCGGCGCCGTGCTCGCTGGACAGCCGCTCACCGACGCCCGATCCAACACACTCGCATTCAACGGCGAGGTGTACTCGAGCGACATGGCCGCCGACGCCAGCGACACGCTTGCCGTGTCTCGCATGCTGGCGGGGGCGACGACCGAGCCGCAGATCCTGCAGTCTGTGTCGCAGATCGACGGCGAATGGGCACTCGTCTACCATCATGTGCGTCTTGGCATGCTGGGCAGCTGCTTGGACGGTCGAGGCGAGGCGAACGACTGACTGGCTGGCTGGCTGTGATGGGATGGGATCGGATGGGATCGGATGGCAGGCGGCTTCCAATCGCGTCTACTTTGGTCGTGACTATCTAGGCCGCCGGTCGCTGCTCATGCACGCGCCACGCAGCCCATCGGACTTGTTCCTCGTGTCGTCGGTCGGCGACGTCTCGGACACGGCTCCTGAGCCAGCGGTCGTCGACAGCCCTGAAGCCGATGGCGACAGCCAGACAGAGCAAGCAGATCCGTTCTGGGCCGAAGTGCCTGCCACGGGGATATTCGTGCTCGATCTGGCTGCCGTCGCTAACGAGACGCTGGACTGGACCAACACAGAGTCGTATCTGCGGCACATTCCTTGGACGCCCGAGTCCGATTCGCCGCTGGTACGCCTGCCATGGCTGTGCACACACGGCCACCTTGGCCCTTGGACGAATGCTGACAGCACAGGAACGTGCCATGCGACACGCAGACATGCCCATCGCTGCTGCTCAACACGGACATCCCAGACGAATCGAAACTCGAGACCGTCCCTCCGCCGCAGGCCGACGGCCAGCCGCCAGCAAGACTGCCCGCCCTGATGCCAGGCATGGCCATGGACTCGGCGGTGCAATCCCTCTGGATGACGCTGTCGGTCGCGGTCGAGCGCCGCGCTCTCACAATCCCGCCGCCGGCATTGCCCGACACGGCGCGGCTCGGCATCCTGTTCTCGGGCGGGCTGGACTGCATGGTGCTGGCGGCGCTCGCCCACGACGCGCTGCCGATGGACGAGCCGATCGATCTCCTCAACGTCGGGTTTGAGAACCCCCGCATTGCGAGCCACCGCGCTCGGTCTGCCGCGTCGGCGTCTGCATCGGCGTCCAAGAAACACCACCGCGATCGCGCTGGCAGTGGCGGTGATGGTGACGACAGTGCGAGCGGGAGTGGGACGTACGATGTGCCTGATCGCGTCACGGGTCGATTGGGTGCCGGTGAACTGCGTGCCCTGTTCCCTGGCCGCGTGTGGCGGTTCATTGAGGTGGATGTCCCGTACACCGAGGCTGTTGCGCAGCGGTCTCGTATCCAGCGTCTCATGGCTCCCCTGTCGACTGTCATGGACCTGGTGAGCCGACTCGATCCTCCTCTTGTCCATTCTGGCAAGCAATGTCCTAACACGGTTGCTGATCGCGACAGAGTATTGCGATGGCGTTTTGGTTCGCGTCTCGTGGCTGTGGTAGGCAGGTTGAGTGGTGCGGTGTTGGGATGTGTGGCTAGACTGACGGTGTAGCGATGCACAGGCGTGGTCACGCTAGACGATGGCAGCCAGATGCCCTATGAGAGCAAGGCACGCGTGCTGTTCAGCGGTCTTGGTGCCGACGAACAGGTGGGTGCATGGCATGCGTGCCCACGGCTGCTGATATGACACCGCAGCATGAATGGCAGCTGACATGAATGGCGATATGGTCAGCTGGGCGGATATGGCCGACACCGAGTGCAGTACATCAAATCCGGCTGGCAGGGACTCGTCACGGAGCTGCAGCTGGACGTGTCGCGAATCGCGTCGCGCAATCTCGGCCGCGACGACCGCATCATCGCGTCCCACGGCAAAGAGGTGCGGTTCCCGTTCCTTGACGGCTCGGTCACGTCTCTGCTGTGTGGGCTCCCCGTCCATCTCAAGGTCGATCCCCGACTCGCCAAGGGCGTCGGCGACAAACTGCTGCTGAGACAGGCCGCTGAGATGCTTGGGCTGAGCCGCGCGGCGGTCGAGCCCAAACGCGCTGTGCAGTTTGGTGCACGGACTGCCAAGATGGAGTCTGGCCGGCAAAAGGGGCAGGAGGCCGCTTGACCCCGTGCTCTCTCTCTCTCTCTCTCTCTCTCTCTCTCTCTCTCTCTCTCTCTCTTGATTGAATCTCGTCACCTTGTCGTGACGTTGGGCCAGGCAAGTGTTCATTATGGATACGGAATGGGTGAGTGGGTGACGGCGGCGAGGACGGTCAGCGCTGGATCTGTAAAAGGCCGCAGTCGATGAGTTTGTTCAGTTTGTCCAGGACCGGCTGGGGCGAGGACCGCATGATCTTCATGAGGTCAGCCCCACTGCGCTGGATGTCCGACAGGATCCGCTGCACATCGGGGTCTCGCAGCGCGTCCTGTGTATCATATTGCATGCATTCGCCGTGTCAGTGCTGCACATGGACTGCATGCACGGACTGCGAACGCACCTGGACAAGCGGATCGTTCAGCACGCGCTCGACAAGCCGTTTCTCGTGTGCAGGCAGATCGTCTGGCACAGCAGGTCGCACGCTCAATGCATCCGCCGCCGACCCGCGTCGACTGGACGGCGCACTGGACTTGTCCGACTCGTCGGCATAGCTCAGCAGCTGGTCGCCAATGATTGCGGCAAGCTCGCGCAGAGCGGCCATGAGCTCCGGCTTGGACTTTGCGTATTTGGTGAACGCCTCCTGCGGGTTCGACTCGAGGTCTTGAGCTGCCTGCGCAAAGTCTGGATGGCCGAGTGCCTTCATGAGCGTTGGCGATGACTGGATCCGTTGCCAGAACTTGTCTGTCATCCAAGCTGTGCGGGGTTGTGCACGTGCGTGTCAGTGCCGCAGCCATGCATGATGGTCTGATGCAATGGTGACTTGCGTGGTCCCTGGCCGTCGTCGTTGACCTTGAACATGGACTTGAGCGACTCGCTCAGGCCGCCGGTGGCTGGGCCAGACGCGCGAAGGAACGGCATGGCGTCGTGGTCTGCATGGCCGGCACTGGACGCGGTTGGCGGTGTCGATGTGACGGGGCTTGGCGACATGATGTGCATGGACTGGGCAAGCTTGCTGGGGCCAGCGGCTGGCTTGGTGTTGATGCTGGCAGGACGCAGGACCGGCTTGGCGGCTGTTGCTGATGCGGCGGCATGCGATGGCGATGACGATGACGATGACGATGACGATGGCGATGGCGATGGCGATGGCGACAGCGACGACGATGGCCCAAAGAAGCCCTTCTTGAGGCCAGAGAACTGGTTGCGATCATCCAAGGTGTCATGCACACACGCCGGCTGCTCGCAGGAGGACAGAGCCGAGCTCACCTCTTTGCTTGCGGCAGGTGCAACAGCCGGGGCCATTGACGCCGTCTTTGCGGACACCGCGCTCCTGGCGGGTGTGGCACCCGAGGGGCTTGTCGCGCTCATCTGCTTGCTGCTCGTGTCGGGCAGCGTGGACGCTGCAAGGGACTCGAGCTGCACGGGCCGTGACAGAGGCGTCTGCTTGCCGTCTGCAGCGAGCCGTGTGCATTGTGCCGTGTGCATGCAGGGCCGGTCAGCAGGGACGGTCGTGCGGCCATTGATGGCTCCGGCAACACTTGCCGGCCGTGGACAGCTTGCTGAAGACGTGCGACATGTCCTCGAGCGGTGGCACATCTGCGTCGTCGATGCCGTCCGCGCCGTCGTCGACGGCCGATGCGGCTGGCTTGGGGGCGTCTAGCTGCAGGAGTCAGATGCGTGCATGTGTGCAAGCAGGCAGGCAAGCATCCGCTACAAGCAGGCAGGCAGGCATCCACTGCAAGCAGGCATCGCAGCCGCTGCTTACTGCGTCCAAGGCGCGCCGTGTTCGACAGCATCTGCGTGTTTGCAACAGGGCAAAGCGCGCTGCTGGCTTGCTCAATCTTTTGCCAACCGCCCGCCATGATCTCGCTCCGCCTCGCTGCCTCTGCCGCTGCCCGCTTCCAGGCCGCCCACTTCCAGGCCGCCCGCCCTCTGCGCATGCTTGCTCTGCGCACCTACGCAAGTCAGTTCCTCCTCTTTCCCTCTCTCTTCCCCTCTCTCGCTCCCCTCTCTTGCCTCCTCTCGCCAGCAGCTGCCAGCACCCCACACTCGCCGTCCATGCCGCTCTCGCCCGCCTGCTGCCGCCAACATCGTGAGTGTGTGCGTGCGTGCATGTGACATGAGCTGACAAACCAACGGCCTTGCATCAACGACCCAACAGCTCGTCGCTACACGCCTGAGCACGAGTGGGTGTCCGTGTCCAACGGCGTCGGCACCGTCGGCATCACAGACTACGCCCAGAAGGCTCTCGGCGATGTCGTCTTTGTCGAAGTGCCCTCGGTCGGCGCTGTCCTCAAGCGCAAGGGTGAGCCCTCGCCCAACCACTGCCGCTCTGCCAGGCTGCAGCTAGGCCATAGGCTGACTGTCCTGTCCATGCATGTGTGTGTGCATGCATGTGTACGTGCGTGCGTTGCAGAGATCATCAGCGCTGTCGAGAGTGTCAAGGCGGCTTCGGACGTCTACGCTCCCGTCGGCGGCGAGGTCGTCGAGGTCAACACCAAGCTGGGCGACGAGCCGTCTCTCATCAACACGTCACCCTACGAGGAGGGTGCGTCTCTGCTGCCGTGGCTGTCCGTCGGGCTGTCCCGCCATATCTGAATGCAGCCGACAACTGACTCGACTGGCTTGACTGCTCGCTGACACGATCTGATCGGCACGGCCGCCGTTGCTTGCTGATCTGGTCTATCCCCACTCGGTGCGGATCGGATCCATCCTGCAGGCTGGATTGCCAAGATCAAGGTCGCCGACGAGACGCAGCTCGACGGCCTTCTCTCCGAGGAGCAGTACGCTGCCCACATTGCCGAGTAAACCTCGCTCAGCAGCCTTCCACCCCACCCAACGTTTCCATAATACACACACACACACACACACACACACACACACAGCAAGTGGAGATGGGCATGAACATAAGAGAGAGAGAGAGAGAGAGAGATAGTGTCGCATTATTGTCATTGGCTCAGATGCCGTCAATATCCACAATCTCATCTTCAGGCGCCCGGCTCTTTCGTCGCTTCTTGCGCTCGCTCTCTTCTTCCTCGGGTCGCCGCTTCTTGGTCTGCGATGCCTACATTGCCTCGTGTCAGCCACTCTGCATCGCATCGCGTCGCGTCGCGTGGCCGTCGCATCAAGGATGCCGTTCAAAGGCACCCCCTTTCGACCGCATCACCCACCTTTTTCTTCATCTCGGCACTGACCATGCTGTCTGGCCGCAGACCAAGGCGAAGAATCAGCTTTGCTCCCGGCGGCGCGGGAGCAGGTGTCGTTGTCGCAGATGCAGCCGCGGATCCAGACGGCGGCGCAGCTGGCGGGGCGAGCTTGATGGTCATGGGCGCCGCTGTCGATCCGGCTGCTGCTGTTGTTGTTGCTGCTGCAGACGCTGCTGGAGCATGGGCCTTGGAGCTCACCACTGTTGCTGCAGAGACATTGGTTTTGAGCACAGATCCTGGCGGTACGTGCATTGCGGCCGCCACTGGGACAGATGATGGGATTGCCGGTCTATTCTGAGCTGCTTGTTGTGTTTGTGGTGCTTGTTGTGGTGCCTGCGGTGCGGGCTGTGAAGACGAAGACGAAGAAGGCAGTGGTGGTGATGCAGATGCTGGTGCTGGTGCAGTTGCTGGTGCAGGTGCCTCCTGTCCAGCCGTTGCAGACCCATTTGCAAGAGACAAGGATGCTTCTGGCGCGGGCTCCTGTGTGACGATGGCAGCAGGAGGCTCGGGCTTGGCATCCAGATCGTGCAGAGAGATCTCGTCCAGGCCGTAGCGCGTCCCGTCAAACTGGCGCATTCCAAACGAATGCAAGGGCAGGTCAGCTGGGGCATAAGTCGCGGTAACCCACGCAGAGCCGTGCACGGCACCGGGCAACATACGCCAGAGATCACGCCAGGAACAAGCGTAAAGGCCATGTCGAGCGTCTGCTGGTCGAACGGGAGCGGCTTGACCGAGTCGCCCAGACGCGGTCTGAACAGCAGGTCGCGAAGGCCGGCATCGGGTATCAAGTCTGGTTTGCCTGTTGCTCACCGATGGAGATACGGCGAGAGTCAGCCATGATATGGGGACCAGCAGGCTGTCCGCTGGATGGCACGATGGGATGGACTGCAGAAGTCGCTCATACCAGGCAGATCGCGAATGTACGGCATGTAGGACGGCTCGATGGGCTGCTGTGGCCGAGACTGTGACAGAGACAGAGACTGGGAAGATGCCTGTGGCGATGGCTGCAGAGGGAGATGTGGGCGGACCAGGGAGTCGTAGAGGTGCCTGAGGCCGAGCATGGACACGAGGTCCTGGTCGACGGAGAGGGGCAGCCTGGGCGGGAGGTCTGTCGGAGGGGAGGGAGAGGGGGGCGTGAGACAGAGACAGAGACAGCGTGAGACACACACACACACACACACACACACACACACACACACACCGTCTGGTCGCTGGTGGACAAAGAGCAGGCCGCCCAAGAAGGGCGACAGGGCAGCCACGCCGTCGGCTGGGGCTCTCGCGGGCGACGGCGTGGACGTGGCCGTGGACGTGGACGAGACTGTGGCCGCCATGGCAGCCATGGCAGCGGCGTGTTGCTGCAGCAGGCTCATTGCGTCTGTCGCAGTCTGTCGCAGTCTGTCTGTTGCTGTGCCTCGGGCTGCCTGGTAGTAGCAGTGCGTCCAACGACGATCTTTGCTCTCTCGGCAAACACGCGAGCGGCCGTTGCTGGACAGAGCGACAGACGGCGACCGTGACAGCAGTACAGCGACTGACAGAGGCACAGAGCCAGAGTGTCAACAAGCAAGCGCTGCAAGGCAAGCACCTCCCACTGCCGCCCGTGCCGCCCGTGCCCAGCACGAGACAGCCACCGCACGGCAGTCGAGTCTAGTCTAGTCTAGTCCAGCCAGCCAGCCAGCCAGCACGACCGTTCGAGCCTGTGGCCCGATGCGCAGACGAGCAGGCAGACGAGCAGGCAGACGACGGCCAGGCTGCTGCTGACAGCTGGTGCTGGCACTGCCCGTGCTGTCTCATGTCTCGTGCTGCGGCTGTCTCTTCTACGACTGTCTCACGCTGCGGCTGTCTCGCGCTGCTGCGTGTGTTGCCCCCCAACCCAGCCTACGCAGTCCGTCCATCCAACTAACAGACCAAGAGACAGACCAAGAGACAGACCAAGAGACAGACCAACACACAGACACACGCACACTGCCGGATGGCTGCCTCCAGCAAGGCCTCCCCCGCTACGTCGCCCGCCCCTGCTGCTCGGGCCACGCGGGCCAGCCGACGCTCCCGTGTCCGCAGCCGCGAAGCCTCCTCAGCCTCCGTCTCGGCTTCGGCTTCTGCTGCCTCGTCCTGCCTACTTCCACCGCTGCCACCTTGCCACCGCCGCCACCGCTGCCAGCTCGCTGGCTACAACCGCCCAACCGAATGCTCAACCGAATGCTCTGCCGAATGCTCTGCCGAATGCTCGACCAGATGCGAGGCTGGATGCAACCACCGCGTCTGGCGCCGTCCATGCCCAGTCCCGCGTCTTTGCCGCCTTCTCGGCCTCGTCTGTTCCTGCGACAGCCTCAACCTCAGCCTCGGCTCACGCCCCGCTGTCGCTGGCTGCGCTGCCCCAGGGCACTGCCGCACTGCCGAACGCCGCGTCCTCGTCGTCCCCGGCGTCTCCCTCTGCCACCTGGCTGTACCGCGAGCTCATCCGCGCCGGCCTGCCCTTTGACCCCTTCTACGACTTCATCTTCCAGATCCTCGTGTCGCCCACCATGGACGCCGTCGAAAAGTGCGAGGCCTTGATAGAGGTCGTCGAGGACTCGGGTGCACTCCAGTCGAGCGAGGCCGAGCGCTTTGTGCGCGCCATGCTGGACACGCTCGAGCGCCGTGGCGTCGACTCGCTCTTGAATCCGTCAGAGGACGACTACGCGCTTCTGAGCCCTGGCGCCACGGACACGGACAGAGACCCCACGTCGCCGACAGGCACCGCATTCTCCTACACGTCCCAGTCTCCGCTAGCTCTTGGCTCCGTGGCCGGCTGCAGCGACAAGGCAAGGCCGCCTGGCGCGCCATCAACGCCTGGTGCCAACGAGACCCTCCTGCGGGCATGGGCATGCGCATAGGTGTGAGCCGTAGCACGGCCGCTGCCCAAGCCGCTGCCGCTGCACAGGCTGCCGCTGCCATCCAAGCTGCTGCCGCTGTTGCCGCCGCGCAGGCTGCTGCTGCCCAAGCCGTGGCTGCGCGATCTGCCTCGATTCCCGTCCCGATGTCTGGCAAGCATGGTCATCATAGCCTCGCCATCTCGGCATCGGGTCACTACAGTCTGTCCGGAAAGGGCAAGCCGGTCGATCAGCGCAGACTCTTTGATGCGGCCGCGGCTGCGGCTGCCAATGGACGCGAGTTTAACTTATCCGCACCGTCTTTCGAGCCGTCGTTTGAGCCGTCTTTCGAACCGTCGTCGGGTGTCGACACCATCACGCCTTCCTTTGCGCGCATAGATATGGACGATCCAGGCTTTGGCGACCTCTACGATCCGTACATGCCAACACACCTCATCTCCTCGTCTTACAACGGCAGCGTGGGCAGCAATGGCATGCATCACTACATGGACGCGCCGCCTACTAGCGACAAGAGTGCCTATGGCGACACCAGCGCAAGCGATCCCGAAGATGAGGCTGAAGATGCGTACTGGGACATGGAGGAGCGCGAAGGATACAACGCCATGTCGCCGCAAGATGTGCTGCAGTCCATCTTTGTGGATTTCGCGCCAGAGTACATCCAGATGGTGCTCGAAGCCAACCACTACAACATCGAGGACACCATGGAGGCTCTCTTCAAGGCGGATGACAGCAACATCACCGGCCCTGATGTCGACGAGTTTGGTGTGCCTGCATCGCAGTTCAGCTTGGCGGCGGGCCACATGCGCTGCCTGTCGCTGGATTCGCCAATGGCGCTGCAACAGCCTCCTTGATGGCTGCCGGCCCTCGGCCAGCCCGGTTATCCGCACCGCCTGGATCTGCAAACGCGTCCGGCACAGTGTCTGCGATGCCCCCCATTTCAACGTCTCCGACTCGCCCACCGCCGTCCAAGCAAGTCTGCCGCCATTTCCTGGTGGGCCAGTGCTATCGGTCGGACTGCTGGTTCTCGCACGATCCGGAAGCGCTCATTTGCAAGTTTTGGCTGCAGGGCAGGTGTCTCAAGGGCGACGCCTGCGAGTTTGCTCATGGCGAGGAGCTCTCTGATCGCATTGCCGTGTCGTCCGTCGCAGCGGCTGCCAACATTACTGGAGGCGCAGCCAGCCACCATGGATCGGGCTTTGCGTCTGGGCCGTATGGAGGTGCCGGTGCGTATCACGGCTCTGGCGGTCTCGGCAGTGGTGCTGGAAGCAACGCAAGCAGCTATGGGCGTGCCTCTGCATCTGGAGGTTTCATCCCACCGGCCAAGCTCGCACTCGAGGCAGAGGAAGAGTTTCCGGCGCTGGGGGCTGCTTCTGCGGCATCCTCGGCCAAGGCAGGCAGCAACGCTCAACAGGGCAGCTCGGGCGGACATGGTGCAGGGCATGGGTCGTCTACTGCAGCCGCACCGGCCCAGTCGTCGGCTGCGGTTGTGCCGACGTCATCTGCCAAGATTGACTTTTGGGCTCCGACCGTCAAGTACAACGACGTTGCCAAGAAGAGCGCGGCAGCAAGGCTGCTCGGCGCGACCATGGCGGCGCGAGTGGCGGCGGCAATGTCGCGTTGGATGCATTGGCAGCGGGACGCCAGCATGTGGTGATTAGCGGATCAGCGGCCGCCGTCACAAGCGGCAACACTGGACCAGGATCGGCTGATGCAAGTGCTGGAGCAGGTGCTGGAGCAGGTGCTCAGGCGGGGACTGGATCTGCTGGGACGGTTGGGTCAGGCACCAAAGTCAAGATCTCAGCCAAATGGGTCGACACGGGCTCGAGTGTTGCTGCCACGTATGCCGAGTACCGCCGCGACGCCATTGAGATGGCCATCCACCGCAACCGGCTGTTCCAGCGGGCGACGGCGGCATACCAGGCAGGCAACAAGGCCGCCGCACGGTCGCTGTCCATGACGGCCAAGCAGCTCAATGACCAAGTGCAGCAGCTGCACTCGATGGCCGCACAGCGCATCTTTATGGCACGCAACGCGACGAGAGGCAGCGCGACGGCATCGCCAGTCCCGATGTCTGTTGCTGGCTCTGGCGGTCCTGGCCCTTGACGCCCAAGACGCAGGGACGCGTAGCCGTGCCCGGTTCAGCCGCGGCGGCAGCCATGCAGGGCAAGCCACCGGCCAACGCGCCGCCAGTGCCACCAGCATCGACGGTGCCGGCAGTGTCTGTGCACTCTGCCTCTGGAGCCGGTGCTGCGGAGCATGTGGTGGACCTCCACGGCCTGCACCCGAACGAGGCGGTCGAGATGCTCGAAGCGACGCTGGCCACGCTCGCGCAGGCGGCGTTTAGCGGGCGGCTCGTGATCATCACGGGCACGGGCCACCACAGCCGGTCGCAGCGCGCCAAGGTGCTCCCGACGGTGCGACTGTTTCTGCATCGTGCGGGGCTGCGGCCAGTGGATGCGACGCTGGAAGACGGACGGGGCGGGTTGCTGCTCGTTCAAATGAAATGACACTCGAAGAAAGCAGTGGTCGTGGTGGTGGGCGATCTGTCTCTGGGTGCAGAGATTGTGGAACTCGATGTATATGTTCAGTGGAATACGGCGAAGAAGAGGTGAAGTGAGGTGAGGGGAGAGAGGCGATGGCACAACAAGGACAGCACGGACAGCACGGACAGCGAGATCACAGCCACTTGCGGCCATGCGCGCGGACCTTTTGGTCAAACGCCGGCGACGTGATGGGCCCGTTGAGATCCGTAAACGGGTTCAGCAGCGTGCGGATATACAGCTCGTGCGTCTCGTTGAAAAAGTTGCGGATGCCGTCCGTGTTGGGCGTGTCGTGGAGCAGCATGAACCGCACGCCTGCGAGTGTTGGCATGTGTTGGCATGTGTTGGCGTCGCGTGTGTGTGGGCTTGGACAGACCAGACAGACACACGCAGACACACGCAGGCAGGCAGACGTACCGCTGGGTGCCACAAACGCCGAGACGTACCACTCGTTGAACTTGTCAACGACCTTGAGGTACATGGCCGGCGTGCCCCACACGAGCTCGTCGACCATGTCCAGGGCGGCGTGGACGACAAACTGGTTGAGGTGCCGCAGGTCGTCCTTCTGTGGGTTGGACAGGCTGGCGTGTGTGAGTGGATGCCGTGGGTGGCAACATGGACAGCGAGAGGTGACAGGCAGTAGGCTGACTGACTGACTGACTGACTGACTGAGAGGCTGACTGAGAGATAGAGAAGACGGCACACTCGCCTTGGCAACGTCGCCGCGGGCCATCGAGCCAAACTCGGCCTCGTACAGCGGATTGTCCTTGGTGCCGACCATCACAAAATACGAGCTCGTGGTGGCCATTGCCCAGATCGCAACGCCGCGTGTCGAACAAACGGCGGGAAAGCCAAGCGGTGGTATCGCATTCATTGAATGGCAACGAGGCTGGCACAGCATGCTGCACGACAGCCACCACGACAGCCATCGCGACGCACTAAAAGTTGATGATGGAGCGGATGCTCTCGCCCTTGTGCATCACATCAAACGCCGTGTTGATGCCATCCAGGCCGTACGCGTGCGTGCAGTACGAGTCAATGTCAAGGTGCCCGTCCAGGTACTTTTGCACCAGGCCAGGCAGCTCGGAACGGCCCTTGACACCGCCAAACGCAGAGCCCTTCCACGTGCGGCCCGTCACGAGCTGGAACGGACGCGTGGCAATCTCCTGGCCAGAACCCGCGACGCCAATGATGGTGGACACACCCCAGCCCTTGTGCGTGCACTCGAGAGCCGCGCGCATCACGTGGATGTTGCCAATGCACTCGAACGAGTAGTCCACGCCGCCGTCCGTCATGTCCACAATCACCTGCTGGATAGGCTTGTCGGGGTAGTCCTTGGGGTTGATGAACTCGGTCGCACCCATCTTCTTGGCTGGTGCCATCAATACATGAGCAGCGTGTTAGGCGTGGCCAGGCGGACGCTGGATCTCCAGCATGCAAGACAGCTAGCTGGGTATGCCAAGCACACAACGCACCAAGCTCAAACTTGGCGGGATTGAGATCCACGCCAATGATGCGAGTGGCACCGCAGGCCTTGGCACCCTGGAGGACACTGAGACCGACACCGCCAAGACCAAACACGGCAACCTGTTGCAGCCATGTCAGCCATGTCACCGCATCAGAGATGCCCCTTTTGAGTTGCCCAGCAGATTCCAGCCAGCAGAGACCCGAGAGCCAACGTACCGTGGAGCCAGCCTCGACCTTGGCCGTGTTGACGGCAGCACCGTATCCGGTCGTAACACCGCAGCCAAGCAGGCAGACGCGGTCCAGGCGTGCCTCAGGGGTAACCTTGGCGAGCGAGATCTCGAGCACAACAGTGTACTCGGAGAAGGTCGACGTGCCCATGTAGTGGTAGATGGGCTTGCCCTTGCACGTGAAGCGCGTCGTCTCGTCGGGCATCAGTCCACGGCCCTACCAGTCGTTGCAAGTGTCAGTGTCAGCGAGGTGAGAAGGGCGAGCGATCACGAGAGCCACGAAGCAAGCAACACAGGCGACACAGGCGACACAGGCGACGGACCTGGGTCGACCGCACAATCGAGCACAGGTTGGTCTTGCCCGACTTGCAGAACTTGCACGTCTTGCACTCGGGCACGTAGAGCGGAATAACATGGTCGCCCACGGCAACCGACGTAACGCCCTCGCCGATCGACTCGACGATGCCGCCGCCCTCGTGGCCGAGGATGGTCGGGAAGATGCCCTCGGGGTCCTCGCCGGAGAGCGTGTAGGCGTCCGTGTGGCAGACACCGGTCGACACGATCTTGACACGCACCTCGCCCTTCTGCTCTTGCAGGCCAGTTGGTGGAAGGGGGCAAGCGGCGGATGAACAGATGCGGGTGAATGTGAGTGAGCAGCGCTCGCTGGATGAAGCGGGCACGGCGAGCAGGCGGTGTCCGTACCTGGGGAACGCCGACCTCGATGTCCTCGATGGCTGGTGGCCGGCCGTGGGCATAGCGGACAGGCACGCCGTTGGCATGGCAGGGCAGTTGGACAGACAGGCGAGTGAGTGAGTGAGCCAGGCAGGCAGGCAGGCGGCAAGGCAGGCGAGCGAGCGGAAGAAACAGCCACGGCGGACGTACACAGCGGCTGCTTGGGAGCCCAGGCGACAGCGGCCTTGCAGTGGATAACCTGGAGAGCAGCAGAGGCATCCCGTGCGAGGCCAGGCCGAGCGGTCAGCAACAAGAGCAGCAACAAGAGCAGCAGCAGCAAGAGCAGCACGAGCAGCAAGAGCCATCGTGGATGCACCTTTCCAACGGTCGACATGATGAGCGCGTGTGTTGCGAGATGCAAAGGCAAGGCCTTGCAAGGCGACACAAGCAGCGACACAGGTCACAAGACACATCCCGCATGCAGGCAACATGCTTTTTCTGGCCTGCGCTTGCCCTGGGCCTGTGTCACTTGGCGTCACCGTGACAGGCGGCCAGGCGGTCGCTTGGCGGCGATCGCCCGTCCGCCAGCGGTTGTGCTGTCAACGGACGGCGTCTGTGCTGCAACCAACACATCCACTGACGTTTGTTGCCGAGTGGATCTGGTGCACACCGACGCCCAATGCCCATGGCCACTCGGCACATCCATTGCCCATCAGCACATCCACCGCCCTGTGTTTGCGTTTGTTGCCGAGTGGATCTGGTGCACGCCGACGCCCAATGCCCATGGCCACTCGCACTCGCACTCGCCCAATGCCGCTCGCTGCTCGCCCGACGCTGCTCAAAAAAGCTTGCCGGCAACCGCGTGTCACGCGACCCTGCAGCGAGCCCCATAAAAAGAGCCACCTGTCGCCCACCGATTCCCTTCTCATCGTCCAACAACAGCCGTTCAAAGTCCCGCACATGGATCTGATTGCCAGACACTACGGCGAGGTCAAGTTCGAGCGCTCCGAGTCGTGGCTCAACCGCGAGAAGTACCTGGCGCTGTTCCCGCCGGTCGCCTTCAACAGATACATGCTCTTCCCTGCCGCTCTGCTCATCCAGGTCCGTCCCTGTGTCTGTATACCTGCCCCCCTTGTGCCGGCCTGCCCCCTTGTGCCTGCCTGCCGTTCTTCGCCCCGCCGCGCATGTCACTGCCCGGCAACGCCTCCTCGCCTCCTCGCCATTGCACCGGCCAGGCTGCCGCAATTCGGTGCCATCCGCCAAACCAGCCATCCTTCCAGCCAGCCTATCCGCCCCCCACCTTGGCTAACCTCTCGCCCCTGTGCACCGTGCTCGCGTTGCGTCCCCCTCGCACGGCACCCACCGCCTCTGCAGCTGAGCTGTGGCTCGCTGTACGCCTGGAGTGGCTACAATCTGCCCCTGGAAGCATACATCTACGGCCTCAACAAGAACGTCGACCGCAACATTGCGTCCAACATCTTCTATGTCGCTGTCGGTATGTGCACTCGCTCTGTCTGCCCATCTGCCTGCCTGCACATCTGCCCATCCTCCTCCGCCTTGCGCTGCCTCCCAGCAACCGATGCAGCTGCTGTACAAGATGCATAAGCTGCATAAGCTGCTGCAGATCCAGCCGTTGCACGGCAACGCAGCCATGTGCGCTGTTCTGCGTCGATCCAGCCTGCCACCCGCCCTGCCTGCCATCCGCTGCTCCGCCGCCGCCCTCTCCCGCCCTACCATCCCCTGCCCCGCCCTTTCCCCGCCCCCGCCGCCCGCTGCCCTGCGATTTGCGTGCACAGCCACTGACTGGCAAATGGCCAATCTCCTTCTCCTTTTCTCGTCGTGGGCTGTCGTGGGCTCATGCAACTCCGCTCCGCAGGCGTATTTGGCCTGTCGTCGGCGCTGCTCGGCCCGTGGCTCGAGCGTCGCGGCCCCTTCCTCGGCTGCCTCGTCGGCGCGCTCCTCTTCTACATTGGCAACCTGCTCAGCGGCCTCGGCGTCTACTACAAGATCATCGAGCTCGTGTTCATTGGCTACGGCGTGATTGGCGGCATGGGTCTCGGCATCGCATACATCTCGCCCGTCTCGCCCCTCCAGAAGTGGTTTCCCGAGGCTCGCGGCATTGCTGCCGGCGTCGCTGTCTGCGGCTTTGGCGGCGGCTCCATCATCGCCCCCTACACCCAAAAGGCCCTCATTGGTGCCAACTACGCCAAGACGGGCGAGGTCGGCCTCGTTGGCGTGCCTCTGACCTTTGTCATTCTCGGATCCATCTACTTTGTTGCCATGTCTCTCTCGGCCGTTGTGCTGCGCATGCCCCCGCCCGGCTACCACGTCAAGGGCATCACCATTGACACGATCAAGGGTGCCGAGGGCTTCCACCAAAAGTCCAACGTCGCATCGGCCCAGGCGGACTGGATCCCCTCGGACGACGGCACCTCCACCAAGGTCGACCACAATGCCGTTGTTGACGTCCAGTCGTCGGCCGCGCCTGCCGTTGTGTCGCCCGGCAAGAACGTGTTCTCGATGACGCTCGCCGAGTCGCTCACGTCGAACGAGTACTGGCTCACGTGGTTCATGTTCTTGGCGTGCAGGTCACGGGCCTGCTCATCATCTCCAAGATCCAGACCATCTGCCAGAACCAGTTTGGCCGCGACCCCGACACGGCTGCCCTCATCAACTCGCTCCTTGGTGGCGCCAACCTGCTCGGCCGCATTGTGCTTCCCCTGACCTCGGACCTGCTGCCGTTCCTCTCTGGCGGTGTTGCTGGCCGCAAGAGTGTGTTCATGTTCTCGCTCATTGTGCAGGCGATCCTGCTTGGCTTCATCCCCACCACGATCGACCAGCAGCTGTTCCCCGTGTTCCTGGTCTGCGCCTTTGGCATTGCTTTCTGCTACGGCGGCGGCTTTGGCATCATCCCTGCTTTCCTTGCCGACCAGTTTGGCGCCAAGAACGTTGGAGCCACGCACGGCATTATCCTGCTCGCCTGGTCGACTGGTGCCGTGGTGGGTGGCCTCATTTTTACTGCGGTGCTCAAGCAGCAGCAGGCGCTCTATGCTCCCTCGACGCGCGAGATCTACAACCTCAACTTCAAGTGGATTCTTGGCCTGATCATTATCGGATTCGTCATCTCCATCTTTATCGACACCAACCTCCGCGACCGCCGCATGCCGTACGTTGAGGGCGAGGTTCTCCGCATCCGCTTTGTTAATGGCCGCATGATTCGCTTCTTCAAGACTGGCCGTGTGCAGATGGTGTCCAAGGAGCAGGAGAGAAGGAGTGGCAGTCGTACCTGGCCTCGCTCAACCTCTAATCGCATGGACTCTGTGTGCCTGTCACGACAGAGTGTCTCATTCCAATGAATATCATCTTTACTTTCATGGCAATCCTGCTATGACGTCCTTGTCCAGTGCACGACGGTTCGGGATATACATATTGAGCTGATTCATTCTGTCGATGGCATGGATCGTGTGCTTTGGACACGCAGTGAAGTGCCAGATCTCCTGTGCCCAGACCCATTTGGCGATCCCATGTGCGAAGTGCTCGCGACTGGTGAAAGCGGGGAGGTGTTCGTTGGTGCTGTGTGGTGCTGCGCCACGGACAATGGCGTCGCGCAACGATCCGGCTGGGGCGACTGTGGCTGGAGAAGCGCGTGGGGCAGTGGTCTGGGCGAAAGCAGGCCGCCATGGGTTGCACCACCGGCACCACTTGTACTACTTGTACCCAGATTGAGCGAGCTGGTGCTTCCGGCGATCGCGCCGCCACCGCCCATCACCGCACCACCACACCGACACCGAACCGACACTGCCACCACCGCCAGCCGCCGACACAGCCCGGCAACGACCCCTCCGCTGATACCGCCCACGGCACCCGCATCCACGGCCGACACCAATGCCGCACGGTCAAGCTCATGAGCAGCGTCTCGACAAACACAAACATGCTCGTCAGGCCGATGGACAACTGCCGCACGGCGGCCCTGTTCATGTCGATCTCGGCTTGCGATGACCCGATGTTGGCCAGATTGGCCATGAACGTGGCGAGCATGGCGACGTGATGGCGATGAGCGTGCACGCAAGGGCGATGAGCCGATAAAACTGACGTTCTTGGGCTGTGACGAATGTCGGGATGCGTGGGATGAGCGGGATGCGCGGGGTACGCGGGGTGTGTGCAGGTGTCGGCGGCTTCGTTGGCGATGGATGCGCGTGGTCAGTGGTTGGAGCGGGTGCAAGGTGTGACGGCGGTTGTGACGGCAGCGCGTGCTGTGGCGGCGGTGGCGGCGGCAGGCCCGAAGGGGCCGGTGCACAAGGACTGCTGGGGCCGGCCGAGTTGGCGAGACTGAGCGAGAGGCTCGACATGGCCGAGGCGTTGGGCGACTGGCCGCGCGACCCGCCGCTCGCCACGGTCATCATCTGGTGGGACAGTCGCAGCACGCGGCGGCTCCTGATATGCGCCTGTGCACGCACAAGCACGAACACGGCCTGCGCGACGGCGGTGCCGCAGACGAGGATGCTCGACACGCCGCTGCCCAGCAGGGCCCACTGCTCGACGGTCGGATACTCGTCCTTTGGGAACAGGATGCCGTCGATAAAGAGGCTGCCGTTGAGGAGAAAGAGGACGGTCCACACGACGGCACGGACCAGCCACATGTGCCGGTGCGTGATGATCAGGCCGTACGGCCCGCGTATGAGCAGACCGCCCATGCATGCAGAGAACATGTCAATGACCGCCGTGGCGACGCCAATGGTGATGAGCGCGTAGCTCCAGTTGCGGATGATGAATGCCATCGGGAACGTGGCGCCTGTGTCGTGGTTCGTGTACACGAGCAGGGCCTCGAACACTTGCAAGAAGATGCCCGTGACGTTGAGGGCGAGGAGCAGCAGCTTGGCGGATGAGACTCCGCGGTTGGCAAAGCCAGCTTGCGCGTTGTTGGCACTGTTGGGGTTGACGCGGAGCGAGAGGCGACGAAAGCTGGAGATGCCGCCTTTGCCGCCGCCTGAACCGACCGAAAAGGACTTGCGGATGGGTTTGGGCGGGAGACCGTCGCCTTTGGCGCTGCTCCGTCGACGGCCGTTTTTGGTGGTTGTCGCGCCAGCTGGTGACCCTCCATCTGCCGCCGATGCTGCCGCCGATGCCGCCGCGACCGATGCCCTGCGTGCGGCATTGACGGCATATGGCGACTGGCCAAACTTGGCGCTCTTTTGGCGACGCCTTGTTTCGAGGTGCGCAGACAGGGTCGTGTAGGCAAAGTACGCGGTTCCGAGGACGGAGCAGATGAAGCCAACGACAGAGAACGCCAGGCTCGCGATGAGCAGCGGCGACGACGGGATCAGCGCCACGTCGATGGGCGGTGGCAGCGTAGACGCGGTGCTGTTGTGGTGCTCGGTGGCCGACGCGCATGGGCAGATGACGAGCAGTGGCAGCAGCAGCGGCAGCAGCAGACGCGGCATCATTTCCAGGTCCGTGCAGACAGAATGAGGATGCAGGCTCGTCGAGGTTTGGCAAGAGACGGCAGGCGGGTTGGGAACAGGTGCAGCAGCGACCCCAATGACGTCATGGCTCACTCGAGTGCAGGCGGGAACGCGGCACGGTTTGCAAACAGAGCAGCAGGGCGATGGGCAGATCGGTTGGTATGAACAAAGACAGACTTTTTTGCACGTGATAGCCGGCCCGGCGGGGGGGTCATTGGCGACCGCCGTGGCCATACAAAAATCACCACGAAATCACAGTTTGCCGCAGCCGCACAAACCGTTGGGCCGACCACTCAGCACACTCAGCTCTCTCACCAACAACTCAGCACACACATGCCCGCACAGCTCGCCGAACCGGTCCTGACGCTGGCCATTGGCAACCTGGCCAAGCTGTCGACCATTGACGAGGACGACATTTCCACCATTTGGAACGGTGAGTCGTGGGCGTGGCTGGCTGCCTGGCTGGCTGCCTTATCGGCCGTATCAGCCAGGTCTTCCACGCACATGCTGACCCAGTCGCTGTCGCTGCTGCAGTCTTTACCAAATGCAAGGACAACCTGGAGAACGGCCGCCGCCTGGAGAACATTTCATGGAGGTGCGTCTGTCTGTCTGTCTGTGGGTCTGCATGGCTGTCTGCGTGCCCATCCTGCCCCACCCTGCCCCTTCCTGCCCCGCACCATCAGCCGCCCATCAGCACCCGTCGCCCTGCCTGCGAATGGGGGGCCCGCCCTGCTCAGCCGTGGCCAGCTGCCCATCAGGCGGCCATCAGCCGACATCGCACGCTGAAAAACAACGTGCGCGCGTGCTGAATGAAACAGCCGGCGGGCCCCATGTGAATGCCGTTTTGGCGCTCTCCTGCGCGCTCGCTCTGTCGCGCGCGCTCACATGCTCGATTGGCGGGCGATTGCGGGCGGTCAGCTGGCCTTGTGCGCGGCCTGTTCCCCGCGCGTGACGGCGCGTGACGCTGCTGCCGCTGCTCTGCCACTCGCACGCACTGGAAAACGCTCACATGCGCTCGGATGCGTGGGCGATAAGCCCACATGCCAGCGCTGTGCGATGCCTGCCTGATGGCTGCCTGATGGCTGCCTGTTCCCACTGCTCCGCCCGCCCTGTCGCCCTATCGCCCTATTGTCTGCCCACCTGCTCGCCGCGTCACGGTGGCAACGTATCATGTGCCTTGGGCAGCGTGCTCACCCGCGCATTCATGCATCACCATGACAGACTCTGGTTCCGCTCCTGCCACCCGCTGCCCGCTGCGGCCCAAGTCGAGGCAGACGCTGCGGCCCTTGCCATCGCACAGGCGCAGTCTTCGGCCACCGCCGCGTCCATCAGCCTCTACGACCAGAAGCTGCGCGCAAAGCAGCTGCAGCAGTCGGCCCACCACCACCAGCAGCAGTCGCCCGCCGTGCTCTGCGCTGCCGCCGCCCCGTCCACGCTCCCGTCCAAGAAGCAGCTGGCTGCCTCGATGACCACCACGGCCGCCGTCGCCGCCCCGCTCCTGCACCCTCAGGCACAGCAGCAGCAGCAGCAGCAGCAACACGCTTACGCGGTGTCGCCCGTGTCTTTCAACCGCCTTATCGCCGGCATCAACCCCGAGACGGCCCAGCTCGAGGACCTCAAGCGTGTCATTGACGCCCGTGCCCCTCTCCGCTCGGCACCCTCGACGTCAGCCGCCCCTACCACCACCACCGCCTCCGCATCGGCATCGGCAGCCATCAGCGGCCCATCGATGCTTGTCGCTCCCGTCACGCTTGCAGATGGCGCGCGTGTGACGGTGTCTGCTGACGGGGCGGCGCGTCGCTCCGCTCTTTCACGTGCGGCCCCCTCGTCGTACGTCTCCGACTCGTCCACGCTCGGCCCCCAGTCGGCTGTCGCTGATGCGGCTGCTGCTGCCACGAGCAACGCTTCCTCGACCACCACCACCACCACCACCGCAACGGCCAAGCCTGCTGCCGCCATTGCGTCTTCCTCGGTCGCCCTGTCCCACGAGGCCTCGGTGGCTCTCTCGCTTGCCCACCTGCCCGCCGCTCTCCGTCCGCGCTTTGCCAATGCCCACATTCTGCAGCAGCAACAGCAACAGCAGCAACAGCAACAGCAGCAACAGCAACAGCAGCAACAGCAGCAGCAGCAGAAGCAGCAGGCCACGTTCTTCATCTCGTCTGGATCGGATGTCTCGTCGCCCACTACCCCCGAGCTGCTCTGCGCTAGATCGGCTGCTGCTGCCCCGGCCCCCGTGACTGCTGCCGCCGCCTCGCTTGTGCCCGCCGCCGTTGCCAACATGAACGCTGCCGCTCAGGCTGCCGTGTTTGCCGCCCACGCTGCGCGCCGCCCCGTCCGCTTTGAGGAGAGCATCTACGACGACGAGGACCTGTTCTCGGACTCGTACTCGGACTCGGACTACTCCGAGTACTCGGACTATGACGACGAGTACTCGGCGTCGTCGTCGCTCTTCCAGAAGATTGTCGTTCCCCGCGCCCCGTCGGTCGCTGGCTCCATGGCCTCGAGCGTGTCGTCGGTCTCTGCCACGCACACCGTGTCGGCCGCCGGTGCATCGCGTGCTTCCCAGACTCGCTCGCTGCTGTCCGTCGCCCTGCAACGCTCGGCCCTCCGCCGCGCCAAGCCCTCGCAGTTCCGCAACCTCAGCGGCCTCGAGGACCAGCAGACGCACCAGCAGATGCAAGAGTCGCCCGCCCGCCCGCAATCGCCCATGCTCTCGTGCGTTCAGATGGAGCTCACCGACTCGCTGCGCCAGAACCTGCTGTGGGACCGCGCCATGCCTTTCAACACGGTCATTTCGCGCCATGCACCTGCCCACGGCTCGTCGTTTGCCCCTGACGCCTTTGGCCACAACTACTGGTGATTTGTGAGCCCCCCAACCCCATTCCCTCTTTCTTTTCCCCGCCGTCCCGCCTCTCCCAGACACCCGTTTCCCTGCTGCTGTATATATTCACCACCATAATGAACCACCTGGACCTTCTTCTGGATCTTTGGCTGTTCCATCTTCATTCCCATTTTACACAATTACCAGGCGTTTTGACCTGAGAGGCGATGAATGAACGCCCGAATATCACACGATTGCTGGTTGGTGCGGTTCTTGTCTGGGATCCGCTGTTTGCACTGCGGGCACATCTGGCTGGTCAGGTTCTCGTTGCAGCGGTAGATCTGTGTGTGTGTGTGTGTGTGTGTGTGTGTGCATGATCGTGTGGTCAGTTGGTGTACAGATGGATGGATGGATGGATGGCATGGCATCAGACGCACATAGGCATATCCAGACGACCGCAGATGCCTGATGAGAAACCTCTCAAACACAGCATGGCCGACCACCTTGGCCTGTAAAGTCAATGCCAACTTGAAAAGATCAAGCATGGATGCAAGATCGCTGTGGCATCTGTCTTTAATGATTGACAGCAAACAGCCCTTGTTTCGCATCAGCAACACACCAATGGCTGTCATTGCAGGGGACTCGGACCTGGTTGCACACTGTGCCCTGTCATTCTGCTTGCGCATGAATAATGGCTGTGCAAGCCAGGTCCGATTGTATAACCATACAGGCATCGCGTCTGCTGCATCAGCCCAGGGATTGCGCAATTTCCCAGGCGCTTGTCAGCTGTTTGCTGCCATAGCAAAAAAACGACTACCATAACTGCTATGGACGAGGTCCATACAATGCTTGACTCTGTGCTCTTGTTTGTCATCCATGCCACAATGCCAATAAACACACATTGCCACTCCCACTGCCTGGAAGGTCTACACACCGCCGTTAATAACATCAACAAGTTTGTTGATGCCGCGGCAAGCAAGCGGGGTATCACACCGGACGAGTTCTGCATCCTCCACAAATCAAAAGATCGCAAAGAAGTTCAAGACAGATGTCAGGATCGCATTACACTGAGGAGCTGTGGACAGTTGTGGAGAGGTTCACACCATATCTGTCAGCATCTCCTTGACATAGGCAACCTTGACGTCTTCTTCAACTTCTTGGTGACGTCAGAGTCATGAAGGAGAGAGAGCAAAAACTCAGCTGCCCTGATTGTTGCCCACTTGCGCTTCATCAACATGCTTGTTGACATCATTGATGGCAGTGAGCAGACTTACTATGCAGTGTGAGAAGCAACAGGCATAAGTTGGCATCGCAGTGTTGATGACAATCAAGAGTATGAAGCCAGACATCCCATGTACTGTGACCATGGCAGTTATGGTAATTGTTCTTGCCAGTGCAGCAGCAAGTTGGCAAGCACCAGGGAAATCATACACCCCAAGGGCCAACACTGTAGAAGTGATGCCACCATGGTTGTATGGCCAGATCTGGCTGGCATGCCCCTTCTGCATGCACATCAAAGTGACAGGACAGTATCTGACGCAGTGTACGACCAGATCTGAGTCACTGGCAATCACAGCCGTTGGTGTGGTGGCACTGGCATTTGGTGAGACCGAGCTGCGAGACAGCACCAAGCAGCACCAGCCAGTCAGCAACCCCCAGTGCCAGAGCGTGTGTGTCAGAGCGTGCGTGTCAGAGCGTGCGTGAGTGCGTGCGTGTGTACATGTGACCGGCGTCGGCGGAAGCGGCAGAGTGTGCAAGGGTGAGAAGCAGTCAGTGTCAGTATGGGCACAAGCGTGGGCATCTGGGCAAGCTTGGCGATATGCCAGTGCGTCATGCTTGTTGCAGTGTCCTCGCAGGCGGCCAGCCAGGTGGTGCGAGAGGGCAGAGTGACGGCAGGCAGCAGGAGTGGGCAGATGGCTTTGTGGATGGCTGGACAGAGCGCACAGACCTGCTGTCAGCGTGTGGGGCTCGTTGGCTACGTCGCTGTCGTTGGGCTCGTTGTTCTTTGTGGTGTGCGGTTGTGCGGTTATGCGGCAAGTGCGGCTGCGGTCGGTTGTGGGATGGGGTTTTGGATCTGGCATGGCGCGTTTCCACTAGATCGGCCAATCACAGCGTTTCCACAAAATCGCCCAATCAGAGCGTTGCCACCAGCAGACCAATCAGAGCGTTGTCACCAAGGAGACCAGAGCGTTCAACAAACTCTGTCTTGACCTTGCAGCCCGCAGCAGCTGGACCTCAGCCTGGACCTCAGCCTGGAGCTCGACCACGACCACGACCTCGACTTCGACGACACATATGGCCAGCAGCACCATGACTGACCCCATGGACATGCTCGAGACGAGCTGTCGCTCGAGGGCGTGACGCTGTTTGAGCGACCACCGACGGCCTCTCGCAGGGCACCCTGGAGCATCTGCCGCCGCCAAGTACCGCTCTCGCACTTTTACAAGACCACCGTCGAGGAGTGCGCCGACCGTGAGGCAAGGTGCGTCTGCCTTGTCTGCACTGCGCTGCTCTGCACTGCGTCGTCTGCCGTTTCTCTGCTGTCTCGCGCCGTGCCTTGGCCGCTCCTTGGCCGCTGGCTCGAGACCCGCGCGCAACAGGACGGGGCAGTGTGAGCTGCGTGCGCCACTTGCCGTCGGCGGCAGTGTCCGCTGTGCCATCAGATGACGTGCTGCCGGCCTGCTCTGCTCCAGACAGCACGGCAGTGGCCTGTCTCCTGCCCCCTATCCCGCCGCTGCACGCCCGACTGCCATCCGCTCTGTGCTCACGCCTTTGCTCTCGGGCGGCGCGGAACACATTGCGCCACTTGGCGTCGACCTCGGGGTGTCTGTGTGCTCAACGCCATCTTGCACCTGTCGCGGCATCGTGCGACAACACGGTCGCTCTCTCGGTCTGGACACGGCTGGCTCTCGGGAACAGGCGGGTTGAGAACGAGGCCGCGTGCTGAGGAGCCGTGGTCGGAGAGAAGAAGCTGCGCCATCTCCAGAAACCTTGGTCGGCGAGAGTCTGAGTTTCTGCGTCTGCGGCGTGTCCGGCTGGGCGTCGATGACTTTCAGACCCTCAAAGTCATTGGAAAGGGTGCTTGGAGAAGTACGCTGCTGTCTCGTCTCGTCCCGTCTCGTCTCGCCTGATCTGACCGAGACTGCTTGAACGGCTTGCGCTTTACAGGTCCGGCTGGTGGCAAAGATTGATTACGGGCAAGATCTATGCCATGAAGACGCTGCGCAAGTCGGAAATGATCAAAAAGGATCAGGTGCGGCTGATGCTCTGCTCGCCTCGCAGCTATGCTCCCCGTCTCCCGCTCGCTGCCACTCACTCTTCCTTGCACGATCCAGCTTGCGCATGTTAGGCAGAGCGCGATGTCCTCGCAGAGTCCACCAAGACGCCGTGGGTCGTGCAGCTCTACTACTCTTTTCAGGACTCGCTGTACCTCTATCTCATCATGGAGTTTCTACCTGGCGGTGATCTCATGACATGCTCATCAAGTACGATACCTTTTCAGAAGACGTCACGCGGTTCTACATCGCCGAGAGCGTCTGTGCCATCATGCCATACACGCTCTCGGGTTCGTGCACCGCGACATCAAGCCAGACAACTGTAAGCGTGCTCGTGTCGCGTACATGCCACGTGCCTGTTGCCCTCTCGCCTGACAGTCCCGTCCTCTGCAGTGCTGGTCGACAAGGACGGTCATATCAAGCTGTCCGACTTTGGACTGTCGACTGGCTTCCACAAGACCCACGACTCGGCCTACTACCAAAAGTTTATCAATGGCGACAGTCTGAGGCCACCGCGCATGGGAGGCAGCACCAACGGCAGCATGAACGGCATGTCCGATACCAGCAGCACATACGACGCGCTGGGTACCACAAGAATATGATCTGACGCTCTCTAGACGGGATCGCATTGCGACATGGAAACGGAATCGGAGAGCACTGGTGTGTCTGGCTGCTCCTTTGTTTTGTTTGTCGGAGTGCTGCATTTGATGGACTCTGATCGGCTTGGCCGCTCATCTCCTGCTGAGCTAGGCATACTCGACTGTCGGCACTCCAGACTACATTGCGCCAGAGGGTTGGTTGTTGCATGTTGCCGCCTGACACGGCCATTCGCTCGGCTGACCGGACAGTGTCTCTTGTGCATGGCCATGTTGCGGACAGTGTTTGCGCAGCGTGGATACTCGCAAGAGTGCGACTGGTGGTCGCTTGGTGCCATCATGTACGAATGCCTCGTAGGATACCCGCCATTTTGCTCTGACAACCCGCACGAGACGTACCGCAGATCATCAACTGGCGCGAGAACCTGTTTGTGCCCGACGACGTGCACCTCTCGCGCGAGTCTGAAGACTTGCTGCAACGTAAGTCGATCTCTGGTTGCGGCAGGCGTCCGTCCCGTCGTTGGCACCTGGTCGATGCTAACGCAGGATGCTCGGCGCGTGCAGGCTGCTGTGTGACGCACCCGACCGACTCACGGGCTCTGAAATCAAGCGGCATCCGTTCTTCCGTGGCGTTGACTGGGACGCGCTGCGGGCCATGCGCGCACCCATGGGTCCCGCAACTCAAGTCCATCACAGACACGTCGTACTTTCCCACAGAAGAGCTCGCAGGTGTGCCGGAGCAGGTCATGGTGGACGCTGACACGACGGCCGTGGGCCGCGCTGGTCTGGGCAATGCTGGCGCCGGCATCGGCATCGACCAGGTCGGCGCGAATACCATGGATCTCCTCAAGAGTCCCAACAAGGACCTTGCGTTTGTCGGATACACGTTCAAGCGATGGGAGACGCTGCGCAACGAGTTGTAGTTTTCTGCCCGTTGCGCGCGGCCCGCCCGCCCGCCCGTTCGCCTGCCAGGCTGACTCGGCCTGTGACTGAGGTCCCTTGATGGTATCCTTGGTGCTCCGCTCTCATTGTTACATATGCGGTCCACGCGATGGACGAGTGGACGGCTGAAGAGTGGATGCGTGGGATGGCCGGGGCAAACATGTGGATATGCACACAACAAGAATAACATTGTCTTGCATGGATGACCGGACCCGCGCCCATGGCTGTTCTATTTATTGCTGGCATGCTGGCTGGCATGCTGTCCTCATTTGCGGCGTCCCAGACAGACCGAGATGTATGCCATCCACACCATCATGGCATTGCGGAGCATCCACAACTGTTGTGTTTCCTGCGCCATCGGCCAGCAGCCGGGTATCCCCCTCTCCGCCGACGACGCCACCCGCGTCATCCATGGCCCGGTCACTCGAATCCAGCGTCTGAACCGACAGCGACAGCATCTGGAAACACGACTGCAGAACCTGTCGCGGCACTTGACGTGGCCGCAGCGCCATGCGCAGCACAGCCTCACGGCTTCCCTCCGTCCGCACGCCGCGTTTATGGACAGCGGCACAACAGCGATCCGCACGGCTCGCACACTGTCCGCCTGCATGCCGTGATCAGCCGATGACTGAATGCACGTCTCGACGCATCGCAGGGTCACGACGGCAGCCTCGACACGACTCCACGGCGCTGTGCTCGTCTCCGACCTCGTGCTGGCATAGAGCGTGGCATACAGCCGATGCGACTCGGCCGGCCGGTTGCCCAAATACGCCAGCGTGGCGGCATACAGCGCCGATCGCCACGCACGTCGAGACCCGGCCACGTCGGCAGACGGCCACGCGCGGTCCGGGTCCCATACCGCCCAAGTCGCCCTCACTGGTATCTTGCGTCGATCGCTCAATGGCCGCCGCGACGCTGACAGCACCTGTTTGGCGCGTTCATGGTCGACAGATGGGCCCGCATCCAGTGCGGCATGTCGGTCCACGACGGCACGGCGCTGCCCACTTGCCCTGATAGCGAATGCCGGCACTGGCGTGGCATTGATGGTTGCAAGGTTGGTGGCGTGTGCAGGCTGGCCATGGATGTGGTGGTGCATCAGACCGAGACACGACTGCATGCGGTCGGGCTCGTCCGATAACCACACGGCCTCGAGTCGGAGGATGTGAGAAGGTTGCGACACGGAGCCAATGACGCTGAGGGTGGGTGGTGCAGCCTCACTGGCAAGGGCCGGTGCTGGCATCGCCGACGGCGTTGGCGTTGGCGTGTTGCGGCCTGGTGAGGACAATCGTGTGTGAGCAGCAGATCGGTCAGCCTGCTCAGCAATACTGTCCAACGTTGCCTGCGCAGTGTCCCAGAATCTCAAACACGTGCAGCTGGATCTGGTGTTGCCGGCGTTGCTGTTGCTCCTGTTGCTGTTGGTATCGTTCGGTGCCACTGTCTGGTTGTCCAAGCAGTGGGTGTTGCGAGAGGTGCCGCCATTCGGCTAGGAGCACGCGGATCGAGTACACCATCTGGAGCAGCTGGAGCGATCCGCCATACATGGACGGAATGGCATGCCAAAGTGTCTGCAAATGGTCGTGAAGCGACGGCAGCCATCCTGTTCCTAAACTTGCCAGCGGCCCTTGTTGTTGTTGTGAGGGTGACTTGGAGACACGGATCGTGATGCTGACCCTGATGCTGGCCCTGGCACGTGTGGATGGCCAGGCGGCTCTGGTGTGGACCGCGTCGGTGATCCATGCGACCCCATGGATGTGCCGGGTCTTGACGCCATGGGCGACACGGACGGCGACGGGCTGGCCGACACTGTCGACGCCGACATGGACCCAGTCGAGCCAGCCGCATCGCCGCCGCCACCTATCCGGTCCATCTGGTCGTGCTCTGCCAACGGCACCAACACGGCTTTGATGGCCGCCACGCCAGCTTGCGCGCGGCCGATATGGCCCAACCGCAGACTCGCGTCAATGTAGACCATGCAGATGCGGAGACCTGTGCCGTAGTCGAGCGACTCGAGGTTGTCCATGTAAGGCTCCAGCGTGCACACAGCGAGATGGTGCCACTGGCGATGGAACGCGATGACGGCGCGTGTGAGTGCAATACTGGCCGTGTCGGCCAGGAGCGGCGGCAGTTGAATCGATCGTGCAATGGACGCATCCTCATCCTCATCATCCTCGTCGTCGTCGTCGTCCACATCATCCGCGCCATGGCCGATCTCTTGCCGACTGGCCGGGGTGCCTGTGCACCTTGTGGGCGACGGTCTGCATAGATGCCGCCCGTCGTGGCCGACGGGATCGTCGGACGCAGCAAGCGGCTGTGGCGCTGGCGATGCAGGCGTGAGTCGCAGGTCTCGCATCGCCGCATCCAGCCTGAGCCAGTCGTCTGTCCAGCGAGCCGATGACGACGACACCTCGTGGGATGGCAGCCTCGGCAAAGTGCTGCGACCTGCCAATGCCGCCGAGTGAACGGCCTGCCTCTTGCCCTTGTGCGGTGCAGAGCCCGCTTGTGCATCGGCTGTGTGTGGCATGTGCTTGTTCTTGTGCCGGCGTCTGCGACTGTATCCGCGACCGCATCCGTGTCTGAGTGTCCAGATACAGCTGCACCACAGCCATCGCATGTGCCAAGCGTGTGGGCATCATCGCTGGTGCCGACGGCGACGGATGCTGCGACGGATGCTGCGACGAATGCTGCGATGCGGCAGAGGCGGCGAGCTGTAGCTGCTGCAGCGGAGTCGCTGTACGAGCCGGCCAGGAATGCAGCGGATGCCGCCTGGCAGTGGCGGGCGACCGCATCTTGCTGCGGCTGCGGTGGCGGCCGGCGAGCATCCGACGCCGTCGTCGTTGCCGGCTGGCGCTCCATCTTGGTGCGAGATCGTGCGAGTCGAGTTGTGCCGAGTTGTGCGCTGAGTTGCGTCTGAGTTGAGCGGCCCAAGACGACATATTACCACAGGCACACACACAAACACACACACACGCATGGTGCTCACAACCCTCAACGCTGTTCTTGGCGTGCCGTCGCCCGCAAGCGTCTTCCCCGCTCGCTCGCCAACCCAACCACCACAGGCACCAGCCAGCAGCACAGGCAATGCGGCCGCCAGCAACCTGGCCAAGCTCGAGGCCGACATTGTGGCCTCCATCGACTCGTACTTGGTCAACATCGAGGCCGAGCGGGCCGAGCAGTTCTTGTCCGAGAGCTCTGCCATCTTGGTCATGGCCGCTGCGGGTCGGTGCACGCCTCCGCCGCCTCTGCTCCGCCGTGTTTGCTGCATCGGCCCACTGACTGGATGCACACATGCTCTCGACAGACCCAGTCGCCAGACTCGTTGGTGCCTATCCCTTTGTCTCTGCATACCGCAGACAGATCTGCTTGCCGCTCCTTGCAGCCGGGGCTGTGGGATCCGTATCTACGCGTGCCGCCTTTGGTCCATCTACTGGAAGGGCCTCGGGATCCAAGCAGCTGCAAACGGCTTGGGCATTGTTGCTACATACACAATCTACGGGCTTGGACTCATGGCTCCGATTCGTCCGCGATGCAGCCAGTCCTTTATCAATGCGTTTGCTGGCGGGTATGGATCGGATTGTCTGGAATTTGGTCTCTTGGTATCGCCATGCATGCTGACCAATGGCTCGGCTATCTGTAGGCTTGGGTTCTTGGCCACGTATCCGCTTCATCGGCACGCAGCTCTGGTCAGTATCGGCGGCCCTGTCTTGACTGCCGCGCGTCATGACGGCTCTTGGGCACGGATATTCAGTCGAGCCATGGCATCACGCGCAGCATTCCACGCCACCATGCAGTCGACAGTCCTCAGTGCGCTGGTTGTTGGATCCACAGCACTTTTTCTTGGCACGGTCTTCAACAGCGTCCATGCGCGCGTCTGCACCTATGCCAAGCAGATCTTCAAGTCTATGCTGGGCCCTGAGCTGCCCGGCACTGCTGGATCTGCCGTGGCCAAGTCGGCGTCAACTGCGTCGCTTCAACGCGCGTATCCTCGAGTTCGCTGGCCTCGTCATCGGCCTTGTCGTCTACCGCTCCGCACTCGCCCTCGCCCACCAGATCTGTTCCCGCACTCTCTCGTGCCCAGTCGACCGCGTCCTTGAGCATGGCTCGGAGACCTCATCTCTAACGGCACCGATCCAGACGCCTATGCTTCCTGTTCCCTTGATGGAAGTAAGCAACGGACCCCCGACGCTGTCTGGGTTCTACCTTGCCTTGGCGGGAGGTCTCTGTGGCCATCTGGCCGCCAAGGCTGTAACACTGCCTCTTGAAGGCGTTCTTGTGCACATGATGGCGCACCAAGCCGTCCACTGGGCTACGCCTCTCTCCTCGCTCTCGCCGCTGTCTGCAGTCGCCTCCCTCGTCTCGGACTCGGTGCTGGCTGTCTTTGGCCGTGACCGCTTTGTGCCAGTCATGCGCGACATGATCCGCAGCCTTGCCGTTGAAGCTTTTGTGTCATGGATCGTCCTTGAAGGTAGCTGGATGCTCTTCAAGTCGTTGCTCAAGGCCAGATGAAGGAGAAGAAGATCAAGCAGACCGTGCGGTCGTCTGCTGTGTCGGCATCTCCAGCTCCTGCGCCAAGGAGGAGTTTCTGGATATCCATATTGTCTTACATCTCATAATACACAGTACAATGCTAGTTTTGTGCAGTGTTTGTCGGCTGAGTAGTGCTAGTGTGTGGCCTGCTCTGCCCCGCACAGCCAGTACCCGTTGGCGGACGCCTCTGGTACTGGACACGCCGCTCGATCCAACTCTACAACCGGTACATGGCACGCCCGGCCTGCCCGACGGCGACCCGGACAGCAAGCCCCGCCTCAAGGCATACGGCCTGGCTGTCACGCTCAAGTCTGCCAGCAAGTGCGATACGGCTGCCATCTACAGATGCCACAAGACAGCCAACATCATACGAGATCCGGTCTTTGACCCGCGACGCTCGGAAGGTGCGCGGTTTCTGATGCTTGCTCTCGTGTAGGCGGCATCCACACGGCTCGCCGCGCCATCAACGCCAACCTGCTTGGCCCAGCCCACCCGTTTGGTGACGGTTCATGCTGCATCATGTGCGGCGAGGATCTGGGAAACACGCTGGAGATTGCGCACTTTGCGCTCGAGTGCACAGAGGAGCGGATCGTGGCTATTCGCACAGCGCATGGGCAGCGTGGCTTGGACGCGCGGTTCGCAGCAGCACGCGCCATTGCAACACATGGGAATGTGGGACATGCACCGACACGCCATGCCATGGTGCACAGTGTGGCTGGTGGGGCGTGCTCTGCGAGCACTTGGAACGAAGCAGCCCGATCCACTATTCAACAAGAGGGAGGCACACTCAGCAGACCATGAACCAATGAATGCTCATCAAATCGATGCCATCTCACTTGACTCACAGCCAAGGTAGATGGTGTTTCAGTCGACAAAATCGACAAGAAGGGGACAACGTGGCCGAGTGGTCTAAGGCGATTGACTAGAAATCAATTCTTCTCTGAAGGCGCAGGTTCAAATCCTGCCGTTGTCGCTCTCCTTTTGCCAATCTGCATCAAGATGCCATGGCCACACTTTTTTGACACTCTCTCCTTCCACGCCTGTCCCAGCGTCCCAGTCTCTCGTGTCCCGCGTCACCCTCTCTCGCACGCTTCAGCGGTCTCGGCCCTGTCGACGCGCGCTTCGTTTGGTGTTCTGTCCTGCACATTCCAGCCGACCGTCTCTGGACGTTGCCTTGACAGCAATCGTGCGTGGCTGTCTGAGGAGGAATGCAGATCCTCCACTTGTTTGCCCAACATGGCATTGTCTGATGATGCTACTAATGCCATGGCTGCACAGCAATCCTGTCCAAGTGAATAGTGACCATCGCCAATAGATGCAGGGATGCAGCAAGTCGCACAGCAAGTCGCGCATGGCCGTCAGATTCAGCAAGATCGGCTTGTCCACTCTAAGCCGTTCAGTGTCAGGCGAGGCTGCCCGCTGTCTGGCCTCTTGTTCAACCTGTTCTTCAACGACATACTCGATGGCATCCCCGAGATCAGCATCCCAGCCATGGCTGACGGTCATGGCATCCGTGGGCTGATGTTTGCAGACAATGTGGTCATTCTTGCAGAGTCGCATGCAGCACTGGCAGCCGCTGTGCAAGTCGTGGCGGCATCGGCGGACAAGTGGCAGATGGCGTTTGGTGTCGACAAGTGCGGCATAAACATCTTCATTTCAACAGCCACTCTTGGCTGCCCGTTCATTGTCTGCTTGATGCTTGCAGTTCCTTGATTCTCGACTCGAGTCTCTCGATGGTGATGGCCTTGGTGGCAGTTCTTTGGTAGGCTTGGACAAGCAGCGACCATGCCCGGTCCAGCGTGAGGCTGCCAAAGAGGATATCGGCGATGGCGGCGTTCCTGGCGTATTCGAGTGCCCCGAGTTCAACCGCGTATCCGTAATCCATCAAGTACCGCACCATCTCCACCTTTCCCGCTCTAACTGCAGAC
Organism: Entophlyctis helioformis; assembly: GCA_025526915.1. Taxonomy (NCBI): domain Eukaryota; kingdom Fungi; phylum Chytridiomycota; class Chytridiomycetes; order Chytridiales; family Chytriomycetaceae; genus Entophlyctis; species Entophlyctis helioformis. The sequence goes on along the minus strand of JAHLKH010000015.1, from coordinate 94,665 downwards.
TCAACAACATTGCTTGATGCACGGCCGCCCTTCGAGTGCATGTACTTGACGACGGCCAAGTGTCCCTTGATGATGGAGTCATCAAATGCGGCTGGCGTGCACTTTACATTGCAATTCTCGTAGAGCCAGATGAGGTCTTGAAGGCGGCCCTGGATTGCAGCAAATGACAGTGCATGATCTGTACAACCTTCCGTCCTGTTCTTGTGAAGCCACTTGACCACATGCATATGGTCGCTATGAGCCGCCCAATCCATGGCTCCAGTCGTGCATCCTTCCGTCCGGTTGGCATGCAGCCACTGAACCACATGCAGGTGGCCGTTGGCAGCCGCATAATCCATTGCCTTTGTCGTGCATCCCGTCACACCGAGATCAAACAAGTACTGCACAACGTCCAGATATCCTTGGCTTGCTGCGTGATCAACTACACTGTGCCAGTACGAGCTTGTACGATCTTGCTTGGCCATCCAGTCTTGGAGTGTGTTGTACTTGTCGTCGAGATGCTTGAGCAGATCGAGGCAGCCAAAGCGGATCGACATGCGAGCGAGCGTGATCGGATACGAAAAGTCGAGCAGATCGAACCAGCCATGCCGCATGGGAATGAGAAGCAGGCGGCTGCTGTCAAAATAAGTGCTATCGATCAATAAGTCGTAGTTGTTGTACCGTGCGTCTTTGCTCGCATGGAAGCGCTCGGTGTACTGCGGAAAGCGCTTGCAGAGACGGTTGTACATGGAGCGAGAGTGTGCGAGGAGCAGCCCGTTGCTGTCCTTCAGCCAAACGAAAGGCAGCAGCGCCAGATCGCCCTGCCAGTCTATCTTGAACGCATCGGTCCACAGCTGCAGCTTGGTCCAGTGGTCGAGTTTGTCCTTGTCGTCGAGCAGGCCGCACAGGAAGCGAGTGAGCGGACCGGCGTGCTTGAGGATCATGGCATGGATCTCGGCGGGCTTGCCGTCCCAGTGGCTGCTGCCGTATGCGAGGTCGCCGGCGGCTGGCGGCACCACATAGCGAGGCACCCCTGGCTGTGCGGTTGCTGCTGGCTGTCCTGGCAACCCTGGCTCGACGGCCTGGCTGCCACTCGCTCCAACAACCTGCTCGGCTGTGCCCTGCAGCTGGCTCTGCAGATGGCTCACTTGCTCGTCGCTGGTTGCTGCTGCTGCGTCTGCGTTGTTGGTCGCCTGTGTCGTCATCGCCACAGCCGCTTGCTCTCTTTGTGGCTGTGAAGACAAGATCCACTCGACGCGATCGTCCAACAAGTGCCATTGCAACACATGGGAATGTGGGACATGCACCGACACGCCATGCCATGGTGCACAGTGTGGCTGGTGGGGCGTGCTCTGCGAGCACTTGGAACGAAGCAGCCTGATCCACTATTCAACAAGAGGGAGGCGAAAATGCAAAACCCGGCGAGATCTTGGAATGAGAGAGACCGTGGCACCTCGCACACCGACCCAGGTGGGACGGTGCGGCCTGGACACGTCCCGACGTCAGGACGCCCGCCCGCCATCGGCCGGGCCCCGCAGGCGCAGCGTGACAAGCTCGCGCAGCAGCAGTTCGTCTGGAAACGTTCTGCCCCGTTTGGGCACGCCAGCAGCCGTGCTGAGTCCCCAACAAACCGCATGACACCCGCGTTTCTCGACAATGACACTGGCACGGTCTACGTGGCGGCCAGCGAGCCGGCGGCCGCAAGAGGTCGCCTCGCGAGCACCGCCCTCACTCCTGTGGCACAGCGCAAGCTGCAGCGCATTGCGCCGCCAACGCCAAGAGAGGTCCGCCAGACCGCACCTGCCCATGAGGTCGTCGAATATGACGATATTGAGCGCGACGCGGAGCATGACTATGAAGCTGAGCTACTCTCAGACCCAGACCATATCATTGGCAACGGGGACGAGATCCAGTACCTCTACGACGAAAACGCACGTCTCGAGGGCGTCGTCGCACGTCTCGAGGACACCAACGCACGCCTGGAGCATGTCAATGCGCGCATGGAGCACGCCAACCGCGAGCTCAATGACAAGATTGGTCGCCTAGCTGCCGAGATCAAGGAGCTCAGGCTCGCTGCTGGTCGCCAGCAGGAAGCGCGTGAGAAACGCGCAGCGCCTGTGCCTGCCCGCAGTCGCCAGACAGCTGCTGCCCCTGCAGTGCCAGTTGCGAGACGCAACAACAAAGATGCTCCGCCAGCACGCGTCGCGTTCGAAGCGGACATTGCAGATGCAAACACCAACGACAATGAGCCGGTGGAAGCGGCACCAGCAGCCAAGACGCCGGTCAAAAAGCCGTCGTACGCGCATGTTGCCGCTGGCAAAGACCAGCGCATCCACGAGCAGCATGTCGCCAACAAGAGCGACAAGGAGAAGGCTGCCTGGAGCAAGCTATTCCAGCTTGTCCAGCAACAGAAGGAGTCGCGGCCCCAGTCGCATGTGCCGGCCAAGCTTGAGCCAAAGGTCGAGAATAGACACAACAAGCGTGTGCTCTTCTTCGACAACGCGCCGTTTATGCCGCTCAAGGAGCTGCGACAAACGTTCAGCGACGTCAACCTGCGCACAGGAGCCATCTTTGACATCAAGTACATTGGCAGCACCAAGCTGCAGGTGACTTGCGCGGCAAACTACGCGCCGACCCTGATCTTCGAGCTGGAGAAAGGATCGCGGTGTAAGCACAATGCCAAGTACGACCCCAGATCGGTCAGAAAGAATGCCACGCCGGAGGAGAGAGAGCGGTACCTGACCAGCTTCGTCAACCGCACTCTGGACACCATTGTCAACTCGAGGGCTGCGCATGTGCGCAACTTCTACCGTGAGCTGCTACTCTACTCGAATGAGTCGGTCGTCAAGTTGGCGAATGACATGGTTGCCAAGCTCTGTGAGGAAGGCGCGATCGAAAGCGCCACCAACTTCTTTGACCTGGAGGAAGTGCCACCACGCTCGTGCAAGGACCCAGTCGACCAGATGGACACTGATCACGACGCCGGCGAGACAGCTGCCGCACCAGCAGCAGAAGACGCCAGCAATCCCAACAACAACAATGCCGACCAAGAAACAGTGGAAGTCGAGGGCCGCGCTGATGAATAATCACGCTAACATCGACATCCAACTGCAGCAACAAGCTGAGCAGCCTGCTGTGCAGCCCGACATCGCACCAAACAACAACCAGCCGGAAGAGCCCCCCGTACCAATCGAACAACGTTATAGACTACCACCGCGTCCACTCCCAGCGCCAGAAGCCGCGACATCCACCATCTTTGTGTATGGGCAGGGTGCCATGGGAGAAGGAGCGTTTCGCGTACTGATACAGCAAGTCATTGGAGATGAGCTAAACAGCCACATCAAGAGCATCAAGCAAAAGATCTCGGACATATACCGCAAGAGTTTCCGCATCCAAACAGACGCGGCACACGCACAGACCATCGGAGATGCCCTGATGGCCTGGGACAACCCAAAACGATACAAATGGACTGTCAAAGTCGGTTTTGCTGACATTGGCAGGCAACGCAACTGGCAACAAATCCGCCAGGAAAACAACGCACGCCGCATCGAGATCCAAGATGCCCTCCCGCGCAACATCATGTCATGGAATGTGCGCGGCCTGGTCGGTAAGCGCGATCAGGTCCGTCTCGAGCTCTACGAGCAGAGGCCACGCGTGTTTGCACTGCAAGAGACGCTGCTTGGAAGCGACGCCTTCAAGTTCACCGTGCGTGGCTATGACGTGCTGCAACACCCGATGGAGGGCCCTGGCAAGCGCGGCATCGCCCTTGGCCTGCCGTCGGGCATTGCATCGCGCGAGGTGCCTGGGGTGCCTGGCGCTCTGATACTCGCGAAAGCACCAAACTTCACGCCTGGACAGTGCTGGACGATCGGCTCTGTGTATGTGGGCAACCAACAGCAGGGTACCAACCTCCGGGCCATCCGAGACGCAGTAGCGCGATATGTGCATGATGATGAGGACCCCATCCTGATCATGGGAGACTGGAATCTGACGCACCAGATGCTTCGGCGGCAGCTGAACCGGTGGGGATTGGGCCTGGAGGTCTTGACCTACTCGGGCAACGCATCAACACGATACACACTGCGACGCAATGGACGGTGGACCTCCATCGACCACTTTGTGTGCAACGCAGCAGCTCGCGCACTGATCAACACGCCGCGTGTCAACCGCGGCTCAGACCTGTCTGACCACTGGATCATCCACACGTCTGTACGCGACGATGTCATTGCAGCAGCGACAGCAGCACGCAATGCAGCAGCGCAGGCAGGCGAAGGATATGGCGCAGCACAGGCAGCTGGAGCGGCTGCAGCCGCAGAAGTTGCAGCAGTGCCAGACGCACCAGCGCGGCTCCGTGTGTTTGACCACACGCTCTGCACCAGACGCCAGGGGAACATCGCGCACTCCAACTACTGGCAGCCGCTCATCGATCTTGACGAGGAGGCTGACGTGGACACGGTGGCAAACATGTTTGTGACTGCATCGCAGGACGTTGTGGCCGAGCAAGGGCTTCGCGTGGCTCCACCAGAGCGCAAAAACCCCAAGCTATTCAAACGCGCAACAAGAGCCGCCATCAAGCTCAAGAACCAGACGTTCGACCTGCTATGCCGGACGGTGCACAGCCAAGCTGTAGCACTGGGCCTCCAGGCAGACTTGCCGGCTGGTTGCAGGGGCAGTGAGTATGCACGCGAGGAAGGGCGGGCAGACGACTGCAAGAACGGGGGCAACCAGAGCGGGGGACGCGGCCGGGCGATGTCTGTCCGGTCACGTGGGTCACGTGGATCACGTGACCGCGACCGAGCATCCGTTACACAAGCCGCCACTGACGAGGAGGTCGAGGCGTACGCCGAGGCATACGAGGCAGCCAAGCGCGAGGCCAATGAGCTCTGCCGTGCTGACACCCGGGAAAACTGGCAGAAGCGTGGCAGAGATCTTGACACAATGTTCCACGATGGACGCATCGCTGAAGCGTGGAGGGCATCACGCAACATGGCACGATGGAAGCACCGCACAGGTGCAGCCGCAACACCACTGAAGGACAACAACGGTGTGCTGCAGCACGAGCCCGAGTCAATCGCACGGATCTGGCACAGGCACTACTCAGCCTTGGCAGCAGATGCATCAGGCGGCTTCGAGCTCGACTACTGGATCAACAGATGTGGAGAGCCGCAACCACCTGCTGTGCCACTGAAAGGCGCACGCGACACTGACCTGCTGTTCAGCTGGAACGATCTGGCGGCAGCCATCTCCGAGATGAATGGACGCAAAGCGCCTGGCGACGACAGCATCCCTGCGTCGTTCTACAAGGCGTTTGACGCAAAGATCCCACCGGAGCTCCAGGGCCAGCGATCGGCAGCAGCCGGTATCTCGGGAGCAGCACAGGGGCTGATGCGTGTGTGCAACACCATCTTCGAGGACGCAGTCATTCCAAAGGCCTGGCAGTCGGCATCCATCGTCTCGCTGCCAAAGAAGGGCGATCTGAGCGATCCGTCCAACCATCGTGGCATCTCGCTGATCAATGTCGGCCTGAAAGTGCTGTGCAAAGCAGTGCACATGCGGCTCAACACATTCGTTGAAGCTAATAACCTCATAACGCACGAGCAAGCTGGCTTCCGTCGCGGTGAGGAGGCGGTAGCGCAGGTCTGTGCTCTCGTCGACATTATCCAGCGGCGGCGTGCACGCCAGCTGCCCACACACGCAGCATTCATTGACATCAAGAAGGCATTTGACACGGTGCCGATCGGCGCACTGCTGTGGAAGCTGCGCAAGATGGGCATCCCGCCACGCACATACGAGTTCCTCAAGGCACTCTACACATCATCCACTGCATGCGCACGATCAGGCAATGTGCTCTCTGAGCCGTTCAACGTCAGGCGAGGCGTCCGCCAAGGCTGCCCGCTGTCTGGCCTCTTGTTCAACCTGTTCCTCAACGACATACTCGATGGCATCCCTGAGATCAGCATCCCAGCCGTGGCTGATGGTCATGGCATCCGTGGGCTGATGTTTGCAGACGATGTGGTCATTCTCGCAGAGTCGCATGCAGCATTGGCAGCCGCTGTGGAAGTCGTGGCGGCATGGGCGGACAAGTGGCAGATGGCGTTTGGTGTCGACAAGTGCGGCATCATGGCGTTCTTCAAACCACCAACCAACAACGCAGGCAACGGCCCGCCGGACGTCGTCATCAAGCTGCATGGAGCGGCGGTGCCCGTGCTGACAGAGTACGAGTACCTCGGCGTCCTGATCGACCATGAGCTCACGCTCAAGCAGTGGATCAAGTCCAAGGCACAGTCCATACGCAAGGCGACCAGTGCGCTGCACCCGGTCTTGACCAACAGCAAGCTGTCGCTGCGCTATCGCCACTCCATCTACCTGGGATCCGTCCTTGGCATCGCCAACTACGGTCTCGAGCTGCTGGGCAGCGATGTGTCAGCACTAAACCCTCTGCAGACGGCTGTCAACCAGGGCGTCCGCAAGATGCTCGGCGCACCCATGTACACGCCCGTCGTCCCAATGCTGACAGAGTGCGGCATCCAAACCATGGTGGCCCGCAGTCTGGTCGCACGCATGCGCCTTCGTCTCAAGACGCCCAAGCTGAAGTCGGCACTCGGCCTGCTCTGCCCCGCACAGCCAGCACCCGTTGGTGGACGCCTCTGGTACTGGACACGCCGCTCGATCCAAATCTACAACCGCTACATGGCCACGCCCGGCCTGCCCGACGGCGATCCGGACAGCAAGCCCCGCCTCAAGGCATACGGCCTGGCTGTCACGCTCAAGTCTGCCAGCAAGTGCGACACGGCTGCCATCTACACTGCGTTCCAGATGCAGAAGACAGCCAATATCATACGAGATCCGGTCTTTGACCCGCGACGCTCGGAAGGTGCACGGTTCCTGATGCTTGCACGTGTGGGCGGCATCTACACGGCTCGCCGCGCTATCAACGCCAACCTGCTCGACCCAGCCCACCCGTTTGGTGACGGTTCATGCTGCATCATGTGTGGCGAGGATCTGGGAAGCACGCTGGAGATTGCGCACTTTGCGCTCGAGTGCACAGAGGAGCGGATCGTGGCTATCCGCACAGCGCACGGGCAGCGTGGCTTGGACGCACGGTTCGCAGCAGCACGCGCCATTGCAACGCACGAGAATGTGGGACACCCACAGATACGCGGCGATCTTGTACATATTGTTTCTGACGTGGTAAACTTGATGTGGGGGTTAGTCCTTGGCGGGACGTGGGGCGAAGCATTCAATGCGGAGCAGATGCGGAACTTCGAGGGTGATGGGTTGGCTATGGTGGGTTTAGCGGACTTCCTGCAAGCGTCTATTTGGGTGTACCGGTCTGAGCTCTGGGCACACAAACGGCGCGCTGTAGGGTAAGGGTACCTGTGGGATTTGCCAACGAGCCTATGCCATCACTGGTGGGGCGTGCTCTGCGAGCACTTGGAACGAAGCAGCCCGATCCACTATTCAACAAGAGGGAGGCACACTCGGCAGACCATGAACCAATGAATGCTCATCAAATCGATGCCATCTCACTTGACTCACAGCCAAGGTACATGGTGTTTCAGTCGACAAAATCGACAAGAAGGGGACAACGTGGCCGAGTGGTCTAAGGCGATTGACTAGAAATCAATTCTTCTCTGAAGGCGCAGGTTCAAATCCTGCCGTTGTCGCTCTCCTTTTGCCAATCTGCATCAAGATGCCATGGCCACACTTTTTTGACACTCTCTCCTTCCACGCCTGTCCCAGCGTCCCAGTCTCTCGTGTCCCGCGTCACGCTCTCTCGCACGCTTCAGCGGTCTCGGCCCTGTCGACGCGCGCTTCGTTTGGTGTTCTGTCCTGCACATTCCAGCCAACCGTCTCTGGACACTGCCTTGACAGCAATCGTGCGTGGCTGTCTGAGGAGGAATGCAGATCCTCCACTTGTTTGCCCAACATGGCATTGTCTGATGATGCTACTAATGCCATGGCTGCACAGCAATCCTGTCCAAGTGAATAGTGACCATCGCCAATAGATGCAGGGATGCAGCAAGTCGCACAGCAAGTCGCGCATGGCCGTCAGATTCAGCAAGATCGGCTTGTCCACTCTAAGCCGTTCAGTGTCAGGCGAGGCTGCCCGCTGTCTGGCCTCTTGTTCAACCTGTTCTTCAACGACATACTCGATGGCATCCCCGAGATCAGCATCCCAGCCATGGCTGACGGTCATGGCATCCGTGGGCTGATGTTTGCAGACAATGTGGTCATTCTTGCAGAGTCGCATGCAGCACTGGCAGCCGCTGTGCAAGTCGTGGCGGCATCGGCGGACAAGTGGCAGATGGCGTTTGGTGTCGACAAGTGCGGCATAAACATCTTCATTTCAACAGCCACTCTTGGCTGCCCGTTCATTGTCTGCTTGATGCTTGCAGTTCCTTGATTCTCGACTCGAGTCTCTCGATGGTGATGGCCTTGGTGGCAGTTCTTTGGTAGGCTTGGACAAGCAGCGACCATGCCCGGTCCAGCGTGAGGCTGCCAAAGAGGATATCGGCGATGGCGGCGTTCCTGGCGTATTCGAGTGCCCCGAGTTCAACCGCGTATCCGTAATCCATCAAGTACCGCACCATCTCCACCTTTCCCGCTCTAACTGCAGACTCAACAACATTGCTTGATGCACGGCCGCCCTTCGAGTGCATGTACTTGACGACGGCCAAGTGTCCCTTGATGATGGAGTCATCAAATGCGGCTGGCGTGCACTTTACATTGCAATTCTCGTAGAGCCAGATGAGGTCTTGAAGGCGGCCCTGGATTGCAGCAAATGACAGTGCATGATCTGTACAACCTTCCGTCCTGTTCTTGTGAAGCCACTTGACCACATGCATATGGTCGCTATGAGCCGCCCAATCCATGGCTCCAGTCGTGCATCCTTCCGTCCGGTTGGCATGCAGCCACTGAACCACATGCAGGTGGCCGTTGGCAGCCGCATAATCCATTGCCTTTGTCGTGCATCCCGTCACACCGAGATCAAACAAGTACTGCACAACGTCCAGATATCCTTGGCTTGCTGCGTGATCAACTACACTGTGCCAGTACGAGCTTGTACGATCTTGCTTGGCCATCCAGTCTTGGAGTGTCTTGTACTTGTCGTCGAGATGCTTGAGCAGATCGAGGCAGCCAAAGCGGATCGACATGCGAGCGAGCGTGATCGGATACGTAAAGTCGACCAGATCGAACCAGCCGTGCCGCATGGGAATGAGAAGCAGGCGGCTGCTGTCAAAAAGAGTGACATCGAACGATAAGTCGTAGTTGTTGTACCGTGCGTCTTTGCTCGCATGGAAGCGCTCGGTGTACTGCGGAAAGCGCTTGCAGAGACGGTTGTACATGGAGCGAGAGTGTGCGAGGAGCAGCCCGTTGCTGTCCTTCAGCCAAACGAAAGGCAGCAGCGCCAGATCGCCCTGCCAGTCTATCTTGAACGCATCGGTCCACAGCTGCAGCTTGGTCCAGTGGTCGAGTTTGTCCTTGTCGTCGAGCAGGCCGCACAGGAAGCGAGTGAGCGGACCGGCGTGCTTGAGGATCATGGCATGGATCTCGGCGGGCTTGCCGTCCCAGTGGCTGCTGCCGTATGCGAGGTCGCCGGCGGCTGGCGGCACCACATAGCGAGGCACCCCTGGCTGTGCGGTGTTGCTGCTGGGCTGTCCTGTCTTCCTGGTTCGACGGCTTGGCTGCCACTCGCTCCAACGACCTGCTCGGCTGTGCCCTGCAGCTGGCTCTGCAGATGGCTCACTTGGTCGTCGCTGGTTGCTGCTGCTGCGTCTGCGTTGTTGGTCGCCTGTGTCGTCATCGCCACAGCCGCTTGCTCTCTTTGTGGCTGTGAAGACAAGATCCACTCGACGCGATCGTCCAACAAGTGCCATTGCAACACATGGGAATGTGGGACATGCACCGACACGCCATGCCATGGTGCACAGTGTGGCTGGTGGGGCGTGCTCTGCGAGCACTTGGAACGAAGCAGCCTGATCCACTATTCAACAAGAGGGAGGCACACTCGGCAGACCATGAACCAATGAATGCTCATCAAATCGATGCCATCTCACTTGACTCACAGCCAAGGTACATGGTGTTTCAGTCGACAAAATCGACAAGAAGGGGACAACGTGGCCGAGTGGTCTAAGGCGATTGACTAGAAATCAATTCTTCTCTGAAGGCGCAGGTTCAAATCCTGCCGTTGTCGCTCTCCTTTTGCCAATCTGCATCAAGATGCCATGGCCACACTTTTTTGACACTCTCTCCTTCCACGCCTGTCCCAGCGTCCCAGTCTCTCGTGTCCCGCGTCACCCTCTCTCGCACCTTCAGCGGTCTCGGCCCTGTCGACGCGCGCTTCGTTTGGTGTTCTGTCCTGCACATTCCAGCCGACCGTCTCTGGACGTTGCCTTGACAGCAATCGTGCGTGGCTGTCTGAGGAGGAATGCAGATCCTCCACTTGTTTGCCCAACATGGCATTGTCTGATGATGCTACTAATGCCATGGCTGCACAGCAATCCAGTCCAAGTGAATAGTGGCCATCGCCAGGAGATGCAGGGATGCAGTCGCGCTGCAGCAAGTCGCGCATGGCCGTAAGATTCGGTGGTGGTAGTGGACTCATTTCAAAGTTTAGAAGAGAGCATCATTCAGCTGCAGCGAATGGAACAGGAATGGTGCCGTTGTTCCAGACTCCACGATGGTCATGAGTGCCAGTGCGCAAAACATTGATCGTGTCCCCAACACGCACAGTGCCGTCAATAACGAGATGAGTGACGTTGACGCCAACACACGACTCGTACTTTGCGCCAGGGTCAACGCGACGATAGGACTGCAGCATGCGAGTCGGCTCTTTGCCCATGATGCCTGTTTCAGGGTTGACAGACGGTACAGTGCAGCGGGTACAGCGCGATGCAATGACAAACGGAAGCGCCGAATCGCCGTCGCCAATGGTCATTTCCATCCAGGTGTCCTCGATGAAAGGGACAGCATGTGCGGCGGACGACGCCTTGATGATGATGTTGGGTCTAAAGTTGAGAACCGACACACGTGTGGGGTCGTTCTTTGAGACGAGATGCTCGTTGACATCTGCGATGGACTCTTCGCTCAGCATGAGGAAAGGGAATCCGTCGGCAAAGGCCGTCTGTCATGGCAGACAGTTGATGAGTGCCGGATGCTGTGATGAATCAGCACGACATGAGCGGCGGGCAAGTTCCAAACCTGAGGGACGATGCCTGGGCCAAACTTGGCCAGCGACGGTGTGTGCTTTGTGCCCAAACCACGCACGATCGAAGGATGCTTGGCAAAGAGACGGACAGGAGTGCCGAGAGCGGCCGAGAGCCAGTCGGCGGCCTCGTCGCCCTCGTCGACACCGGCAACGGGCTTGCCGTGCACGCTGATGAACACAGGGCGAGACGCAGCCAAGTCTGCCTTCGAGCGGACAGGCACGACGAGCGGCAGATCCGGCGACGCAGGGTCCGACAGACGCAAGACAGCGGCCGTGTCGTAGGGTCTCACGTCGATGGTGACGGGGGCAGCGACGCTTGGCGAAGACGCCGGGACTGCAGCGGGCACGCCGGCACGGGAGAGGGACGGACGCAGAAGGGCCATGCGAGGGACCTGTCTCTGCGAGCACAGCGTAAAGGTCGGGGCCTGCGGGTCGATGGCAGCATCGGCAGTCTCTGGCCCGCTGTTGGTGCGGGGAATCTCCGAGGCGAGCATCCAGAAGCGGTCCCACTCGAAGCCATCTGCAGCAGGCGAGGTGGGGGGAGCAGGCGGGTGAGGGGCGGGACGGGAGGGCAGGGGAGCAGGCGGAAACGAGCCGGACCCACACTCGTTGAGTCTGGCCGCCGACAGCGAAAGCGGCGCGCAGCCCTTGACGGGAAACACGAGCAGCGACGACACGGCGTGCGTTGCCATGGACAGCGGACGGAGGGATGCACGGTGGATGCACGGCAGATCGCGCCGTGCACCGATGCCCGTCATGTGACCTCACGTGCCGTGTGGCCACTCTTGGATGCGACGAGAAGGGGTCAAAGTTTTCCTCGCGATCACACACACGCATCACACACACACCCACATGGCAAAGGTCATTGTTGTTGGCGGCGGTCTCGCCGGTCTCTCTGCTGCGCACACCGTGCTTGAGCGCGGCGGCAACGTGCTGCTGCTCGACAAGAACCCGTTCCTTGGAGGTGCGGCTGTCTCACGCCTGTCTCACGCCTGTCTCACGCCTGTCTCATGCCTGCCTGTGCACCCGTCTCACACCCTTGCACGTCTGCCTGCCTGCCTTCCCTGCACGCCAACCCCACACCGCACCACGCTCGTCCCCGCCACCGCGGCATCTGTCGTGTGCCACCTTGAACGCTCGCTGCTGCCTGCACCCGCCAGGCAACTCGACCAAGGCCACGTCCGGCATCAACGGCGCCGGCACCACCACCCAGGCTGCCCTCGGCATCCCCGTAAGTGCCGCACACCCTTGCCCTGCACATCTGCCTGCCTGCCTGCCTGCCTGCCTGCCTGCTTGCTTGCTTCCCCCCGCCTTGTCAGCGTGTGTCACACGCCCCCCACTCCCACGTGGTTCGTTTGCCTTGTGCTGTCAGCTGCCCTGCCGACCGTGCCGGCCGTGCCTGCATGTCTCGGCCTGCCTTCCACAAGCACGTGCGGGCTCTCTCTTCGGGCGTCTCGTCGCTCGTCCTCTCCTGTCTGCCCTTGCCTGTCCGCCCTTGCCTGTCTGCCCTTGCCTGCCCTTGCCTACCCACCTCCTTCAACGCTCGCTTCCCCCACCTTCCCTTCCACCAATGCGCAATCACATCTGGCCCATCTCCGATCCTCCCCACCTCCGACGCTGCTCGTGTGCAGATCGCCCTGACCCACCGACTGCGGCTTCGGATCTCTTGCTGACCTGACCCCCAACGCTGGACGTGTTCCCTCGTACAACCCTTTACAGGACACTGCCCAGATCTTCTACGAGGACTCGGCCCGCTCGGCCCGTGCCGAGATCGTCCCTGCCCTCACCAAGGTGCTCACCTACCAGTCCGCCTCGGCCGTTGACTGGATCCAGGACAAGTTCAAGGTCGACCTCTCGCTCGTGTCGCGTCTTGGTGGCCACTCGCAGCCCCGCACCCACCGTGGCAAGGAGCAGTTCCCCGGCATGACCATCACCTACGCCCTCATGGAGACGCTCGAGGACTTTGCCAAGGCACAGCCCAACCGCGCCAAGATTATCAAGAAGGCCCGCGTCACGCGTCTGATCATGGACGGCTCCGCCGTTGTTGGTGTCGAGTACGTCAACAAGGAGGGCAAGACCATCACCGAGCACGGCCCCACGGTCCTCGCCACCGGTGGCTACGCTGCCGACTTCTCGGACACGTCGCTGCTCAAGAAGTACCGCCCCGAGCTCTGGGACCTGCCCACCACCAACGGCGACCACTGCACTGGTGACGGCATCAAGATGACCACCGCTGTTGGCGGCAACACCATCCACATGGACAAGGTCCAGGTCCACCCCACTGGCCTTCTCGACCCCGCCGAGCCCGACGCAAAGGTCAAGTTCCTTGCTGCCGAGGCTCTCCGCGGTGTCGGCGGTCTTCTCCTCGACGTCAACGGCAACCGCTTCGCCGACGAGCTTGGCCACCGCGACTACGTCACCGGCCAGATGTGGAAGAACAAGGGTCCCTTCCGTCTGGTGCTCAACGGCAAGGCCGGCAAGGAGATTGAGTGGCACTGCAAGCACTACATGGGCCGCGGCCTCATGAAGCACTACAAGTCGGCTGCTGCCTTTGCCCAGGACGCCGGCATTCCTCTCAAGAACATCGAGACCACCTTCTCGACGTACAACGCCATTGCCAAGAGCAAGAACGATCCCTTTGGCAAGAAGTTCTTCCACAACGCTCCGTTTGTCCTCGACGACGAGTTCTGGGTCGCCATTGTCGTCCCCGTCCTCCACTTCACCATGGGCGGTGTCCAGATCGACGACCAGTCGCGTGCCCTCAGCCCCAACGGCCCCATCCCCGGTCTCTTTGCCTGCGGTGAGATGGCTGGCGGTGTGCACGGCGCCAACCGTCTTGGTGGCTCCTCGCTCCTCGGTTGTGTCGTCTACGGTCGTGTTGCCGGTGCCTCTGCTGCTGCCTACCAGCTTAGCCAGCTCACTGCCCAGCGCCGTCTTGGTGCCGTCACCGGCCACCTTGCCCCCGTCACCATCTCGGTTGGTGGTGTCAATGTGACGGTTGCCTATGGCGAGGGCGGTGCTCCTGCTGCTGCCGTTGCCGCTGCCCCCGCTGCCGAGGAGGCTGCCCCTGCTGCTGCTGCCGCCGCTGCTGCTCCTGCTGGCAAGCGCGAGATCTCCCTCGAGGAGGTTGCCAAGCACAAGACCGAGAAGGACTGCTGGGTCGTTGTCAACGGCCAGGTTCTCGACGTGACCAACTTCCTTGCCGACCACCCCGGTGGCAAGAAGGCCATCATGATCTACGCTGGCCGCGACGCGACCGAGGAGTTCAACATGATGCACAAGCCCGAGGTTGTTGAAAAGTACGCACCCGAGACCGTCATTGGCGTGCTCAAGAAGTAAACATGCCGTCTGCCTGCGACCCCAAGCACACAACCCTGCAACCTCCACACAACAGCAATGAAATCTGATGCGCATTCATACCACCATCTCTTGGTTGATCCGCCGCCAACAGCAGCAGCTGGTTGGTGCTGTTCGTGCCGGTGCTGTCCACGTTTCTTGCGCTGGCTGGCCGTCACGGCACTTGTCGCAGTCGCCGTTGTTGTTGCTGACAGCCGCCGCTTGCTGGGCTGTCACGGCCACAGCCGCCACTAATCGCATCAATCTGATCAGTGACGGCAGCCTGAGTCATCGTGGTTCACGTCGTCGCCTCCATCTCAGCCCAGCACCTACAAAGGCGAGCCATTCACCTGCACAACAACCACCACCACAACAGCCACCACAACAACCACCACGACCACCACAACCACCACCATGACTCAACTTAAGACTGGCTGGGAGATTCAGTCGCTCGGCGCTGCCACTCTCCCGTCGCCCATTCCGTCGGTCAAGTTCACAACCGACGATGACGTGCTGCTGCTCAACCCCACCGTGTCGTCGGCATCTGGCTCGCCTGTTGCGGGCAGCTCGGCCAGGTGAGTTGCACCGCTCCGCAAGCCAGTGCTCCTCCACTCACCCCACCATCTGACGCCGGCTGGCCGTTTCTCTGGCGCGCAGCAGCGACAACTCGACCCTGGCGGTTCTCGAAAAGGCCGGCCCTCGCCAATCGATCTTCTTCAAGCCCGAGAACGTCGTTGCTGGCATCGTGGTGCGTTGGATGGTCGTCTGCTGGCGTGCCATTGCCAAACGACCCCCCACTG
The DNA here is from genome assembly GCA_025526915.1 of Entophlyctis helioformis. Classification (NCBI taxonomy): domain Eukaryota; kingdom Fungi; phylum Chytridiomycota; class Chytridiomycetes; order Chytridiales; family Chytriomycetaceae; genus Entophlyctis; species Entophlyctis helioformis. The sequence continues at coordinate 79,338 of JAHLKH010000015.1, read as the reverse complement.
ACACGGCCACCATGGCCGGCCTGCTCTCTGCACTCTAGACGTGCGGCGGCCTGTGCCCTGCTCTCAACAACGTCATCCGGTCCATTGTCAACACGCTCACCTACAGATACGGCGCATCGCGTGTCATTGGCTTCAAGTTTGGCTACGAGGGCCTCAACCCAGACTTGTCGGTGCGGTGTCTCCAGTCTCCGTTTGCGCTGCCACGAGCCAACCGTCAGATAGCCACCTCGCCACTGACACCACGCCTTGAATCCGCCACTCACAGAGCATCATTGAGCTCACGCCGCACTCTGTGCGAGACATTCACCAGTTTGGCGGCACCATCCTGGGCTCATCGCGCGGTCCGCAGCCGATTGGTGTCATGGTCGACTACATGGTCAAGCTCGGCGTCAACATGCTCTTCACGATCGGTGGCGACGGCACACAGCGTGGTGCCATGGCAATCGCAGAGGAAGTCGTGCGTCGCAACCTCAACATTTCCGTCATTGGCGTCCCAAAGGTATGCATGCTACCACGTCTCCACCTCTCTCATCGGGTCGTTTGCTGGCCACCAACAACGTCACACTCACCAACTCCTACTTATGGCAGACCATTGACAACGATATCTGCTATGTGGAGCGCACGTTTGGGTTTGAGACGGCTGTCGCACTCGCGCAAGAGGCGATCAAGGCGGGTCACGAAGAAGCGCGATCTGCACGCAACGGTTTGGGTATTGTCAAGCTCATGGGCCGCGAGAGTGGATTTATTGCCCTGCACGCTTCGCTGGCGTCGGGCGATGTCAACATGCTGCTCCTGCCCGAGACCAAGTTCACGATGGACTCGATTGTCAGGTGCGTGACCTTGTGAGTGGCTGGATGGACGCGGCATGGACGGCTGACGTGTTGCTCGTGGTGACAGCGAGGTGCTCGACCGCTTCGAGAAACGGTCGCACTGCATGATTGTGATCAGTGAGGGTGCTGGCCAGGAGCTATGCCAGACGGGCAACCTCGGCAAGGATGCGTCTGGAAACTCTGTTTTTGCAGACGTTGGCGTGTTCCTCAAGAAGGAGCTGTCCAAGCGGCTCAATGCTCTCAACGTCGAGGTATGCATGCATTGGCAGCGCATTGTCTTGCTATGCAATGGGCAGCCCAGCCAGAGTGACGCTGACTCTACTGCATCCATGGTCTACTGGCTCAACAGCACACGATCAAGTACATTGACCCCAGCTACACGATCCGTGCAGCCGTCGCCGTGCCCTCGGACGCTATTTTTGCTCTGCAGCTTGGCCAGATGGCCGTCCATGCCGCCATGGCCGGCAAGACCTCGCTCATTGTCGGCATGATGCACAACCACTTTGTCCACATCCCCATGACGCGGGCAGTCGAGTACCGCAAGAAGGTCGACATCCATGGCCAAACATTCCAGTCGTTCCTCGATGCGTCTGGCATGCCCATCTCCCTTGTGCACCAGTGAACGTGTCTCTTTTACAGCCCACCATCCATAAACGTCTATTTCTCCGCCAGCCGGATCTTGTATGCTGCCCGATCACAACTCACCGTCGCATTGCAAAAGCCTATCGAAGCAAGACTCTTTAGCTCCCCCATGTCGTGCTGCTCGTCGTCCCTCTCTGCCGTCGCCACCTCGTCGTGGACTGCCCAGCGCTCCATCGACATTTACGCCCACCCAGGTGCGCACAAGCTGTCCCTCTCCCTCTGTCCCTCTCCCTCTCCCACTCCCACTCTGCCTCAAGCCAAACTCACGTCCGCGAGCCACCAGAACGTCTGTGGGAGATCTTGTCCAATGTGGCATCATGGCCGACATGGGACGACGGTCTCGTCTCGTCAAGCCTGGACGATCCAGACGCAGGTGTCCAGGACGGCGCCAAGGGCAAGCTGGACATGAAGGAGCGTGGTGTGTTCGAGTTCACCCTGGTCGATCTCGAGCCCAACCAGTACTTTGCGTATGGTGAGTTACGGCCGACACTGCCCTGGCTTGCCTGATGAGTTGGATACGTGGTGGCGTGGGTTGCGAGTGACGAGGCGGGCTGACGAGACGTGCTGCACAGATGTCCAGCTCACTGGCGCTCTGACCCACTGGTTCTGGGACTTTTCGCGTCCGACGGTCGACGGGTCCGGCGTGGTGCTCGTGATGGGCGTGGTCGTGTCCGGCTGGGCTGCCCCGTTTTACAGGTACTGGATCGAGAAGGAGTCCGAGCAGGCGTTTGAGCGGTCTGTCGCGCGGCTCAAGGACATGGCCGAGAAGCCCGCGATGCGCGCTGCCAGTGCACCAAAGTTCCCGGTTGTGCGTCTGTGATCATGTCGACATTCCATCAAATGCCCGTTGCATGTTGTCTGCGGCCAGCTTGGCTTGCTTGAACAGGAAATGAATTCATTGGAGCGGCAAGAGCGCAGCCGGTCGCCTGCTTAGTTGTTGGGGGTTGACGAAGCAGAGCGCGACGATGCGACATTGAGAACGGGGGACGAGAGATCCTTCTTGACAAGGCGAACAGCCTTGGCAGCCTCGGTGACCGAGATGGGGCGGACAGCGGTGATGCCACCGGCCTTGGGAGGCAGAGTGTGCTGCACAGTCTCGAGGTTGAGCAGCTTGCGCACGGCCGGCAGGTTCAGCAGATAGATCTGCGGCAGCGTCATATAGGTACTTGCAATGATGTACATGAACACGGCCTGGGCACCAAACACGTCAGCCTCTGAGCACAATGGTATACAGACAAGGCGGCAGCGTTGAGAGCAAGGCACTGACCGCTGGCATGCCGGCAAGCAACGGAGTAGTGAGAATTGCCACGGCGCGAATGATGTTCTTGGTCGTCTGCGTCTGGCCGCCAGCAGCAGCACCGGCAGCAGCACCGGCCTGCCAAAACGCGATTGCGCATCACCATGTCAGTCCATGCACGTCCACCGACTGTTAAAGAACAGCCCCTCATGTCAATCCCACCTCCATGGCAATAAGCATGCCGATCGTCGACAGAATAGGGAGGATGTACGTGGGATCCGAAACAGTCAGATCCGTCACCCATCCAAAGCCACCCGTCTCAAATCCGGGAACGGGGTGCTGGGCCATGCCGCGGATGCCCATGAAGAAGCAAATGAAGACGGGAGCCTGAGCCAGACCCCAGATGGCCGAGAACGGCGACACCTTGTTGGCGGCGTAAATGTCAAACATCTTCTTGGCCGCAGCCTGCGATCCCATCTTGTCGCCCTGGCCGCGGAGGCGGACCATCTCCTGCTGGATCGGGTCGGTAATGGGACGGAGGTTGGCGAGCTTGGTGGTTGCGCGCTGGGCCTTGAGCGTCAGCGGCAGCAGCAACAGACGGATGGCGATGGTCGCCACGACGATCGTGGCCCACCACGGCAGACCCGTGTAGACAAAGATGAGCTCGGTGAGCGACTGCGTCCATCCGACAGGGTTGCTGTTGGCCAGACCGAGCAGCTTGAGGTCGCCCCACTGGGTGATGGCCGTGAGCACAGGCTCCGAGATCAGCGCCTCGCCCAGACTCGTGCCTTCGGGCACCGCAGATGCAGCGGCGTCCGAGACAGCCGCAACGGATGCATCCGCCACCGGTGCAGCATTCGCAGCAGCAGCCGATGCGGCAGCCGATGCAGGCTCTGTTGCATTGACGACTGCAGCAGCAGCCGGCTCAGGAGCAGCATTGGCAGCAGCATTGGCACTTGAACTGGCGGTCGCATCTGAAGCAGCGGCAGCGGCGGCAGTTGGTGCAGACTCGTTGGCAGCGGTCGCAGCAGCAGGTGCACCCAGAGCGTCTGCAGGAGCAACGGTCTTGGCAGCGGGAATCAGAATGCCGCCCGACGGCCACAGCGAGAATGCTCGTCTGGCCGGCTGCTTCTGGCCGGCAGCAGCGAGACCCAGACCGAGACCGCGAGCAGGCGAGCGAGCAGCAAAAAGAGCCGGGCTGCGAGAGGCCGCAGCCGAGAACGAGCGCTGGTGGGCGAATGCAGCCATGGCCGTGGGCGAGCAGGCCGTTGCAGCAGCGGTGGTGATGCTGCTGGTGGTGGTGGTGGTGGTAGTTGCAGTAGTGGCACTGGTGGCGGAAGCGCACGCAGCAAGCACAGCGGCTCTCGCACGGCCCTGCACGGCGGCCGCTCTTAACGTCAGCATTATCACTTGTCTACAGACAAGATCAGATGGCTCGGCTGGGCAGTCACGCCAACGCTCCTTTCGCCGCCGCTGCCGCCGCCTCGCACGTCTGGCTGCTGCTGCTCGCCGCCGCGCTCCTGCTGCTGCAGCCCGTCGCCATGGTCAAGCAGCACGACTTCAAGACCTGCGCACAGTCGGGCTTCTGCACCCGCCAGCGCGCATACGCCGACCTCGTCGACCGTGCCGCCACCGAAAACACAACCTACTCGTTCGTGCCGTCGTCGCTCGTGCTCGACGAGGCGGCCGGCCGCATCTCTGCCCAGCTCATGGGCCTCGAGCCCACCGACGTCTTCACCGTCAACTTCCACTTTCTCAAGAACGGCGTTGTGCGGCTGCTCGTCGACGAGCGCGACCCGCTGTTCCCCCGCTACTCTGGCGCCGCCACCTTTGGCTTGAACTCGGCCGGCGACGGCCTCGCGTCCATCTCGTTTGCAAAGGACGCCGTGTCCAAGGACGAGGTCCGCGTGCGCTTTGGCCCCAACGGCGCCGCGGGATCGCCGCTGCCAAACGTCCTCACGATCCGCCCAAACCCCTTCCGCTTCGAGCTGGCCGTCAACAACGTTCCCGCCATCACCTTCAACGAGCGCGGATACATGCTGTTTGAGCCTCACCGAAAGCGCGACGACATCAACGCCGTCCCTCGCTTTGCCAAGAAGATGACTGCTCCCGTCCCAGAGCCTGCTGCTGGCGATGATCCTTCGTCTGATGCTGCTTCCAACGCTGCTCCTGCCGATCCCAATGCAGGCTTAGACGCCGCCACGATCGAGCTCAACAACATCAAGGACAGATTTGCGTCCAACATGTGGGAAGAGGACTTTGGCGGCAAGCAGGACTCGAAGCCTCGTGGTAAGAGCCGGCCACAGCCACCATGGAGCCACGCACCCTGCGCCATGCACTGATCCATTGCTGTTGCAAACAGGCCCGGCCTCTATTGGTGTTGACATTTCGTTCCCTGGCTCGTCCAACGTCTACGGTCTGCCCGAGCACGCGTCCGGCTTCTCTCTCAAGACCACGCGGTAAGAGATGTTGCTTGGTCTGTGCCAGCCGCTTGCCGCGCTACAAGCTCACACTCGAGCGTGCAGTGGCGAAGGCGCTCCATACTCTGAGCCGTACCGCCTGTACAACCTTGATGTGTTCGAGTACGAGCTTGACAACCCCATGGCGCTGTACGGCTCCATTCCCTTCATGATCTCGCACAAAAGGGCCTCACTTCTGCTGTGCTCTTCCTCAACGGCGCCGAAATGTGGGTTGATGTCGAAAAGTCCAAGGGATTGGCAGCCAGGCAAGTCCTCTGTGCTCGCTCTGCGTGCGGCACTCGTTGTCTGTCTCAGCATCCGTCAAATCAAGCTGACAGTGCAGCATCCCGGCACACATTCCAGCTCTCCAACTACGTTCCCTTTGGCACCAAGCAGACCTCGGCCATGTCCGTTGACACGCATTGGATGGCAGAGTCTGGAGTCATGGATCTGTTCTTCTTCCTTGGCCCGACACAGGCAGACATCTTCAACGCATACACGGAGCTCACTGGTCGTCCGACCATGCCGCAGCTCTTTTCGGTCGCGTACCACCAGTGCCGCTGGAACTACAACAACGAGGAGGATGTCAAGAGCGTCGACGCCAACTTTGACGCGCACGACATCCCCTACGATGTGCTCTGGCTCGACATTGAGCACACGGATGGCAAGCGCTACTTTACGTGGGACTCGACCAAGTTCCCGACACCCGAGAAGATGCAGGACAATCTGGCAGCCAAGAAGCGCAAGGTGCGCGTGTCTGTCGAGCGTTGCTGTATCACTGCAATCACAGAGAGAGTGTGTGCCAAACTGAACCTGTCGCCTTGCCTTGCATGTCTAGATGGTCACAATCATCGACCCGCACATCAAGAAGGACCCCAATTACCACGTCTCCAAGCAAGCCCTTGATGCCGGTCTCTTTGTCAAGAAGCCTGATGGCGAAGCGTTCGACGGCTGGTGCTGGCCAGGTACACACGCATGGCAACCACTTGGCAGCCGATTGCCATCGAAGGGATAGTTCCGCGCACTGACCACTGAGCGTCCGTAGGTGACTCCAACTGGATCGACTACACCAACCCTGCTGCCCGCGAGTTCTGGGCATCCAAGTTTGCCTTTGGCGAGTACAAGGGATCGACTCGCTCGCTCTACACGTGGAACGACATGAACGAGCCGTCCGTGTTCAGCGGCCCTGAGATCACCATGCCCAAGGACTGCGTCCACCACGAAGGCGCGGAGCACCGCGATGTCCACAACATCTACGGCATGCTGCAGCACAGATCGACGTTTGAAGGCCAGCTTGCGCGCTCTGGAAACACTGATCGTCCGTTTGTGCTGTCGCGCGCCTTTTTCGTTGGCACACAGCGTTACGGTGCCATCTGGACGGGAGACAACTTTGCTCGCTGGGACCATCTCGCTGCGTCTGTCCCGATGCTTCTGTCGATCGGCGTCTCTGGTGTTGTCTTTGCTGGTGGTAAGCTTCAAGCGCCACATTTTGTTCATGAGCGCAGATGCGCAATCGTGGCGTGGATCTGACAAGGTGTGTGACGGGAATGACCTCAATAGCGGACGTTGGCGGCTTTTTCGAGAACCCTGACGCGGAGCTGCTCCTTCGCTGGTACCAGATCGGCTCGCTGCAGCCCTTTTTCCGTGCCCACGCCCACATTGACACCAAGCGCCGCGAGCCGTGGCTGTTTGGCGAGCCGTACACGCGTCTCATCCGCGATGCCGTCCGCCGACGCTACAAGCTGCTCCCGTACATCTACACGCTGTTTGCAGAGGCCAGCCGCACTGGCATGCCGGTTATGCGTCCGCTTGTCGCCGAGTTTGCGGACGACGAGGCCACGTTCGCCCTCGACGACCAGTACCTCCTTGGCAGCGCTCTGCTCATCAAGCCTGTCACGGCCAAGGACCAGGCGTCTGTCGACGTCTACCTGCCCAAGACATCCCTGTGGTACAACTATGAGACGCTCGGCCGTGTGGCGCCGGATGCCAAGGGCATGTTCACCCTCGAGACGCCGCTGGATGTCGTGCCCGTGTTCCTGCGCGGTGGATCGATTGTTCCTCGCCGCGACCGTGTGCGTCGCTCATCTGCGCTCACCAAGGCGGATCCCTACACGCTGCTCGTTGCTCTTGACAAGGATGTAAGTGGCTGGCTGGCAGTGCTGTCCGTCGTCTGCATGCCACCACTGACTCGATCTGGTAGGGATCGGCGTCTGGCACTCTGTACGTCGATGATGGCAGCACGTATGCTTTCCGCGACCAGGGCGTCTACACCTTCACGACACTCACGTTCAAGGGCGGCAAGCTGACCGCCAAAACCTCGCGTCTCCCCGACCTGGCCTCGACCGCGGCTGGCTCATCGACCGCCGTGTCGGCATCGGCACCCGAAATCGCAGCACTGCAGTCTCGTGTCGAGCGCGTCATTGTTGTTGGCTTGTCGTCCGAGCCCAAGGCCATCACCGGCGCGGCTGGCGAGGTGTCGTTCAAGGTGCACCGCGCAGCCAGCAACACTCTGGTTGTGACTGCCAAGAATCCCGGCGTTGTGATGGGTCTGGACTGGTCCATTGACTTTGCCTGATGTCCGCCAATTGTCCGCCATGTGCCCGCCATGTGCCCGCCAAAACTCGACTCGACTTTCAAATGAAGCGTTCTCGGTTGACCCACGACACCCTGCTCGAGAGCCCACTTGAACCGTCGTCCCGTCGTCGCAATAGAATTCATTTGGGGAGAAGGGGGGTAACGGTCGATACTACACGAGCCACGTCTAGCTCTTGACGGCCTTTTTGAGCATCTGCTCAATGACCATGTAGTCATCCGTGGGCACGCGAACAATCTCGCGTCCAAGAAAGTTCTCAATGGTCTTCATCTCCTGGTACGACGCCTGGTTGTGCACAAAGTTGATGCTGACTCCCTGGCGACCGAAGCGGCCCGTGCGGCCAATGCGGTGGAGGTACGTCTCCGAGTCTGGACGGCCGCTCTGGTCGGTGGGGATGTCGTAGTTGATGACGAGGTTCACTTGGAGAATGTCGATGCCGCGGGCGAGGACGTTGGTGGTGATGAGCACCTTGGAGCGGCCCTCACGGAAATCGTCCATGGCCTTGTCACGGTCATTTGCATCGTGCTGGCCGTGAAGGGCCGACACGGCATGGCCCTCGGCCGTCATCTTGTTTGCCAGCATGTCGGCATCAACTCTTCTCTGTCGACATCAGCGAATGCAGTGCCAATCAGTGTGAGATGCCAGAGACCATGCGATGCCATGCCATGCGATGCGATGGTGGGAATGCAAACGGCACTCACTCTGACGAAAATGATGCTCTGGCCAATGGTGAGCAGACCGTAGATGGCACACAGCACCTCGGCCTTGTGCTGCTCGTTCTTGCAGTCCATGTAAAACTGCTTGATCGTGTCGACAGAGAGCTCCTCCTGCTTGAGCGTGATCTGGTTGGCGTTGGGTGCAATGCGGGTGGCAAAGGCACGGACGCTCTCGGGGAACGTTGCCGAGAAGAACACAAACTGGCAGTCCTTTGGCATTTGGCTGTTCGGCCGTCAGCAATGCACGCCATCAGCACAAAACTCGGCTCGTCCTGAAACGAGCCGCGGGAGAGCGGCACAAGAAAGCAGCACCCACTTTTTGATGCGGACACTCTGGTCGCCGAGGTTCTGGCCGTCGAGCATGTTGTCTGCCTCGTCCAGCACAAAGATCCGGACATGCTTGGTGTCGATTTGTCTCCGACGAATGAGGTCAGCCACAGTGCCCGGCGTGCCAATGATGATCTGTGCGTTGAGCTTCTCGCCACGGGCCGACGAGTCCTTGATGGCCTGCGTGATCTGGACGGCCGTGTACTTGCCCATGACCTTGGCGTTGTCAAGGATCTGGCGCGCCAGCTCACGGGCAGGGGCAAGACAGATGGCCTGCGTGGCCGCCAGGTTGACATCGACGCGGGTCAGCATGGCGAGCACGAATGCAGCCGTCTTGCCGGTACCGGCCTGCGACTGGCCGATCATGTTCTTGGGCGGGTTGGCGAGAAGCAGCGGGAGCGCTCTGGCCTGGATCTTGGACGGACGCTGGTATCCCATGCCGTAGAGGCCCTTGAGGAGGTTCTCGGACAGGCCCAAGTCCTCAAAGGACGACACAGACTGGTACAGCGCCATGGCTTCGGCCGAGATGCCGTCGGCCAAGGTGACCTCGACCTCGCGCTCCGGGTTGTCTGGGATCAGGCCGGCGTGCTTGGGAGCGACGGGTGCAGCATCCTCGTCCTCGTCGTCGCCACCCTCCTTTGCGGCTGGCTTGTCTGCCTTGGGCTGTGCGGATTCGTCTGCTGTCGTCAGGGCCTTGACCTGCTCGGTGACGGCTGCAACAGGGTCTGCTTGCGAGACAGCCAGCCACCAGCGAGAGGCGGCCAGAACAGACCCACACGATGCACAGCACAGCACAGCACAGCATAGGACGGCACAGCAGTGTCAGTAGCAGAAGCGTGGGCAGACATGCCATACCATGGCATGCTATGCCAGTGAGTCACTGCACTGCACAGGCCATGTATGCGCACCCGTCGAAGCCTTGATCTCGCCAGCCGGCTTGTCGGAAGTGGCAGCCGCAGGGGCAGCAGCGGGGGCGGGGGCGGCGGCTGCGGTGTCGGCTGCGGGCTTGGGCTTGTCCCATCCAGGAGAGGCGCCGGGCATGGCAGCACCCCACGACGGCGCAGTGGCCGGAGGAGCACCCCAGCCGTCGGACTTTTTGATGTCGGGCTTTGTGTTGTCGGCCATGTTCAGTTTGTGGACAAGCGTTTATTGTCGGGGTCGCTTCAGGCCAACACCGTCGTCGTCATCATCGTCATCGGTATCTTGGCCACGACGAGCAGCCGCTGCTGCCGCCTTGAGGCTCTTGAACGATCGCTTGGCAGGCGGTGCTGTCTGTGTCTTGGTCTGCACAGCTGGTGCGGCTGGTGGTGCGGCTGGTTGGTCTGCTGGTTGGGCTGCAAGATCCTTGAGTGGCACTCTGGCCGGAGATGTGATTGCAGTAGTGTTGCTTGCAGGCGGCGCAGTGCTGCTTGAGTTTGCGCTGGAACTGGCACTTGAAGCCCCAAGAGCAGATGCAGGAGTAGATGCAGGTGCAGATGCCGCGTCACTGCCAAGAGTGGCATGGGCACGCGTTGACTGGCGCGCCTTTCGACAGTACAACGGATAGTCCGTCTTGAACTCGTTGGCCTGTCCAGCATGCAATCGGATAAGCCTTGCTTGCTCCCGGAAGGGCAAGCCAACGGATGCCATATCTCACAATGTCGTCAGAGAGAGGGTCGTCCGGATTGGGTTCGAGCATGAGCAGTCTGATCGAGTTGAGCACGCCAGACAGATGCAGCGACGGTTTCCACGATCCCTGCAAGGCATGCCAACATGCCAACACGCCAGCATGCGTGCATGAGTGTTAGTATGTGATCGCCGGCATGGGACAATGCGATCCTGCACTCACCTTTGGCGGCATCTTGAGAATGTCCAGACAGATGCGGCCGTTGGAGTCGATGTTTGGATGGTAGATAGGCGTCACAAACTGCACCACAGGCGGCTCGAAGGGGAACCTGTGCAGACGGATGAGTGTGGCTGTTGACAGAGTGCCCGCCAGTGCTTGCCAGCACTTGCCTAGCAGGGATCTGTATGTCCAGCTTGAAGTGGCCGCCCTCGTATGGCGAACCCTCAAGTCCCTGGACGACTGCGGATGTCAACAGCGTCAGCAATGCAAACTTCGCCATGCGGTGCAGGCCCAAACGGGAACCAGCAGGGCGTGCACGCACCGGCTGACAGGCGAAAGAGGCTGGACTCGCTCTCTGCCCAAGCGGTGACGCCTGGCGGCGGTGTCCGCAGCATGTCCAGTTCACGCATCATGCGTGTTGTCCGTTGCGCCATGTCCAGGTGCTGTCCTGCAGTGCAATGTCTGGACAAGTCCGTTTATTGGATCAGATCCGCCTCGCCAGTCGTGCCCCAGGCAGTCCACCACTTGCCCACCACCTGCCTGCACTTGCTCACAAGCCTCACACCGCCGACGCTCCCGCATGCGCTGGCCAGCTCAGCAATCCAAAAAGTCCGAGGCCATGAGCAGCTCCAGGGCAATCTCGGGCTCGATCATGAACTCGGGGATCTCCTGAACGACGTTGGTGTATCGCACCTTGTAGTACAGATACTTGCACACCTTTTCGAGAATGATGGCCCTGGCAACACGGACAGAGCGCACCGGCAGACGAGTTGAGCAGGGGTGGCTGGGCGATGGATGGCAGAAGGCGGGTAGGCAAGAGAGCAGGCAGCCAGACTCACTTGATGTCCCGGAAGACGATTTCGTTCTGGAGAGACTCGGTGAATTGGCCTGTTGCAGGCCGGCCGACATGGACGAGTTGGTCAGTCTGCCACAGCAAGGGCGAGAGAGCGAGAGACCCGCACCAGGCGAAGAGAGCATGTTCTTGATGGTGCCCGAGGCCATGGCGCACTTGCGGTCAATAACAAACTCGAAGCCGTCTGCAGACACAAGCTTGACGGTTTCTGACGAGTGGTTGTCTGCCATCTGTTGGTGGCGAGATTGACGGTGCGAGGTCAAGGTCGATCGACGCAGCACAGACGGGGGCTGGACTGAAACGAGCTGTGGCGGGCAAGGCGGCAAGTGGAGGTTGTAAAGGGGGTGTTTATAATTGACGAAGTGGGGATCGGTGGTGTGCAGAGGGCATGCGCCGATGCATGTTTACTTCTGCTCCTTGAGGTAGGCAATGATATCGGCACGGTCCTGGGGCTTCTTGAAGCCGGCAAAGATCATCTTGGTGCCGGGAACAAACTTCTTGGGGTTCTCGAGGTAGATGAACATCTGCTCGTCGTCCCACTTGACCTGCTTCTTGAGCATGGCAGGCGAGTAGTCGAAGCCGGGAGCAGTGCCAGAGACGCGGCCAAAGAGACCGCCGAGGTTGGGGCCGGTCTTGTGGCCAGCACCCTAGCATGGTGGACAATCGTATCGCACCGCATGTGGACAATCGCATCGTATCGCACCGCATGTGGCATGCCCATGACGATCGCCCAGGATCATTGAGGATCACACGCCAGACGAGGACCAAGGGAGAAATGGTTGGCCGCAAAGCAAACGGCCACGTCACGGTGAGCATGGGCAGAGCGCGTGCCAGAAAAACTTGTCAGCTGCAGGCCGGCAGAAGCACATGTGTGGGGTTGGCTGGGCCGCAGACGGCAGGCGAGCGTGGTCGGGCACTGCTGCCACTCGAGCCGCTGCCGCTGCTGCCTCTGCTGCAGAGCCAAAGAAAGGCGCAAGCGGCATGCATGGGCAAGCGGGCAATAACACCGCACAGGCGATGCAGGTGTGCGAGCGAATGCAACCAAAGACGAACCTTCTCAACGACGTGGCACTGAGCGCAGCGGGTCTTGAAGAGCTTGGCGCCGTTGGCAGCGTTTCCTGGCGGGCCAAGAGAGACAGGCACAGGCGCACAGAGAAGCGTGTGGGTAGGGAGCGGCGTCAGTACGGGCATTGCAGCGTTGCAGCCGAGTGTGGCATGGCAGCTTTGAGGATCAGCAACAACAAACTGACTCACCAGCAGGGATCGACGACATCTGGCCGGTGTGTGTGGGGTTGCGTTGGCAAAGGCGTGTGCGGGAGGCCAGGCGTGTGCGGCGTGTGCGAGAAGGCAGACAAGAAGCGGACAGGAGGAGAAGCACCACCGTGTGAGTGACTGTCTGGCGCCACCCCCCATTCCAGTCGCACACTGCCTGGCTGCAACGACAGAGCAGGCGCCAAGCCAGACTGGCCAACGGCGAGGCTGCCTCAGCGATTACTCACGATTGATTTTTGTGGTTTTGTTTCTGAGAGAAAGTGGGTCGGTGTGCTCTGCAAATATTTGGCAGACAAGGCTCGAATTTGGATCTTGTGTCCCGCCAAGGGCCAGCGAGGCCAGATACAGTATGTACAGCATTGCAACGTGTAGGTGGATGTCCCACATTCTAGTGCGTTGCAATGGCGCGTGCTGCTGCAATCCACGCGTCCAAGCCACGCTGCCCATGCACTGTCCGAATAGCCACAATCCGCTCCTCTGTGCACTCAAGCGCAAAGTGCGCAATCTCCAGTGTGTTTCCCAGATCCTCGCCGCACAGGATGCAGCATGAAACCGTCACCAAACGGCTGGGCTGGGTCGAGCAGGTTGGCGTTGATGGCGAAGCGACAGGCACGGCACTGCAGCAGCACAGCGGCGAGTCTTGCACGGAGCATGGGCGGGCGAGTGTGCGCGAGTTTGAGAGACTGCGATGGCTGCCATCGCAAGTGTTCATTGGTCGTGGCTTGGGACCACTGCACCACTGCCACTGCACGACATCGAGAACAACAACGAGAACTGGAACAACAACTAGAACAACAACTAGAACAGCAACAAGGGCAACATGCTGCCACCGCCCTCAGATCGCGCGCTTCGTCACAACCACGCGTAAGCCGTGCTTGAGGCCCGTCGTGATCGTTGTCACAAAGTCAATCTTCTGGTCGGCAACCATCGCAAACGAGAAGCGCCGCAGAAGGCGGATCATCGCAACGCGCACTTCGATGTTGGCCATCTTCTGCCCGATGCACACCATCGGCCCGTCGCCAAACGGCATGAACGCTCCGGCCACCGGCGGCTCGGCCCATCGCTCGGGCAAAAACGAATCTGGGTCCTTCCAGTACCGCGGGTTTTTGTGCACCAGGCAGATCGCAGCCATGAAGCTGGTGCCTGTGGCAAACGAGTGGCCGGCGAGCTCGACCGGCTTGTTGCAGTTGCGCATAAGGCTCGAGACAACGGGATGCAGGCGCTGGCTCTCCTTGACGACCCAGTCGAGGTACCTGGCGAACATTGTCGTACACGCACAGTGGATCAGTGGCTGTTAATGGCAGCCAACAGCCAGACAGCCAGACAGCCAGACAGCCAGACAGCCAGCCAGCCAACAGCCAGCCAGCATCAGCAACGCATGCCATGTCGCCTCACTTGAACATGTGCAGGTTCTCGGCCGTTAGCCTGCCGTCAATGTCGGCATAGACCGTGTCGATCTCAGCCGCAAGCTTGTCCATGACGCGCGGGTTCTGGCACAGAACAAGGAGCAGGTGCGTCATGGTGTTGGAGGTCGTTCTGTGCACGAAGAGCGTGCCGTGGGTCGGTGGTCAGTGGCAGCCAGACCAGTGCGCGCCACAGACGACACGATCGCCACTCACTCGTGTCCGGCAATGAAGAGTGAGAGCGTCTCGCCGATGATCTCGTCCTCGCTCAGTTTCTGTGGGCCACAAGATGCAAGCACGCTGCGTCAACATCCTTGCGTTTGCTGCACAAGACGGACCAAGAGCCGCAAACTCACATCGGCGTTGAGGCCGGCTGCAGCACTGTCCTGCAGCAGTCGGTCCAGCACATCCATGTCCCACTTGCCCTTGGCAGCTTGCTCGCCACGCTCGAGTGCCTCGCGGCGATCGTTGATGAGGCTCTTGATCAGGTTCTGAGTGTAGTCGCGCACGGCCTTGACATGCGGCGCGTCGTTTGTGAGGCCGGCGATGGCCCACGCAAACGAAGGAGTGAGCAGCCGCTGGCGAGTGATGGCGAGTGATGGCCGTGTCAGCATTGCATTGCATGCAGACCATTGTATGCAGACCATCGCAGAGACAGGCGGCTGCCTGCCAACGAGCATCGTACCTTTTGGAAATAGGTGAAAAGGCCCTCGAACATGTGGCGTGCCTGCAGATACACGTGTCAGCCCATGAACATGGAGCTGCTGGCAGGCGGGTGAGATCGAGGCTGTGTTCCTCACCTCGTTGTGCTCCTGCGTGTGGATGCCCTTGACAGAGCCAAAGTCCTTGGAGAAGGCGACTCTGCCAATGACATCGAGGGCCACGGCAGTCATGTACTCGTAGGCATCGACCTCGATGGATGCTTTGCCCGTCTGCGCCATGATGGACGCGAAGTCGGCAGCGGCAGCATCGGCGACCTCGATCGTGACATCGACCGTGTGCCGCAGGTGCGATGGGCCAAACGCCGGCTGCAGCAGCTTGCGGTGGCGCTTCCAGTCGTCACCCGACGGCAGCAGGAACAGCGAGTGATCGAGCAGACCGCTGCAGACGGCCGTCAGTCAGTCATGCAGAGTGCAGAGTGCAGAAGCGCAGCGATTGGCGTCCCGCACACACCTGCCAGCCATCTGCGTGCGCTCGTCGCGGTAAAAGTCGGGGCTGTTCATGATGGTCTTGATGGCGGCGGCATCGCTGACAACGACAAAGGTCATGAGCATGATTGGCATGGCGAAGACTTCGCCGTACAGACGAGCGTTGGCGGCAAGCAGGGCCTGCATGTTGCCAGTGATGCCGTATCTGCGTGGCGGAGTGCGAGGATCACACAGGGTTGGAAGGTGTCAGCGGCATTTGGGCAGTGGCACTTGCACGACCGACCTCATTACGGTCAGGAACTGTCCGACGATGGGCCAGTTGTATGGGCCAGGCACGCCCTTTGGCGTTGACGGCGTGAGCGCACGCAGCACCATCCACAGCAGCGGCAGCGCAGCCGCAGCGAGCAGCGGCTTGTTGGACGCCAGCGAGTCAGTCAGCGTGCTGAGGACGGCCATTTGGGCAGATCGGCGTGCGGACTTTGCAGAGGAGCGGCAAACTGTTCAAGCGAGCTCGACACATCGCAGGCGATAGCAGAGACAAACAACGGCGATCCACAGTGAACGGCAGGAAGTGTGTGGCCATGTACTCGTCGCATAGTTGGATCGAGCGGTGTGTCCAGAACCAGACGGACAAAGTGGCAAAAAGGCTGTCCATCTGAAAGTTGGCAAAAAACCGACAACGGCAGGGTTCGAACCTGCGCGGGCGTAACCCAACAGATTTCAAGTCTGTCGCCTTAGACCACTCGGCCACGTTGTCCTTTCAGAGGGTGTCGAGGTCCGTAGAAATCAAGAACCGTGCTACCACAAAACCACCCAGCATTCGACCGATCGATATCCAGCGCCTGCGAATGTGCATTGTCGGAATGGCAGCGACCGAGAGACGGGTATGCTTCATTCAATGCGGCTGCAAGAATGCAAGAGAGTCGGGCGAAATGTGTACTAGGCAGAGAATGAGACAATGCCATGGCTGGGCTGAGCGAATCCACGATCAGAGTGTGATAAACTTCTTGGTGGGCGACGTGATGAGGAGACGCTCGCTGTACGCAATCTTGCGAGGCTCCTGCGCACACTCAATGAGCAGCTTGTTGGCACCGCCCTTGATGAGCTTACGCTCCGGCGGAGCACCAATGAGGAGCTTGGACGAGTTCTTGACAATCATGGCGTTGATATCGAACATGCTTGCTAGCTGTTTGCGGGAGGAGAAGAGGAGAAGTAGAGGAGTCGCTGCCTGCTTGTGTGCACTGGCCTGAGGCAAGATGGCGTGGGGACGGCCGGCCATTTTATAGTCACTTGGCGAGCGGAGAGGACAATGAGTGGCGCGCCACATTGCGACGTCGCGGTGCGCAGTACGGGACTGCACAGTGGATGTGGCGCACTCGCGACCCGTGGCGCATCCCCTGAGTGCCAGTCACTCTGAGCAGCGTGCAGCCGATGCAGCGAGCGCCGCCTCTGCCAGATCGCGAGACCGGCCTCTGCGCTGGGCAGACCAGCGACAGACTGTGAGAGCAAGCATCGCAGTAAACAAACCAAGGCGGCATCAGATAAAATGCAGCGATGCACACAATATGCTTTGCTCAGTCCACAAGATCATATCCTTGCAAACAATCACAGATGCATCTCGCAAACACGGCCGCCCTCCTGTTTCTTCTGGTCGCCCAGTCCACGTCCGAGGCTCAGGCACAGCCCAACTGCTTCCAGACTTTCCAGCCGTGCCTGGATGCCAACCAGCAGTTCTTTGACACGACGTGCTTGCCGCTGCAGACGAGAAACTTTACACACTACCAAGCGTGTCGCTGCTATCACTTTGTCAACGTTGCGTGAGTGCCCGGCCGGCCTGCTGTCATTTTCTGACGCGACCAGATCTGGTGTCCAATGTCTGGCGAGCAGACTTACTGACCAGAGGCATTCCGATCGATGCAACGATATCCTGCATGGCATGCGTGCGGACAGCAACTGCTACCCGCACTGCCCGAACGATCCCACTGTGCAGGCTCAGCTGGCGGGCTCTGTGCAGCCGCAAATCACTGCGGAATGCACCGCCGCGAATCTCAACCCAAAGGCGCTTCCTCAGCCAGCTCCATGGCAGACGTGGGTGGCGCCTCCGCCCCCTCCCAAGCCCGCTGCACAGACAACGGCGGCGGGGGCGGCGGCAGCGGCATCGACCGCACCCGCCACAGACGGCACGATCTCGACGTCGACAGGCAGCCAGCCCGCCAAGTCGGCTGCCGGTGCTGGCGGCCCGCGTAGTGTGTTTGATGCCATGACCGGATCTCTTGCGCTTGCGTCTGGTGTTGCCGGCCTGCTGCTGGCGACCGTCTTTGCTCGCTAAGTCTGCCCGTGCTGCCAAGCATCTCCTACTTAGATCCACGAATAAATGATGCCGCTCGCATCCACCCTGCACACGTCCACGAGAGTCTTCCATGGCCGTCTCCATCTCACTCGTCATGCTGGCTCCATGCGCAGCGGAGAGCCGTCAGCAAGCGCCGCGTTGGCGGTGCAACGCAGTGGATGCACCGGCGGAGAGCCACACAACCTCCGCCCGCCTGCAGTGCCGTCTCCACGTCCGCCTGCGAACGAGCGGACGTTGGTGGCGTGGATGGGCTGGCCGCAATTCCGCGTATTTAAACGGCGGTTGCCGTCCTCGAACCATCAACCAAAATCTGCCTTCTGCACACCTCTGAACAACACCAACCATGCTCTTCAACGCCATCACCGCTGTCTTTGTGGCCGTCGCCAGCATCGCTGTGAATGCACAGCAGCCGTGCCCGGTCAACTTTGAGGCCTGCCTCAACCTCAACGACGTCTTCAACCTCTCGACCTGCGGACCGTTCCAGGCCAGAAACGCCACAACGTACCAGCAGTGCCTGTGCTACGGCTTTGTCAACAGAGAGTGAGTCTCGTCTGTCACTGTTGCTGTTTGTTGCGGTGTGCCTGCATCTCTGTGTGTGCATGGCTGTGTGTGTGCATGGCTGTGTGTGTGTGGTGCATCCCCGTGTGTGCGTGGCTGTGCGTGCGCACCTGCCCCCCTGTGTCTCACGGCGGCCAGGGACCAGCCAGCCCCACAGCGAGCCCCACAGCGAGCCCCAGAACCGTCTTGCACACTGTCCATGCAGTCATCACCCATGGATCTTGTGATCGACCTCGGAAGACTCATCTCGACGCACACGCCATGGACTGACACTCTTGTTCATCAGGCTCTGCTACCTGCAATGCCCCAACAACTCAACCGTCGCTGGCCAGCTTCCCTCGGTGACCGCCCAGAGTGTGTCCACCTGCGGCGGCGTCGGCCTCAACCCCAAGGCCCTTCCCCAGCCTGCGCCGTGGCAGGTGTTTGGCATCTCGACTGCCGCCCCTGCTCCCACTGCTGCTCCCACCGCCGCCTCGCCGTCTCCTTCCAACAACGCGGGTACCGGCACTGGCGCCAACACTGGAACCAACTCCTCGTCGAAAAGCGCTGCTGTGCCGACCGTCATGCGCGGTGCATCGTCCATGGCCTCGATCGCTGCCGTCGTCCTTGCGTCTGGCCTGATTGCGGGATCTGTCTTCTGAGGTCGCCCCTGACTGGCCCCTCTCCCCTTCACTCTTTCAACCACCCCCCTTGTCTGAATGTGCATTGTGCATCCGAATGTGACATGAAATGGACGGCTCTTCACATACACTTTCTTGCTCTTGCTCTTGCCCGTCGCCAAAGTCGCCAAGTCGCTGCGATTGCACTGTGGTGTCATCACCATGACCAAGAGCATGGCAGATCTGGGGATACCAACGACGGTCAATAGGTCGAATGTATTTGTGTGGAGAAAGAAACGGGATTGCCTGGGCTTGGACAGGCCAGACGGGCGAAGGTGGATATCAGGACAGAGAGTGGGCGGCATGGACAAACAGTGCAAGGTTCGGACGGCTCAGACCGCCGCGACAAACTCAAAGTCGCGGACCTTTGCCGACATGAGCAGGCCGATAATGAGACCAAACAGCCCGACAATCGAGCCAAAGATCTCAATGATGAGCACCTTGACGAACAGCTGGGCGTCGGCAGCATCTGCAATCGCGCAGGTGGATCCCGTGATGCCAACACAGATGCCGCACACCAGGTTTGAGATGCCGACTGTGAGGCCCGACCAAAAGAGCGCATAGCCTGCCAAACCCACGCCGTGACGTTGAGCGAGATGTGAGACAGGCTGGCAAACAGGCCAATGCCAGAGATCGCGGCAGGGACAGAGCGACGGCCGTATTTACCAGAAAAGTACGACATGCGCGACCAAGTCATGCCAGCGTCGGGAACAGACTCTGCAAAGTTGAGCTTGGAGGTGAAGATGATGGCAATAATGACGCCGTAGATGGCCACGACCTCACAGAAAATAATGCTGCGAGCGAGCAGGCGTGTCAGTCGGCAGATGCAGGTTGAAGGCCACGGGGCCGCATGTCGGTGGCAGTGACCGGCACACGCCGAGCATGCATACCTGATCAGGTTCTTTGTCCGGATGCGCGGAGCACGGACAGCGGCACCAAGCAAACTGGAGCCAGTTGTGTAGATGCCCCTGTTCCACGGGCATGCAAGCAAGCGATTGGATTAGCATGGCAGATCTGGCCAGCACACCCAACTGAGGGGGGAGGTGGAGAGAGGGAGTAGGTGTGTGTGTGTGTGGTTGGGCAAAACGGGAATGAAATGTGCTGCGAGGCGAGACGGGCGGACGGGCAGACGTGACAGGCAGACGTGACACGATGCAAGACAGACGAGACTGGGCGGGAGCAGGGGAGCGGGGGCAGGGAGGGAGAGGGGAAGACGCGGCGCATACCAGGCAGCGCCGACAACAGAGAGCGAGACGGTGAGGCCAGTGCCGAGCATGCCCCACATGTAGGGCGTGGTCCGCTCGAGGTAGCGGCCGGGCGAGAACAGCTCGCCGTTGCCCGTGAAGACAAGGTTGAGGGCCACCACCAGGGCCAGGAGCGCGACGAGGTACGACAGCCAGGCGCCTTTGGACGAGTACATGGTGGACGGCGGCAGGTCGCTGAGGACGGAGAGTCTGGGTTCGGGCGGGGGCGGGGGCGGGCCGCTGTTGTATCTGGCGAGGCTGACGGGGAAGGGCGAGTGGAACTGCGGCTGCTGCTGTTGCGTCTGCTGGTGCGTCTGCTTGTGGCCGGCGTGGGTTGCAGAGGGCTGGCGCCGGTGCTGGTTGGCGAGAGCGTCGGCTGACGAGATCGAGATTGAGGTTGAAGCGCCTGCAGACGGGCCGACGGCAGACGACGACGAGCGTGTGGCCGAGCGCGAGTGCAGCTGCGTGAGCGGGATGGACTGCGCGGCGTGCGGGCTGTGCGGGCTGCCTGCGCTCGGGAGGCGGGAGCGTGCGGCGGCGGACGGCGTGGCGGCGGCGGCAAACGGATTGGGCTGCGTGGCGTCGGGCTGGGCGTGGCTGCTGCTGCTGGTGAAGCTGTTGCTGTTGCTGTTGTTGCGGCTTGGGCCCCTCCGTTGCATCCAGAGCGGGAAGCCTTTTGCTGCCGTGGTTGCTCTTGGCGCGACCAATCACAGATCTGGTCTGCACGGTCCTGCACGACCTTGCACGCCCTTGCACGCTCTCCCTCGCACAGACCATCGCCTGCACCTGCAATGGCCAACAGCGAGCAGCGCGACACCGCGCGCGGCCCGTCGGGCGAGGACGTCACCGAGGGCCGCCAGTCGGTCGCTAACCTCTGGCAGCGCTTCGAGTCTGAGATTGCCCTGCGCTCGTCGGCGGCCTCGTCGTCGTCGGCGTCCTCGGCGGCTGGTGGCGCCACGATGCCACCACCACCACAGCAGCACCAGCACCAGCTGTCGTCGTCGGCTGCCGGGCTGGCTGGCCGCTCGTCCGTGTATGCACGCCCATCGTCCGTCTACGCCTCGTCTGCACCCAAAGCCTCTCCGTCGCAGCTGTCCTCGGCAACACCTTCGCAGGCTTCGCAGGCACCTCTGCAGCCACAACCGTTCCGTAGCGGCAACGGTGTCACCATTGACGCACCAAGCGTCAACCGCTTTCGTCCAGCTGGTGCAGCAGGGACAGCTGGAACAGCCTCTGCCAGCAGTGGCCCAAAGGCAGCATCAACTGCGTCGAGCATCGGTGCTGGCCCTGCCCGCTCGCCGCTGCGGCCGTCAGATCCGGCTGCATCAGCCAACCCCAGCACTCGCTTTGGGCCGGGCTCGTTGCTTGGCTCGGCTGCCAACTCTGGTGCTGCTGGGGCTCACGCATTGCACGGCCAAGGGAGCACCGCTGGCTCCAACAGCACCGGCACCGAGTCGCTCTCGGTCTCGCGGCTCAGCCGCATGTTTGACGCTCAGGCTGATCCCGGCATGCTTCCCTCGTCGTCGTCGTCATCGTCGTCATATTCGCCTGCCGGGCTGCGCAGCGCAGGTAGCGGATCAATGCGCCGCGACTTCTCTGCTCCGGCCATCAACAGACGCAGCCAGACCTTGAACCATCCGCCGCCTGTAAAACCTCCCAAGCCGGCCGCCCTCTCGTCCGCCGCCAGCAGCACCAATGCCCGTCTCCGATCTCACACGTCTCCACCGTCCATTGCTCGCCCGCTATCGTCCGACAACCCTTTCATGGCCCAGGAAGAGCGATCTGCAGGGCCGTCGTCGGCCCAGCCTTCCTCCTCGTATGCACCTCAGCTGCATGCACAAGCGCCATCCACATCGTCCTTGGCATCTTCCCAGGACCAGCATTTGTCTTCTGGCGCCGATCGCCTCTCGACAGCCACCATCGACCTCGAGAACCGACTCGACTCCCTCTCGCGTCTTGGAAACACGTTCGTGTCTCGTGCACCGCAGCCTGCAACCATTGCAGAGCAGTACGATGATGCCCATCCGTCTACATACGCTACGCCTGCAGAGTCCCCCAACGGAGACTACTCTCCGGCATTCGCGCCGCAGCCGCAACTCCGTCCCCGCCCCTCGCTGACCAGCCGCCCTCCCATCGTCCGGCAAAACACGGGAGGCTCGTCCGCAGGCGATCTCTATCCACCAGCAACACCAAGAACAGCCTCACGAACGTCAAACCATGGCAGCTCAGAGGGACACTCTTCCCACACGGATCCCAACTCGCGCGGTGTCCATCGCAATCCATCTCAGGAATCGTTCGCGACGGCAACGACTGAAATGACTGGCGAGGATTCTGCCGAAAAGAGTGCTCTCAAACGCTCTAGGATTGCCAAGGAACTGGTTGATACGGAGCGATCTTTCCTCTCGGACATGCATGTTCTTGCCGAGGTGTGTGTCGAGGCAGTCTCTTGCGTGTCTCTGGCTGGGCATGTGTATGCGCATCTCCATGGAGCCATTGTGGACTGACATGCCGAGCCATCCAGGTCTATGCAGTGCCCTCTCTTCAGTCCGGCGTGCTCCCACCTGCCGATCACAAGCTGCTCTTTGGGCAGCTCGATTCCGTCATTGCCACATCCACCGAGGTTTTGGCACTTTTCGAGGCAGCCACAGAGCCTGGAAGAGAAGACTGGATCGGCAATGCATTCAATCAAGTGGTTCGTAGATTGCTTGCCGTTGCCATATTTTGTTGAGCTTACTGACCATTGCCATCATCCCCTCTGTCCCGCATAGATGAAATTGATCGAGACAACGTACTGCGACTATTGCAAGCACAATGAGGCAGCGTTGGCTAAGCTGACAGAGTATGCCAGTCCAGCATGCCCTGATGCCATCAAGGCGTTTTTGGAAGAGTCTCGAGTCAAGTTGCAAGGACGCACATCGGCATGGGATCTCGCGAGCATGGTTGTCAAGCCAGTGCAACGCGTGCTCAAGTACCCTCTCCTGATCCGTTCACTCCTCAAGGAGACGCCGCCAACGCATTCCGACTTTGAGCAGCTCGTGCAGGCATTCGAGGCGATTGAGCTTGTCGCTGAAAAGATCAACGAAGTCAAGAAACGCAAAGACATTGTTGAAAAGTATGTGGCCGGCAAAGCACCGACCAACATGCTCCACGGTATCTCCAAGAAGCTTGGTCGCGGCGCTCAGCAGCTCAAGAAAGCAACGGGACTTGCTGGTGCAGAGGAAGAGGCAAGCGACGCGCTGTACGACGCGTTGCATGAGCGGTTCCATGCGCAGTTTGAGTCTGTACATGCATTGCAGAAGGAGCTGCTTGCGTGGCTGCGGACGACCAAGGGTAGGTGCTGCGTGCCTTGTCTTGGGCAGGTGCTGCACTGCCCAAGTAGCCATTTTCCCAATCCACTGACCGACCATGGTGCTGTTCCAGAGTATCTCGAGTATGAAGAGCTGGTCGCCACGTGTCTGGATGAGGTCTACTATGTCGACAGCATCCCCGCAGGCGACTATACCAACCCAGACCGCATTGACTACCCTGCCCTTGTCAAAAAGTACCGCGCTTTGTGTGGACGCCTGCTGACTGGGCCATACCGCGATGTCGTAAGTGTCTGGCACGCACGGCGTTGTCTTGGCTTCGCCTGCCTTTTGCTTTTGCTGGTTCCTGGCTTCTGACCTGCCACAATGCGCGTTTCTCCAGGAAACCCAAATCCGTTCAGTTATCTTCCCGGCGTTGGAAAAGCTTGTTGAGCGATTCAGAGAGCCGCAGCTGGTGATGAAGAAGCGTGACGACAAACTGCTCGACTACGAGCGGGCAAAGGCAATCCGTCTCAAGGGCGAGCCGGTGCGTGCATTGATTCGACGGGCGACATTGTTGTGATTTGCTGTTTGTGTTGCTGAGCGTTTGTCTCGTCGCGGCCTGCAGGTGGACAAGCTTCTCGCAGACTCGGCAGACACGTATCCCTCCATCAATGCGCAGCTGATCGAGGAGCTGCCGCAGTTTATGACGCTCGTATCCGTGTACATCAACCAGGTGCTTATGCACCTCGTGGATATCCAGGCGAATCTGTACGACTACATCCGCCAAAACATCGTCCCTCTCACCGAGTCCATGCGCATCAGCATGTACGAGACAACCGAGGACATTTTGCAAAAGTTCCGCGACCACATGGCTATGGACGGACCCGTCGAGGTGGCGACACGGCAGCTCGTGCTTGCAAGCCGATGGCGCGGAGAGACGTGGGGCATCGGCGGCGATGCAGGCAGCGATGGTGCACGCAGTAGCTTCTCATCGCCCGATCGTCGCAACGGAGGACGGCCGTCGCTTCCTGGTGCTTGGCCGGCCACACAGAATCGCGTTTCTCCCATGCCCACATCTCCGCTCTCTGCAACATCACCAGCCTATGGCCCCAATGGACACCTTGTCGATCTCTCTGGGTCAGGTGAGTGGCTCGAATCTCGATCCATCTGTCTGATGTCTGGTGTCTGATGCTTCATGTGCCGACTGCTGCTGGCCGTGCAGCGCCTGCACCTAGAAAAATACGGCAATACACGGACACGGACGCGATCGTACGGAGCACGATTCTCGTGTCCAACAAGACGCTGACGCCTGTCAAAGCGCCACTGCCCACACCCGGCGGCCAGTTTGTCGCGTCGCCAGCCGACATGGCAGACACAAGCGTGCATCAGGACTATTCAACCGACCCCTTCGAGGCCGTCGCCATGTATGCATTCGCGGCCGAGTTTGACGACGAGCTCTCGCTGGCCGTTGGATGCACGGTCATGGTGTATCAGGTTGGCGGGCGGGACGAGCAAACGGGCGGCGACTGGTGGTACGGCGAAATATTGTCTGCGGACGCAGCAGCGACACAGGACGGTGTTTCCGTCGGTCAAAGCGGGTGGTTTCCGTTCAACTACGTCGAGCGGAAGCAGTGAGCCTCCTTTATATATCTCCGGTTCCGAGCCGGCGACCAATCGGGTGATGGTGGTGCCTCACAAGCAATACAGGAAAGAAAAATTATTACCCTCACTTCCACCACTTTAACCAACTGGACAACTCACTCTTGGCGAGCGGCATGTCACTCAACAACAACAGCAACAACAACGCAGGCTACGGCGCCGTGCCCACGTCCTCGCATGTGGCCATCCGCCCCGACGACAACGACGACGACACTTCGTCCATTGCCGACTCGCACAAGGAGCCGCACTTTGAGGGCGCTGAGATTATCCGAGATGTGATTGTCGGGTGCGTTCATGCCACTCGCTCTGCCTTGTCTGTGGTGCGCACTGTGGGCAACTGACCGTCGCTGGTGCCACTGGCTGCGGCCGAACAACAGACTGTCCGACGGCCTGACTGTGCCGTTTGCGCTGGCTGCGGGTCTTGCGTCGCTCAACAACTCTCGTCTTGTGGTCACGGCCGGCATTGCAGGTGAGGCGCTGGCCTGGCGGTGTTGTGCCGTGCACACTCGTATAGCCTTTCCACTGACGCCTTCTCTGTCTGTCTGTTTCTGCATCTCCCTCTGTCCTTTGCACTGGCTGCTGCTCTCGTGGCGGTCGACTGCCTGCCTGCCTGCCAAACACCGCTTCTGTGCCTCCTCATCGGAACTTGATCTGGCTGGACTGCTTGGAACGGGCTTGGACCATTGATCTCGGCTTGGACCATGGATCGGGATGCGCCTTATGGATGCCGACATATGCGGACTGGACAAACAGAGATTGTTGCTGGATCCATCTCCATGGGTCTTGGCGGCTACCTTGCCGGCCTCTCGGAGATTGAGCACTACAACTCGGAGCGAATCCGCGAGGTTCGTGAAGTCGAGACGGTGCCCCACCGCGAGGAAGAGGAGATTGCCGAGATCTTCGAGGTGCGTTTTCTGTACGCCGTGCCGCTCCAGCTGTGCCCGCCAACCCAACTCACACGCCACACGTGGATGGATGTGTAACCAGCCGTATGGCATCACCCGCAGCGTCGTGCAGCCCATGATCGACGTGCTGAAGCAGGACAAGGAGGTCTGGGTCGACTTTATGATGAAGTTTGAGCTCAACCTGGAGAAGCCCAGCGTCCACCGGTCTTGGGTAAGCCAAGCTGGGCTTTTGATGTCCGTCTGTGTGCAGCCAGCTGCTGACCATTGCGCGTCTGTCATTCCAATCCACAGATCAGTGCGCTCACGATCGGGTTTTCGTACTTTGTGAGTGCTTGGACGGCCAGCTGCCCCCTTGTTTCTTGGCTGTTGACACGCAAGTGCACTGACCCTGCGACGATATGCGACGCTTGTAGATGGGAGGTCTTGTTCCCCTGATGCCATACGTCTTTATCAACTCTGCCATCACAGCCCTCAACGTGTCTGTTGCCGTCACGATCCTCGCTCTGCTGATCTTTGGCTACGTCAAGGCTCGTCTGCTCGGTATCTCCAAACCCCTATCCAGCGCTCTCCAGATGGCCATCATTGGCGCTGTTGCTGCTGGTGCTGCATATGGCATTGCAAAAGCCATTCCACAGGAGGCCGTGTCCGCCTATGTGTTTGGATAGATGTGTTTACCTTCTTCATCGCCTCTCTCCTTCTCTCTTCATCGCCACCCTTACTCCTTTCTTGTCATCCACCTTCACTTTTATTGAAGCCACTCTTTATGGTGCTTTTCGACAAGGCAGAGTTTGCCGTTCACCTGGTGCAAGGTTGATGCGCACGTTGCCCCACACCTCCATCCAACTCCAATCATGGTGCCAGGGGCTGGCTCAAGTACAAGAGCGATCTGTTGTGGGATGCGCGATGTCCAATGAAATGAGCGCGTGTTGGTGCACGTGGACAAACAAGGGTCGCAGGCTGCGCACGTTCGAGCGTCTCGAACGATCTCCGGCCTGTTGGCCTCGTGCACAGCGGAGCTACCCGTGTTTGCCTGCCTCCCCTTTGCGAGCGAACCCTTCTGTCCACAGACAGTCCAAGTGGTGCACCTGGCCCCTGATCCTTGCCCAACTTCCGTCCACCTTGCAAACACAAGACACCAGACTTGACTTTACACAATGACCGTCCAGCACACCAACGAGGATGCTCGCTCGTCCACCGCAGCGGTATCTGCCACACGGCCCAGCACCTTGTCTGTACAACGCCCATCGTTTGAGCAAGTGGCGCTCGACTTTCACCACGTTGATATCGCCCACGTCTCCGATGGCGACATCACCAACAACATGACCGCCAACGACATGGACAACGACATGGACGCAGACGAGACGACCACCACCAGCTACGCATCCAGGACCGCCATGTCGTTCGATACGGCCCGCTCACCGCACAACACGACAGCCTCTGGATCGCCGTCCAACCCGTCCAACCCGTCCAACCCGTCCAGCATGGCCGACACGGCTAAATTCATCAACGCTGTGCCGAGCATGCCGTCCAAGGCCCTGTACAGTCCGGCCAAGTTCCTCAGCGACATCGAGGCCAGGATCCCGCTCAAGATCAACACCAGCTACAGCAAGCCAAGCGACCTCGAGGACGTGCATCTTGCCTCTCACGGCGACGATGACGACGGTGCACAGCGCGGCGGCAAAGGCGGCGGCGGCGATGATGACGGCCAGCGTGGCGAGGATGGCCAGATCACGACTGTCGATGTGGTCCGCGACATTATCATTGGGTGCGTCCGTCCGTCCATCTGTCTGCTGCCTGCCAGCCTGCCAGCCTGCCAATCAGCCTATCTACCTGCCTGTCTGCCTGTCCCCTCGTCCCTTGCGTGCTGTATCTTGTATTGGACGGGTTCCCTGTCGCGCATGGGCCGGCCCATGCGTCTCGACCCGTTCGACCCTGCTGCTGCACCCCCATCACACATGCCTTGACTGCCAGTCTCCGCCCCAACCTCCAAAACATCGCGGTGATCATGCTTTCCGACCCTCAAGCTGACCCTGCCGCTCTTCCCTTCCAGCCTCTCGGACGGCCTTACCGTCCCGTTCGCCCTCGCTGCTGGTCTCGCCGCCCTCAACAACTCCAAACTCGTCGTCCTTGCCGGCCTCGCGGAAATCGCCGCCGGCTCCATCTCAATGGGTCTCGGCGGCTACCTCGCCGGCCTCTCCGAGCAAGAGTACTACGACAACCAGCGTGCCAAGGAGGCAGAGCAGCTTGCCACCAACGCCAATCTCCAGCGCGAAGGCGTCTATTCCGTGTTTGAGCCGTTTGGCGTGTCGCGGCGATCTGTCACCCCGCTTGTCAACGAGCTGGCCGCCAGCGAGCAGTCGTGGCTCGACTTTATCATGAAGTTTGATCAGGGTCTTGA
Source organism: Entophlyctis helioformis (assembly GCA_025526915.1). Lineage (NCBI taxonomy): Eukaryota > Fungi > Chytridiomycota > Chytridiomycetes > Chytridiales > Chytriomycetaceae > Entophlyctis > Entophlyctis helioformis. Next base: position 50,973 of record JAHLKH010000015.1, on the reverse strand, counting down.
CCGGCCATCCAAGTGGCGTGCTCTGGTACGGCGGGGTCGCTCTGCTCATTGGGATTGGATGGCTGACCGCAGAATGTCTGTGACTGACACTGCCCCTCTTGATCCAATCCAGATGAGTGCACTCACGATTGGATTCTCGTACTTTTGTGGCGGGCTTGTGCCGCTGACGCCGTACATGTTCATTCCGGCTGCCCATCAGGCCATACACGTGTCGATTGCCGTGACCCTCACCGCACTCTTTGCTTTTGGATACTTCAAGGCTCTTGCGATCGAGAGCAAGCGGCCGCTCTACAGCGCCGTCCAGATGACCGTCATTGGTGGGCTTGCTGCCTTTGTCTCGTTCTGGGTCGCCAAGGCTGTTCCAGGCGTCGACACGCTACACGACTCCATCACTGTTGCAAAGCCAGCCGCATCGCCGTGATCGCGCCTTGAACCTCCTTCTGTCTTCGGATGCTTCCCACTACAGCCCCTGCCGCCTGCTCTCTTTGACTGTAAAACGTAACTCTGCCCGACTGTCGCCCATCGACCATACTGGCCACTGTTCACCGGCCACCATAAACAATCCTTTTATTGAGACCCGACCTTGCCCATGTCCAAGTGATCCATCCTAGTCCTTCTTGCGCACGCGATCCCAGAACTCCTTTTCGTTGTTGTGCCGCTCTGCCTCCTCCTGCTGCACCTTCTGAACCATGCGTTTGGACTGCATGTCCTTGACTCGCAGCATCTCAAAGTGCAGTGACTGTCCAGATCGCAATCGTGGCAGTCAGCAGCCGCAGAAGCAACACCTCCAGCCAGCCAGAGAGCCAGCCAGAGAGCCATCCAGCCAGCGAGAGAGCAAGCCGGATAGACATACCCAGCTGGGCAAGCACTCCAGCTTGTACATGTCCCGCAGTGCCTTGCAGACCGTCGGCAGTCCCGCAGCAGCCGCCTCGCGGTCGCTCAGCACGGGCGGCTTGGTGGGGTCCAGCCGCATCATGGCTTGGTAGTCCTTGGGCTCGGGCATGCCGTGCAGCCAGAGGTTGTGTGAGTCGAGGCAGGCAAAGTAGGCGTCGCGGGCCGCCCAGCACTTGGCCCGGTCTGCACGGGTTGGTGGAGGTGCTCCTGGTGGTGCTGCCGGCGCCATGAACAACGGTGTTGAGATCGCTGGCGACGCTGTGCGCTTGCCCGCCCACAGTCAAATGATCTCGGCTCGCTCCACACTCTCAGCGGCCAGCACGGCGCTGCTCTCTGCCAGACAAGCGTTGGCTGTCCCAGTCCGGTGAGCGCTGCTCGTGCGACCAGCGAGCCGGCTGGCTGGCCAGCTGGTGCCAGTGCATGCACGCCCCATTCAAGTGTGTGCGGCAGCCACTGACGCTGGGCCTCGTTGCCTGCCTGCCTGCCTGCCTGCCTGCGCAACCGGCGGGCACTTTTCTTGGACAGTGCGTTCCATGCAACGATTCTTTCGGGCAGCGACAGCCAGGGACAGCACAAGGTGACGCTGCGCACCGACACCAAGGCGCCGCAGGTGTATGGCCGCATCAAGCAGCAGCTGTCGGGCAGCGTGGACGTCACGCAGGGCCTCAACTCGACGCCCGACCACATCGAGGCACTCAGACGGGCACAGGAGGCATTCCGCACCAACGGATCCCTGAAGCCGGTGTCGTCTGTGCAAGGCACCAAGCATCTTGGCGGCGGCTTCCTTCGCCGACTGGCTGCCGACGGCGGTGACAAGGTAGGTCGGTGTGCACTTGGGATGCATCACACGAGAGCTGTGGAGCATCGCCACCCATGATTCGGCCCATTGGCCCATCATCCCATCAGCAGCGCAGGCAGACTGACACCAACATGACAGATCCTGCAACTCAAGCACAGCGCGATCCACGTCGAGTACACTCGTTTTGTGCAAGTCTGTACCGATATCAAGGGTCTGTCGCTGGACGATGCTCTGCTGCAGCTTGCATGGCACCAGAAGCCCATTGGCAAGCGCATGCGCAAGGCGCTCAGCGACTTTATCCTTGTGGCCAAGGAGGAGGGCTTTGATCTCAAGCGCACCTACATTGGTATGCGGTTTGCGAGACGATGCCAGGCGGTGGATGGGGGCTGGGCAGTGTGACTGACCAGGCAACCGCGATCTGTCTGGCCACAGCCGAGGCGTTTGCGAGAGAGAACAAGGCGATTCTGTCCAAGGAGCTTGTGCGCAAGTACCTGCGCGGACGCGGCCGTTACGGCGCGACGCCGCACATCAAGTCTGCGCTGCTGGAGGTGACGCTGCAGGAGCGCGACAAGCCGTTTGCAGTGCGCGAGAACGACCCGCTCGAGTGGGTGCGCGTGCGCATGCGCAACCGGCTGGCTGGCTACATTCCCGACGCCGAGAGCGTGTACACCAAGAAGCGCACTGCACGCCCCGTCAAGCCGGTGTATGTCTAGGTTGGCACCGGCATGGGAGGAGTGATCCTACACGACGTGGAGTGCATGTGGACAAGTGGGGCATCGGATGCTTGAATAAACGGAGCGCGAGCAGCGTGGCGTGAGAGTGGAAGGGCCACCGACATGCCGCCCTTGCCGACAGTGGCGATCCATGTGTGCACGCACGGCACAAGGCCGATAGTGTGGCCAATAATGCGGCCGCCTGACCGCCGCACAACACAACGGGTACGTGCGCCGCAAACGAAGGGCCGGCCAAATTTGCGTTCTCGCGGGAGCTTGAATTCACCCACAGCCAGTCGGCCAGCCAGCCAGGTTGCCTCGACGTCATCGACAGCGTCCACAAGGTGAGCCAACCTGCGACAGCAACCACGCCATGGCCGGCGCAACGCTGCACGGCGGCGCGGAAGGGCGGCCGCGGACTCGTCCGCATCGCCGTTTCACATCCACGCAGTGATCAGGCCCTGACGCCTTTCTCCCACAACCTTCAATATCCGTGATCCATCATGCACGAGCAGCCAAGAGCCTTGGCGCCGGGAGCATCCACAATAGCCGCCGCATCAGCCTCGGTACAGGGAGCAGCAGCAGCATCGGGACTTTCACAGGCAGGCCATCCACTTGGCCTCCAGAGCAACAACCAGAGCACCCTCGGCACCTTTGGCTTTGGCCTCGCCAGCAACGGCAACGGCAACAGCAGCAACAGCAGTAACAATTACAGCGGCAACGGCGCTGCCCACCTCAACCACAGCCTCAACCAGCCGCACAGCAACCACAACCACCACCGCAACAGCACCAACATGGACATGAGCACCAGCCTGACCTCGCTGCAGGTCCCCGTCCACACCACCGGCTCGTACAGACGGCGGGTCATGGAGTCTATTTCCCGCTCCATTTCAGGCTCCATGTCCCGCTCGCTCGTGGGCTCTCTCAAGTCGCTGTCCCGCAACGACGAGTTCTTTGAGTATGTTGTCGTATGACTCGTCGCTCGGTGGCTGCCTGCCCGCCGCCTGCTTGCCTGCTTGCCTGCCTGCCTGCCTGTGTCTGTGGGTTCACTGCGCTGCTCGCCCTCTTGCCCTCTCGCCCGCACGTCATCCAGCGCCCGTCGCAGTCATCGCAGTCACCGCGGCCGCTGTCCTCGAGCCCACTGCCATCCCATCCCCCCCTGCTTCCCACGCCCTGACACTCGACGGTATCTCCCCCCAAAGCGGCATTTGCAGCCTGGCGAGGCCTGCCGTGCGCTTGCTTCGACACTTGCGCAGCCCTGTGGCCACCGTGCGTCTGGTGGCTGGACTGCCAGAGCCAGCTACTGCGGCGTGGTTTCCAGACGCATTGTGTCGACCCGCGTTCCTGTCTGGGCCCAGACTGCAAAGTAGCAGCACGCCGGTAGCCGTCTTCCAGAGGTGCTAACTCGCCACAGAGCCACGGCAGTTTGCGCTGCTTGCTGCCGATGATGATGTTGCGCTGTGGGCCACATTGCTCTGCCTTGTCCCACATGCGATGTCTGCCCCCCTTCTTCCTGCCTCCTGCCCTGCTCCTTGCCCGTCCGCTGCCTTTTACCACCACGCGACTTGGTCTGCATCTCTGCGGATCTGGCCTGGCTGGCTGAGTCTGCCTTGACTGCATCTGACTGGCATGTGGATCAACCCCCCAGTGTTCAGCCGTGCCCATCTCTGATCTGCGGCGCTTGACGCGCATCTGGATCGCATGAATTGGATCTGGCGACAAGGGCGATCTCCGCCTGTGGCTGGTGGGCGGGTGCCGCAGGCAGTGGCTACATCCCGTCCCGTCCGAACCATCGAGCCTGTCCCATGCCGTCCATGGCTGCACATGCCAGTGACTGACCAACTCGCGACACCGCTGCCTCTTTGCCACTGCAGGGCCGTGTACAACTTCCAGTTTGCTGCGCCATCTCCCGCAGTCCTCTCGCCCGCAAGAGATCTCGCCCACTTTGCTGGCCTCGAAGACCAGTTCTGCCGCGACTTCTTCTGCTGCGGCAAGCAGCTGCGCGATCTCCACGACCTGCTCCAACACTTTGAGGAGAATCACGTGCATGTCGAGTCGGACGACGCTGACGAGGGCGACGACGATCTGCCCTTTGAGCTCGAAAGCATGGACGGGATGGACACGGACATGAGCGACGGCGATTCATCGTTCAACTACTCGGACATGCACTTCAGATCCCCCGCACATCACCTCAAACGCACGTCCTCCAGTGCGTCCTCGGCAGTCTCCACCATGAAAGCTGCAGCGGCAGCAGCAGCCGGAGCCACGGCAACAGCTGCTTCGTCGGGCGGCCAAACGCATTCGGTTGCATTGGCAGAAATCTACTCGGACGGCCTGATGCCGTCGCGCTCGATCCAGGCCGCCGCTGCCGCCAATATGGCCATGGCTGCGTCCCTGGGCGTTGCGCCAAGCGTCGTTTCCGTGTCTGCTTTCGACACGTCTGTCATCCGCAAGCGCGGCACACACGGCACATCCAAGTCACGGCGGCATAAACACCAGCAAGGACAGTCGTCACTGAGCCAGCAACTGCACACTCAGGTGCAGCAGCACAATGCGGCACAGCATCGCCATCTGCAGCAGCCGCAGCAGCAACACGGCGGCGCAGCGACGATCCCGTTCAGCTTTGATGGCCCCACGCAGGTTGTTCGTGACCACGACATGAACGATGTGGAGATGGACATGGACATGACCGCGACGCCACAAGCCTCTGTTCCTTCTCCGACGCCGTCCCACAGTGCTGCCCCTCTGTCGCAAGACCAGCAGCAACTACAGCAGATGCAGATGCAAATGCAAATGCAGATGCAACAGCAGCAACAATCGTATCTTTATCAGCAGCAGCAACAGCAGCAGCACCTCGACCAACAACAGTATCCTTATCGCCAAGAGCCTTCGCCTTCGTCGCCCACCGCCTCTTTTCCAACCACGAGTCCAGAGATGCAGATGACCACCGCCACTCAGGTGCCTGCTTCGCTGTCCCCGTCCATGTCGTTGGCAGCCACGCCCATGACACCTGCCACAGCATCTGCGGCGTCCCTGTCGGCTGGTCTGGACACCAACGTTCCGCAGACGCCGGCGCAAGCCGCATTTGCCCCAGTCCCGACCCCGGCCCCAGTCCCAGCCACCCCAGCCCCCAGCCACGCTCTGCAGTCGCAGGCGTCGATCGCTCAGCTCGAAGACACGTCGCCAGTATCGACCACGACAGCCACGGCCGTGTCGGGCAGGGACGACCGTCCATACAAGTGTAGAGAGCCTGGATGTGTCAAGTCGTACAAGAACCCTGGGGGTCTCAAGTACCACATGCAGCACGGCCACTGCGAGGACACGGGCGACCCTGAGATGAACAACATCATTCACAAGCCGTACCAATGCACCGTGGCCGAATGTGGCAAGCGGTACAAGAACCTGAATGGGCTCAAGGTATGTATTGGCATGGCGTGGCCGAGACAGTGTGGCCAAAGAGTGCGTAGACTGCATGCTGACACGGCACTCGTTACACGATCCGACGGCTGTCTCGACACAGTACCACATTGAGCATGCGCACATTTCATTGCTGGGGCCAACGCATTAAGGGCACGGCCTTTCCCCCTCCTTCTTTGCATTGTACCACACCACCCCCATCTCCGCACACACACACCTGCACCTCACCTACTCCCGCATCCCTACACTCAGTCTATTCATTATCATCCATCATCTTTCTTCTATTCTCATTGACCTGTCTGGCGCACCTCAAAAACCATCGCATCTCTCCAGTCTGCTTAGTACGAGTCCAAGGGGACGCTTTAGATGGCATTGCCAAGGAGGATAGATGGAGGTTTATTGAGCTCGTAGGTGGGGCAGATCAGCAATGCGCCTAGTTGATCTTGAGCAGCTCGACCTCGAAAATGAGGTCGGCCTTGGGCGGGATCTGGGAGTGGCATGCCGCGCCAGTCAGTCAGTGGACGGCTGCGGACCAAGCCAGAGCAGATGGCGCAACTTACGCCGGCAGGGTGGCCGCGCTCGCCGTAGGCAAAGTCGTACGAGATGAAGAGCTTGGCCTGTTCCACATCACAGCATGCCAGCCCACACGAGGTCAGCGACTCGATCGCAGGCGGGGTACGATTGCAGACTGCCCGACGGATCGGCCGACCCACCTTCTCGCCGAGAGACATGAGGGGAACGCCCTCGTCCCAGCCGCGGATGACCTGGCCGACACCGATGCGGGTCACAAAGGGCTGGCCGCGGTCGACGGACGAGTCAAACTTCTTGCCGTCGGTGAACTGCAGATGCGATGCATGCGGCGAAATGGATGAGAGCTCAAGGTCAGTCGGCGGTGCTTGGCCTGGACACACACGGCCCGCGTCGGAGCATGGCGATACTCACAGTGCCGTGGTCTGCGGCACGCAGATACAGGCGATGCAGTGCAGAGCGGAGTGTGAACAACAGCCGGCCAGAAGGGCTTGTCAGTATCAGTGTGCGCCAACAGTGACGGTGGCAGCAGCAACAGTGCCTTGTGCAAGGTGCTCATGCATTCAAGCCGAGCAAGAGACACGCACAGTGCATGGTGACGGTGTCGCCCTGTTCAACACAAGCAGTCGGACAGCATGCTCGTGTGAGTAGAGCGCAAACAGAGCAGGCAGCAGAGCCTGGCACAGCCTGGCAGCCGGCATGCCACACACGGACTGACCTTCTTGGGGAAGTTGGTGCCATCGCCGGCTCTGACGATCTCCTTGGTAACACCCTGAGCGGCAGCCGACACAAAGAAGGAGCGGGTGCGGGCGGCGGTGGCAGAGCGCAGGGCGGCGGCAGACGCAGCAGACACAGACGAGAAGAGAGAGGTGGGCAGCTTCAGCAGCAGACACATCAGACACGGACAGGACAGACGAGGCGGGCACTGCAACGGCGCAACGGCGGCGCAGGGCACCAGCCGGCACGCAGCCAGCGCTGTGCTGCGTCCAGCGAGCACACCGACAGCGATCGCCGCAATCTGGCGCTGAACGCACCATTTTTCGAGTTTTGCAAACGCACGAAAATCGCCGAAATCTGTAAGAGCAATGAGCGACGCCAACTGCGACCAGACGATGGCTGACAGGGAGAGTGAATGGTCTGCTCTGCTCTGGACTGGGCTGCTCTGGGCTGCTCTGGGCGGGGCGGGGCTGCTGGGCGCGCAATGAGACAGGAGCCGAATGCAGACCATCAAGTGTGTCGTCGTTGGAGACGGTGCGGTCGGCAAGACCTGCCTGCTCATCTCCTACACCACAAACAAGTTCCCCTCGGAGTATGTGCCGACGGTCTTTGACAACTATGCGGTCACGGTCATGATTGTAAGTGGGCGCTGCCGATGCCTTGTGGTGCGCAGGATGCGCAGGATGCTGTGGCTCTGCGGTCTGGCTCTGTCAAGTCTCGCTTGCCGACCCCGCACGTCTGCTCGCGGCGCTGTGGCTGCAGTGGGCCGATGCTGTGTGCCGCGCTGCCCTGGCTTTGGCGCCGCGGTCACGTTGCGGCAGAACGGCAGCCACGGCAACAACAGCAGGGGCGCCAGTCGGGCTGGCTGGCTGGCTGGCTGGCCGTGGGGCTGTCCGCCTAGCTGGCTGGCTGGCTGCCTGCCTGCCTGCCTGCCTGCCGTCTTCCCGTGAGATATGCTGGCTGGCAGCACCTGCCCTCTCCCTCTTCTACGCCTGCGCCTGCTGCTGTCCCTGCAACACCCCCGCCTCCGTCCACCACCCCTTGCGCACCACGCTTGTTGCTTGCTGCCCAGCCCGGCGACAACGACAGCAGCCGCTTGCGTGTCTGCCGAATGCAGCTCCGCCTGTCTGCCTGTCCGTCCGTCAGTCCGTCTGTCAAGCATCCTGCTTCTTCGACTGTTTGCGAGACCAAGGCGGTCTCGCTGACACGCACGGCTGGGCATCCATCCGCACCCGCATCACAGCATCGTCCTACCGAGCCGCACCCATCGCCCTCGGCAGCAATCATTTCACAGATACAGACGCACGCCACAGACGTCTCGACTGGCGGTACTTGGCACCCGGCAGCCCATATAGACTGGCGGCACCCCTACTTGGCAGCTGCAGATTTGCCCATTGCTGGCGCACACTGCCCAGCAGACACTGAGCATGCTGCCGTGTAAGCCACATGGCAGCGTTCAGCGGCACGCATCTTGGCCCGTGTCCTGTGGCTTTGCGCGTGTCAACCCCACCACATCGCCCAATCTGTGTGCATGCGGTGGATGTCCGCCCCTTCTCACGTTCCCAACCCACTTCCACTCTCATCCCCTTTTCCCTGCTCCTTCCATTCACTCTCGTGACGTGACTGCACATTCAAGCCGCAGAACCCAAGCAGAGCCAGCCGCACAGTCCGCCTCTCGAACTGCTTGGCCTTGCATCAGACACTAACATTGCAAACATTCACGGGTCGCGCTGGGCATAGGGCAACGAACCTTACACACTCGGCCTTTTCGATACTGCCGGTCAAGAAGATTACGACAGACTTCGCCCCCTCTCCTACCCGCAGACAGACGTCTTCCTTGTCTGCTTCTCGGTCGTGTCTCCTGCATCCTTTGAGAACGTAAAGGAAAAGTGGTTCCCAGAGGTACATTGCCGCGTCGCATCATGTCCATTCGCAACGTCTTCCATCTGCACCTGCTCACATGGCGCGCTGCGTATCACAGGTCCGGCATCACTGTCCAGGCGTTCCGTGCCTCATTGTCGGAACTCAGGTCGATCTGCGGGACGACTCTGCAACAATCGAAAAGCTTGCCAAGAACCGCCAGAAGCCCATCACAACGGAGTCCGGCGAGCGTCTGGCAAAGGAGCTGCAGGCTGTAAAATACCTAGAGTGTTCCGCACTGACACAAAAAGGCCTCAAGAACGTTTTCGACGAGGCGATCATTGCAGCGCTAGAGCCGCCCAAGAAGGAGAAGAAAAAGTGCACCCTGCTGTAAACATCGTCGCCGCACTTTATCTCTGCTGCCTTGAGCAACGACGACAAAGACGACAACCATCGCCTTTGTAGCCACGACTGTCTCTGCCGTGCCTCCCTGCCTCTCTTTCCCTTGTCTTTGGCCTCACTCTCTCTGACTCTCTCGCGCTTCTCATTACGGTCGCCTCCCCCCTCCACCCATCCATTTATCTACTTTCTCGACGCGTTGCTCGCATGACAAGCTCACCTCCCCGTCTCTCGGCTCGTGCGGGGTTGGCTCGCCTGTCATGCTTGTGCCCGCTGGGAATGAAACAGGACCTCTGCATAGTGTGGCCTAGCACCAGTTCATGCCTGTCTTGGCCACGTAATGATCAAGGAATGCGCTGATTGCCAATGGCCAGAGCAGCGCCAGGCTGGGCCAGTCTGGGTCAGGCTGATCGGCATGTTTATAGTCAGGCGATGAGCGAGAGATTGGATTCAGGAAGAAAGCATCAAAGACGCCGGCAGGAGCATGATAAACAAACAGAGAAAGGAGTTGCGCATCACACCACATCATCTAGCCAGGATGACCGCCATCCGCGCGCATAACGGTCATTCGGATCAGACGACAACCAAGCCGCCATTGCACGCAAACGCGGTGTTGTTGCCCACGAGCGTAAACGTGGCCTGCTGCTGCAGGAACGTGCTAAACGCGCTCGCAATGACCGTGTCGTTGGTGATCCGCCAGTCGCGCTCGTCCTGGGGAAGCCCGTCCGACTTGCGCTCCTCAAAGTTGACCACCATCTTGATGTTTGGAAACGCCGCGTGAAAGTCGGGCGAGAACATTTGCGTCCACCACGACCGCTTGACATCGAGCTCGGTGATGCCCGGCTGCGCGGGCTCTAGCGGTGCCCACGGCGCACCAGACTCGGGGAACGCAAACGGCTTGTTCTTGGCCTGCACAAAACGGCCGTAGAAGTCGCGTGCTGTGGCGTTGATGGTCGGGAAGGGCACCGCGGCCGCACCGTTGAGCGACGTCACGAGGTAGTTGGCCGGCACGAGGACGTTGAATCCTACGGCGGCGGTGGGGTACCAGTAGAGCGACAGGCCGATCCAGTCCACGTACTCGTCGCCCGGATAGAATGGGCCGTAGGGGTCGTCCTGAGTGTTGATGGCGCCATCGGCGTTGGTGTCTGGACATGGGATAGACGCGTGTGCGCACGTGGTCGATGGATGGTGGGCACAAGAGACACGGAATACGTGAGCGAGCGCAGGACAGAGGGCTGTGCATGCCGACGTGTCTGGCACCAATCCAGCCGCTTACCCAAGAGCGCAAAGTTGACAGGGTCGGATTGAAGGGTCGGCATGGTGACCACGCCAGCACCGGCGAACGGATACGTGAGACCAATGTTGGGTGCCCAGATGGTTGCTGCAGTCGTACAATACCCGTTCGCACGCGCATGTCGAATGGGCGAGTGAGTCTGTTGCCCAGAGTATCGCGTCAACGCGACCAGCACCAGCCCTACCAATGAGATCACTCTGCGCATGTGCAGCCACCGACATCTTGCGGAAGGCGGTAATGTACTGTGCTGGCTGCAGGCCGTATGGAAGCCAGTTGCCTGTATGCCGCAAGCCATAAGGGGGTCAGTTCGTATGCATCCATACACCTTTACACTCATCTGCGCATGCAAGACCAAGGGCATCTCACCATTCATTTCGTGGCCGAAACGGATAAAGACGGGAACGCCGTACTTTTCAATCAGCTCCTTGAGCTTGACGGACAGCGCCGTGAACGAGGCGTCGGGCAGATTGAGCGTGCTGGGAATGAGGGTCAACTCGAACATGCCGCCGCCAGACAGGTACACTTGCCACATGTGCCATGTGAGCATGTCGTAGTTGACTGGCTCGGTTTCGGACGGCGTCATGGTCATGAAGGCGTTGCTGGTTGGCGATTCGGGCAATGTCAAGATGGTATCTTATCGTCAGATTGCATGCGGATGACTGTGATGACAAGGCTGGTGATGGCAAGCACAGAGGCATCACAAGCTGGCGAGAGGGACATGGCTGCATAGCCGAGAACAATACAGCAGGGCAGCGTTGCAGAAGAGTTGGCGTGCATACCTGACAGCTGGCCGGAAGCCCATGCGCGAGGTCAGTCTAGAAGGCGTGTCATAGGCCCAGTCGAGATGGAATCCAACGAGAACGCGTCCATTGGGCGGCTCGAGACGCGCAAGGGAACGCGGCGCGGCACTCGCAAGACACGTGGGCACGGGCGGAGCAGTCCCGGCAACGACCGGCTTGCCGTCAGGGCCAATGGTCACCTGGCCCTCCTGCCCGTTGAGCGTGACGGCTTTGGGAGATGGGCTCTTGTACATGGAGAACACCTTGTAGCTCAGAAAGACCAGGCCGCCTGCCGACATGAGGAAGGCGACCGTGAATTTGACCCAGAACAGGATGCCGCATATGCGATTGCGCGACGACGGTGACATGCTTTCTTTCAGTCTACTGTGTTGTAAAGGAAAGGAGCCTCACGAAAAATGACAAACGAATGGATTTGAAGCAGGTAATCATCAGACAGACCAACAGACCAACAGACCAACAGAATCGACCTCATGCGTACGTAATCTGGCCAGCACAGGTGGTTTTGAGCTCGTTGCCAAACACAAACTGCTTGCCGCCTGCCTTGAGATCCTCGATAAAGGCAGCGCGCGACAGCGGATTCGCCAACAGGCGCCAGTCGCGCAGGTCAAGATTCTCGTCTTTCCGCTCTTCGAAAAAGGCAACGGCCTTGAGGAGCGGCAGCTCCTTGCTCGCAGCAAAGATCTGCCGCCACCACTCCCGCTTGATGGCTGGCTCGGCGTCGCCGTTTGGCCGGTTGGGCATAAACGGCGCGGACGTCTCGGGAAGAATCAGCGGCTTGTTCTTTGCCTCTGCAAAGCGGCCGTAAAAGTCGCGAAGACCGCCGTCGTTGAGCGCATCGGCATTGACGGTGGCGATGTTGGGTCCACGGCCGCGCAGGTTGTCCATAAAGTAGCCGGCAGGCGGGATGCGGTTGTAGCCCGTGTTGGCGTCGGGGTACCAGTAGAGCGACAGGCCGACCCAGTCCACATACTCGTCGCCTGGATAGAATGGGCCGTATGGATCGTCGCGCCAGTCGTGGACGCCGTCATTGTTGGTATCGAGTGCGCGGAAGTTGTCGGGGTCGTTGGCGAGGGTCGGCATGGGCGAGATTCCGTCTGGAGATCTGAATGGATACGTGATGCCGAGGTTGGGAGCCCAGACCATGGCTGCAGACAAAACCCGTCCGATGCATGCAGGATGAGCACAGGCAGTTGACCCAGTGGACATGGCAATCCGTCGGTGCAAACAGACCTGTCATGTTGGTGTACTGCCGCACCAGACGCGCTGCCAGCCTAAAGCCAGCAATGTATTGGATGGGCTTGTTGCCATACATGGTCCAGTCACCTGCACAGCCATGCAAACGCGAGTGATCAGTCAGCAAGCAAGACTGCGTCATGGCGGGGACATGACCTGCTCTCTCACCATTCATCTCGTGTCCATAGCGCAAAAGGATGGGCACACCGTACTTGGCATTCAGGTCACGCAGCGACTGGGCAAACCGGTCAAGGATCGCCTCGGTGATCCGCTCAATGTAGAGCGGCTCGATCGTGAGCTCAAAGATGCCGCCCACGAGCGACACTTGCCACACATGCCACGTTAACAGATCATAGTCGAACGGCACAGGCAACTCTGGATTGATGCGCATGAATGCGTTTCTGCAGACACGGTGCACGGCATGGTGAGCACAGGAGATGGTGGTGCCACAGGTCGTGCATGGGCGATGGGGGCTGCGTACGATACTGCTGGAACGAAGCCAATGAGCCGCGACATGTCGAGGGGTGTCTGAAGCTTCCAGTCCAGATGAAACCCGACCATCAGACGGCCCGTCGGAGTCTCGAGCCGGCCCATGCTTGGATCTGCGACACATTTGAGCGGGTCGATGGACAGCTGAGGGCATGCTTGTTGTCAGCAGAGATTGTCGCCAATTTTCCGACGGGGCAGTGCAGGCAGAGTCGGAAAGGCGACGAGCGCGGGCGGAGGCGGAGTCTGTCGCACGATGGCGAGAGCATGGAAAACATCGCAGCGCAAGCCATGCAGCAGAGGGTGCAGGCCGAGGCGGACATCTCCGATCCCTGCTGCCTGCTTACGGCAGAAGATGCCTCGCAGGCCTGCCACTGTGCTGTGCTGCGCTGTTCTGTGCTGTGCTATTCTGTGCTGTGCTGTGCCGAGCCACCATGCCGAGATGTGCCGAGCTGTGCTGAGCCACCGTGCCACCGCCGCCACCTGCTCGTAAGCAACAACACAAGCAATCACTCAACTGGTTGCAGAACGGGTCTGAGAGGTGGCGGGGCATTCTTGTACATGTCATACACCATGTAGCCCAGATAGCCCAGGCCGCCCAAGGCCATCAGGAAGGCAAAGGTGCACTTGGTCCAGAAGAGGATGCCGCACAGGGTTCGTCGGAGTTGTCCTCGAATGGCCATGGCGCTGGTCACATTGCAGAGGCCAGCATGTTATGGGATGGCCAGAGAGTCAGTAGCATGCATGGAAACCTAATGCACAAGTGGACGGCGTGAATCTGTCATCACACCGACCTATGCGAATGCGACTTGTTTGGGTGATCGTTTCCATCTCCGCCTCTGAAATAGTGCCAGATGCAAGGCTGGTCACGTGTGCCACACGTGACTGGGTGGCAGTGTCAAACAGCCACCTGCTGTGCCACTGCAGCATTGCTTCAAGATGGACACATGCCACGATGGCCACACGCTCAGAGTCGGCCAAATATCTTCAATCAAGGAACAAGCTTGGTATCATGGTCAGCAAGCTCGGCAGTCAATGCATCGAGCTGTCTCTGGAACCGAGAAATGCCCAGCCCGACGAGCGTCATGTCAAACACGATGCGACGAAGCTCGCCGTCGTGCTTGTTCTCCTCTGTCCGCAGCCGCTTGAGCTCTTGTGCAAACGGATCCAACTGCGCGTTCCCAGCCATCCCACAACGACACAGAGTTAGTCGCCTCACACAGATAGGGAGTATCTTGCATGGCCAGCACGTACCTCTTCAATCGGGACAATCGGCGGCCGCAGCTTGGACTCTGTGGCGCCGTGGGAGCCAGGAGGCTGCCGGCCACCGCCACTGGTTCCATGGGCTCCCAGCGGCGTTGCAGGCGAATCGCTGCTCAGGAGCTGTCCAGATCGGCCACCAAGTAAAGACGACTGCGACAGCGACGGTGTCAGAGAGGCTGGCAAGTGTGCGCCGTGTCGCGGTCCAAGTCCCGCATGGGCTGCACACCGCCATGGACAGGCGTCATGGCGTTTCCGCTGCGAATGCCGCCGAGCGGCGAGTCGCGCGGCATGGGCTCGTCCATCAAGTGCGCACTGCTGCCCTTGTTCATCAGCGGTGTGGCAGGCAGCGAATGCATCATGGGACCCGCCATGGGGGGCGAAGGGCGGCGAGACACAGGCGGCCGATGCATGTCGTGTGGATGGTCTCGGCCGTCGCGCATCACGTCATTCCAGTCGCCGCGCGCATCCAGATAAGGTGGCGGCGCGTGGGCAAGGTGCGGCGGCAGTGGCAGCGGATGAGAGCGAGGGTGTCTACCGTAGGGCAGTGAGTCGCGTGGGTCGTGCGGGTCTCTATAGCCGCGTCCAAACTCGACGAATTCGCTGCCGGTCATGCGTCCATACTCGTGCGGATCCATGCGAGGTGGCATGTCCCTTGGGTCCCTCGGGTCTCTCTGGTCTCTCGGGTCTCTTGGATCTCTCGGGTCCCTTGGGTCACGATATCCTCGAGGTGGCGATCCACGATTGTGCAAGTCACGCCCGTCTCGTCCTTGAGGATGCATGGCGGCATCGCGCAAGGGTGGATAGTCGCGAGGCGGATAGTCTCGGGGTGCAGGGTGATACCCGGGATGAGACGGATGGAGCGAGTGAGGATGGTGGTTTGCTGCTACTGCTGCCTGTGAAGGAGGCGACACAGCTGTGCCTGGTGGGTATCCATGGCTTGGCCCTGGTGCTGGCAAGACTGATGATCCAGGCGGTGGTGGAGGCTGCAGAGGCAGAGCTTGCGGGTCTTGACGGTATGGCGATCGGGGATGATCGGCGGGCATGTCGCGCAGCTCTCGCAGTTGGTGTGGAAGTGGCGGTTGCTCAGAGAATGGCGACGTTGGAGGCAGAGGGAGCGGTGGAGGTCCTCGGCGAGGGTCGGCATACCAGTCGCGATCCCTGTTGCGATCTCGGTCGCGATCATAGTCTCTATCCCGCTCTCGCAGGTCGCGTGGGTCGCGCAGGTCTCGTGGGTCGCGTGGGTCGCGTGGGTCCCTCATGTCGCGCGGATCACGCAGGTCGCGAGCCTCGTGTAGGTCGCGGATATCGCGGCGGTCTCGTTCGCCTCTCTCAATCCGATCTCTGTCATGCAGTTCGCGGGGATCCCGCTCACGATCTCTGTCTCGCAGCGGCAGCTCTCGACGGCTCCGTTCGCGAGGATCCCACTCGCGCTCCCTGTCACGCTCGCGGTCCCTGGGGTCCTGGGATCTCTGGGATCTCTGGGATCTCTGGGATCTCTTGGGTCATTGGGATCGCGCAGATCTCGTGGATCACGCAGCTCTCGTGGATCTCTTGGGTCGCGGTCTCTGGGATGCCGGACATCTCTTAAGCCGTCGCGATGGTCACGCAGATGCCGCATATCTGCGCGCGGGTCGAGTGGATGGGGATCGTGGAGATCCCGAAGGCTTCGGCCGTGAGGAGGAGGAGGCGGAGGAGGGCCGAGATGCTCACGATACCGAGGAGCGTTCATGGACAAGGCACCGTCTTGGCGTCGTTCGTGGCCTTCGCCACTCCCACCACGCGCCATGAACACGGGGGCAGCCGATGCTTCCAATGCAACGCCGCCTGCTGACAAAGGCGGCGCTGTCGCAGAGGGCGATCTGTGTAGCGATGCAGCTGATTGCGATGTGGGCGAAGATGATCTGGCGAGTGCTGCAGCTTCAACATCGCGAGACGATCGCGACGGCGGCAACGGGGGATGGTCAACGCTCTCTCGATCGCGCCACGATCGCCATCCCACTCTGGACGCTCCGAACGGCTTGATGCGGCTACAAGCCCCTGCGATGGCGGCAATCCAGAAAGACTTGATGTTGGCGCAGGTGTAGTTCCTGGTCCAGATGCATGGTCTGACGGCGGGAACCCTCTGCCAGAGGATGAGCGATATTGCTGCTGCTGCTGCTTGCTGTGCTGCTGCTGATGGTAATAGTACTCTCGATCCCTGTCCCTGTCACGGTCCCGTCGTCCCGGTCTCGGTCCCGGTCCCGTTCTCGGTCGCGATCGGATGGGCCATCGCCGCGGTCTCTTGGACGGCCTGCCAGATGCGGCGGCATGTGCAGCGGCGGTGGCGGCGGCGACCTGCCCAGCTCCCTCTCCCTCGGGTGCTCGCGCGGGTCTCGGAACTCGCGCGGATGCTCTCTTGGATGCTCGCGAGGGTCGCGGAACTCCCGCGGGTCCAGTCGAGCGTACGCTGGGTGGGCATGTGCGTAGTAGTCACGGCCGTCCCGCTCGCGGAGCTCTCGGGTCCCGCTCTCGGTCCCGGTCTCTGTCCCGGTCTCGGTCACGCTCTCTGTCCCGCTCCCGCTCCCGCTCTCTGTACGGCGGCCGCCCATAGTCCCGCCCGCCGTCCCGTGGCAGGTCCCTCGGCAGGTCCCTCGACAGGTCCCGGGGTGCGTCTCTGTAGTCGCCGACAGCGTGACGATCCGCTGCTGCGCCGTGCCCTGCGTGCGGCGGCCCAGGCGGCAGCCCAGACGGCCGCCCCGCTGGCTGGCCGTGCGGCAGAGGCTGCTGCGGCAGCTCTCCGTCGCTGATGCTCGCATTGCTGCCACGCCGCTCGCCCAGGTCGCCGGCCGGCCCTGCGTCTGTGTCGGTGTCGGCGGCTGCTGCTCTTGCGCTTCTGCCATCAATCCCGCAACGATGTGAAGGTTGGCGATGGCGTTCAACCACGATGTCTTTACTCACACAAGCAGCGCATCTTCCACAAACACCAGCGAGCACTCGGGCCCCCATTGCCATGGCCATCGCCTCTGCTTCCCATCACAATCCACACGCCGCCCGTCGCCTCGCTGGCCTGCATAGGCACGTCAAACTGGAGCACGCGGCCGCGCGCCAGGTCCACCAGCGCCATGCCCTCCTTGGTAAAGTACGACGGCACCCACATCAGCCCGCCCTGGATCTGCACCGGGATAATGTCCATGTGGCAGCCACCCATGTCCACCTGCTGGACACGCGCAGGCGGGCACACGGCCAAGTCAAACACGATCAGCGATCCCAGCGACTGCATGATGAGCAGGTTCCCGCCCTGCCCGACTTGGTCTGGCGCGCGGGATGCGTCTGTGCTGCTGCCGTGGCCCGTCATCCAGAGCTTCTGGATCCCCTTGTGTCCAAAGTTGGTCGTGTCGCTGACAGCGTCGGCCTCGTCCCTCTGGCCGCGATCGTCGGCGCGACTCGCGCGCTGCAGAAAGGCATAGTGCGAGCCGTCGGCCGTGTGGAGCAGCTGCACAAACAGCCCCGTGGCGTCTTCGAGCAGACACGCGACAAACACCTCGCCTGCAACGACGTCAATCACGCGTTTGGACATGGGCCGGCTCCAGAGCAGTTGCGGTGTGCTGCCGATCTTCCAGAGCCGAACGCAGCGTCTCGTGCTGGAGGGGTGGGCTGGCCGTCGGCTGTTACATCTTCAACATCGCCGTTGTCGCCGTCGTCGTTGTCGTTGTCGCCGTCTTCAGTCCACCAGCCCGTGCAACAGGCATACAGATCGCCGCAGACGGATCCCGTATGGTGACCGTCGAGTGCCTGGAACCGTGCCACGCAAACGGGTTGCTTGACAAGCCTGTCCATCGCGTGTGTCGTGGTATCGGTTGTGTCGGCAGTCTCTGACACTGCAGCATCGCTGCTGCGGCTGTCTTGCAGCTGCCAAAACGACGTGAATCCGCCAAGGTAGTCTGAATCGCATTCGTTCAAGGCGATCCACCTGGTGCGCACCCACGGCTCGAGCCACTTGACTTGGGCATTGGCTCCGATGGGGTACCGCCGATCGACCAGCGACGGGCCGTGGCGGGTCTGGGCCAGGTGCACCACTCGGAACCCAATCGACGGGCCCATGATGCAGATGGCCGAGTCTTGCACCACGACCGAGCAGCGTCCACGCGAGTTCCAGCCGCTGCTGGGCAGTGCCATGATGGGTCGCCAACGAGTCTCGTCTGGCTGCTGGGCCACATGAGCTGCAAGGCTGTCAAACGATGAAAAGTATGCTGCGCTCTGCTGCTGGTGCCGCTCGTGTCCGTGGCTGGACAAGCCTTGCACCGTCGTGGGCAGTACATGATGCCAGACGTGAGTGACCTTGGCCAGCGATCGCCACGAGACGGATCCCGAGGGCAGCGGGTCCGGGACGGCATGTGGGCTGGCAGCCACACCGTGCGGTCGTGGTTGGCAATAACCTCGTGCCAGTGGCGGCAGACGAGCTCGCACCGGCAGAGCGCCACGGCGTCCAAGCGTGCAAACACGAGCAGCAGCACGTCGACAGGCAGGCTGTGGATGCTTGCGATCCTGCGACGGCCGGCCATGTCGCACGCTGTGCCGTGAGGGGCGGTCTGTATGCCAAGAGCGCCTGTCTCTGTCCTGGTGCCAGCGTCGTCCTGAGCAGCCATCTTGTCGCAGGGGTTGAAAGCTAAGCATGAAACACAGCGACCTTGTCCGCACAGCTGAAACAAACGCGTCCGCCTGCAATGGCAAACGCTTACAACCCGCTGTCGTCCCGACGAGGCCCGTCCGTGGCGTCCGAGTCGTCGTCGTCGGGCATGGTCGAGATATCGCTGAGTGCGTCCAACGACTCGCTGCCCATCCCAGAGACCATTGCCGAGGAGGCGGGGCATCTGTACGGCACCGCCACGGGCCAGCTCGGCTTCCGCTCGCCCCGCATCCAGCTGCTCAACCAGCAGCAGCAGCCGCCCACGCCGATTCTGTCGGCAGGCATCACGTCGGCGGGCATGGCTGCTGTGCCACCGTCGCCTGGACTCGGGCACGGACCAGGGCAGGCGCACGGCCCGCCGCACACGTACCCCAGCCAGACGCAGTACCAGAACCAGCACAAGCTGCAGCACGTGCCGCACCTGCCGTCGCATCGCGGCCGCCAGACGTCCGACGACCCGTTCAACAACCAGCGCAGCCGCGCCAAGTCGGTCCATGTCGACAGCGAGCTGATCCCTGCGATTGTCCGGTTTCTCGACCCCGCCGACCTGTACTCGTGTCTGACCCTGTCGTGGACGTGGTTCAAGGCCGCCGCCATCCAGCTGTATGCCGAGATGCACTTTTCGCAGCTCTCGGGCCACCGGCTGCGGTCGGCGCTCAAGACGCTCCACAGCTCGGTCGTGGCTGCCAATGCGTCTGGCGCGCACCCGCACTCGCAGGCCACACAGCAGTCATTGTCATCGTCAGCGTCAAGGCACGCAGGACAAGACCCGTACCAGCAGCAGCAGCAGCACCAGAACGGCGTGCGGTCACGGTCCTACTCGATCGATCTGCGACCGACGCTCCTCGAGTACCACGCCTTTATCCGGTCGTTTGTCATTTCGCAGATTGTGTTTGAGGAGCCTGGCTCGACGCCGCTGCAGTCGTGGTACCTGGTGCGAGACCTGCTCGGGCTGTGCGCACCGACGATCCGCGCCGTGTCGCTCGCGATCGGCGACGACAGCTTCATGGACCTGCCGGCCGACTACCTGTACCTGCACGCGCAGGTCACGTTCCCACGGCTGTCGCGGCTGTCGGTCACGTCCAAATGCCTGCGGCTGCCCGAGAAGCTGATTCTGGAGCTGCTGCGCGCGTCGCCGGTCAACGGGCTCGTGCAGATCCGGCTGCCGCGGTGCCTGACAAATTTTGGTGCCCTGGGTGGTACCTCTTGTCCGAGCGCGGCGGCACGGCGCTGGAAGAGCTGGTGCTGACGCCAGCGCTCGGACCAACACGCTCGGCTGGGACGAGCAGCTCTTTGCCGGCGGGCTGGAGCAGATTGCGCACACGTCGACGCAGCTGCGTCTGCTGGACCTGTCGGGCCACTCGCAAGGCATCGCCGACCGCATCCTGTTCCTCCTACTGGCGCATGCGCGCGAGATGCGCACGCTGCGCCTGCCGTGCGGGCTGTCCGACGCCCATCTCGTGGCGATTCTCACCAACGAGCCGTGGCCGAGACTGCGGCTGCTGGACATGACGTGCCACTGCGTCGACGGCGATGCCCGCGAGCGCAAGCCTGGCGGCATGTCGTGCAACCGGTTCACGGATTCGGTCATTTTGGCGGTGCTGGACCATCTGGCCAAGGGCGTCGCGGGCGGGCATCCGTTCCAGGTGCTGTTGCCCGTGTACCTCATTGCCGTCAAGACGGGAAACGCATGAGCACCATGGCTTGGCTCACGAGCCTGACGGACGCCAGACAGGACGGGCCCGAGTCGGTCGTATACCATGGACGTGTCTCGGTGCTCGTGCCCACGGAGAGAATGCATCCGTTTGGCTGACAGCGCGCCATGGCCAAAACAGACGCGTCGGGAGCCCGTGGTCCCGACGCGTGCACACAGCCATCCCCTCATCCGCAAGCCAATAAACACGGGCTCTGCAATGAAAAAGAAGAGTATTATTCATGAGCAAAAAAGGAAAAGCGGGCCATTATGGGAAGCTTCAAGAGGATCCGCAGCATGGGTCAGAGAGCCACAAGGCTGCACTCAGGCTGCAATGGCAAGCTGGTCCTCATCCTGGGTCTCGGTCTCGGTCTCATCCGAGACAGACGTGTCGAGAGCGTTGCGGAGGCCGAGCTCCTTGCGGAGCCAGGCAGCTGCATCCTTGCGGATCAGGCTCTGCCACGCAAGGAGCTGCTTGGACGTCTCGAGGCCCTTGAGGACCGAGACCATGGCACCAGGCGGCACAAAGAACTTGGGGTCCTTGCGGTCGACAAACAGACGCTGGG
The DNA here is from genome assembly GCA_025526915.1 of Entophlyctis helioformis. NCBI lineage: Eukaryota > Fungi > Chytridiomycota > Chytridiomycetes > Chytridiales > Chytriomycetaceae > Entophlyctis > Entophlyctis helioformis. The sequence continues at coordinate 29,645 of JAHLKH010000015.1, read as the reverse complement.
CCTCGGAGATGAGGTAGGCGTTGGTGAACTTGCCGAGAATGTCCTTGAGCAGGCCGTTGAACTTTGAAAAGTCGCCGCCCTTCCAGAGCCCCGTGATCTGGTCCCAGTTGTCCATGAGGAAGATCCACGACGTCAAATGGCCAACAGGCGTGATCGACGACACATCCTCAATGAGACGCGTGGCATCCTGCTTGCGGACCTCGCCCGTGAGCGTCAGGTTGAGCGTGCGCATCTGGAGGTACGAGGCGGGCGACGAGGCCAGGGCAAACAGGTACTGCTGCTGCTCGGGGGCAAAGGTCGTGTGCATGTACTGGTCCAGAACCCAGTCGTAGTGGTCGTCGCCGCCGTGCATGACACCGGCCATGTAGATGGCGCCGAGCACGTCCTGCGAGACATCCACCTCGCTGCGGCGGCCGCTGCGGAGAAGCTTAAAGTAGCGAAGGGCCGTCTTGACCGTCTTGGCGTGGCCGGTGCGGACAGCCTCCTGGAGAATGGCAGCACGGGCGATGCCGCGGATGTGGTGGGCCGACTTGTCCTTGGTGGTCTCGGTCCAGCCAATGGTCTTGACGATGCGGTCGAGCAGACGCTGCTGGAACTGGATGACGAGGCCGTACGAGGGGTGGTGGGCAAACGCCTTTTTGAACGTGCCGAGGTCGAGCAGGGCCGTCTTCCAGACGATGGGGTCGTCTTCCTTTTCAAGCAACTTGGAGAACTCGAGGCAGATGGTGACGTCCTTGAGGCGGCCAGAGAAGGTCAGGGCAAAGACGTCACTGTGTGCGGCGGGCAAGGTGTAAAGGACGAATGGCGAGGGTTAGAGAGGGGGAAAGGTGCACAGACAAGCATAAACCGTGTATGGCATGACGGCGTCGCGATACAATGACCGTGAACAGATTATGCACAATCAAGATCAGGCCCAGACACATCGAGTCCTGCCCACACTGACCTTAGGAGACCGGCGCGCTCAATGGCAGGGAGCACACGGAGGTCCTTCTTGAGCCAGTCGAGCAGGTAGTGCAGGGTGCGGGCGTCGTGCTGGACACGGAACACGCCGGTTCTGCCGGCATTGGCGAGGATGATGGTGTCCTTGGCAGCTTCTTGGGCAGCGGCACCTGGACGGGGCCCTTGCCACAAAGTCAAACACGGTCGTGTCGGCCACCTTCTTGACCTTGCCGTGGCGTTCGAGTAGAGGGCGTAGGTGAACGGAACAGCCCAGGTCTGGTTGGCCGGGTCGGGCGAGCGGATGATGGGCGGGATGTCGTCGGGGTTGACCTGGGCGAGCGGGTCGACCAGGCCCGAGAAGAAGAAGCGCTCCTGGGAGATTTCAAAGAACGAGGCACGGCATGGCATCGGCATCGGCATCGGCGACCGCACTGGACGGCGACGAGACGGACACAACGGGGAAGCCGGGCTGGTCGGTCCAGGTGGACATGAACGCGGCGATTCTACCGTGGACGGGCCCTCGAGGGCGGCCCAGAGCTCGTTGGTCTCGGCATTCGAGTAGGCATGGCCCGAGAGGTAGCTGCTCAGACGCTGGAAAAAGTAGGCGGATCCGGCCTTGGCGCCGAGGTAGCCCTCGAGCATGCGGAGGATGGACGAGCCCTTGCCGTACGAGATGTCGTCGAAAATGTCCTGAATCTCCGAGGGGTTCTTGACGGGGATGGCGATCTGGTGGGTAAAGTAGGACTCGTCGGCGTTCATGGCGCGGATGAGGTCGGCAAAGAGGAACTGCTCGTCCATGCGCCAGTTGGGCTCAGCGGCACGGGTGCCCTTGTACTCGACAAACTGGGCAAAGCCCTCGTTGAGCCAGAGATCGTTCCACCACTTCATGGTGACGAGGTTGCCAAACCACTGGTGGGCGAGCTCGTGGGCGACGACGGTGCCGACGCGCTGCTTCTCAGTGGCGGTGCCCTTTGCGGGGTCGTAGAGCAGGGCGGTGTCGCGGAAGGTGATGAGGCCCCAGTTCTCCATGGCGCCGGCGGAAAAGTCGGGGATGGCAATGAGATCGCACTTTGGCAGGGGGAAGTCGATGGCAAAGGCGGACTGGTAGTAGTCGAGGATGGCGACGGCGGCCTTGAGGGCGTATCTGCCGAGGTAGGTGGACTTTGGCGGGGTGAAGACGCGGACGACGATGCCGTTTTTGGTCTTGGACTCGACATATTCAAAGTCGGAGACGATAAAGGCGACGAGGTACGAGGCCATGCGGACGGTGGGCTCAAAGGAGAACTTGCGCATGCCGTTTGCGAGGGAGGTGATGGAGGAGACGGGCATGTTGGATAGGGCGTGGAAGGCGGGCTCAGCGGTCACGGAGACGCGGAAGACGGCCTTTTTGTCGGGCTCGTCAAAGCACGGGAAGGCGCGACGGGCGTAGACGGGCTCAAAGTGGGTGGTGGCGATGTAGCGGTCCTTGCCCGTCTTTTTGTCCACGTAGTGCGAGCGGTAGAAGCCCTCGAGGCCGGTGGAGAGGGGCCTGCAAAGTCGATGGCCATGGAGTAGTTGAGGGCCGGGGGGAGGGTCTCTTTGAGGAAGATGACCATGTACTGGAGGTCGCGGCGGGTCTCGATGCGGTCGATGGCGACGGGGCGCGCGGGCGAGGCGGGGGTTGGGGGGTCGAGATGGCGACATGCTGGATGGACAGGTCGAGCTGGTGCACGACGAGGAAGGACGACGGCTGGGCGATGTTGAAGTCCGTGGCGATGTGGCCGGCAAAGGAGAAGTTTGAGAGCCAGGTGGTGACGTCGAGGGAGTAGTGGTTGGGCGAGACCCAGGGCGGCAGGCGGACGTCGGACCAGTCCGAGGCAGCGGGGTCGTAGGGCGGCGGGGCGGGAGACGACGAGAGGGACGCCGGGGACGGTCGATGGCGACGACGACGATCTCGCGAGCGGGGCGAGGAAGGGGCGAGGAGCGAGGCGGGCGAGAGGCCGAGGGCCAGGGCCAGGGCGGAGGCGGCAGCGAGGGCGGCGACGAGGGCGACGGACAGGCGGGCGAGGCGGGAGCGCGGCCTGGGGGTGGGCGAGGTTGTGGTGGTTGTGGTGGTCTGTGAGACAGGGGTGAGACATGAGTGTGAGACATGAGTGAGACAGGTGTGGAGTGAGACAGACAGACATGTGCGAGTGAGTGAGACAGACACGCACCGGAAGCAGCGGCTTGCACTGGCGAGAGAGAGAGACAGCGGGCGAGTGAGTGAGACAGAGTGAGTGAGTGAGACAGAGGGTGAGAGACAGTGTGAGAGACAGCGAGAGACAGCGCGAGACACACCTCGTCGCTCAGAGGCTTGGAGGAGGGAGCGGCCTTGGAGGAGGCCATGGCGGGAGATCTGTTTGTCGTTGGCCGGGAGGGAGAGAGAAGACTGGCTGGACCAGGTTGACCCGAGCGAGATCGCGCGTGTGAGCAAAGCGAGCGAGCGAGTGGTGTGTGAGCGTGTGTGTGAGCGACTCTCTCCAAGCGACTCTCTGTCTGTCTGTCTGTCTGTCTGTCCAGACACTCTCGCCAGACACTCTCGCCAGACACATGCAGCCTCAGCCAGGTGCGTCCGTCTTTGGTCAGTCTGCCAGTCTGCTGTCTGCTCACGGCCGTCCACCCCCGGCCTTGGCTTGCCTTGCCTTGCCTCTCTCCCGCTGACGCTGCCCTCTGTCGACAGACTCGGCACACTCTGCTGCCACAGACGCTGCCACAGACGCTGCCACAGACGCTCAAGCTGTCGCAGACGCTGCCGCCGATGCCGCCCGCCTCAGAGCAAAGCGCGAGCGTGTGGCCCGGCTGTCCAAAGGCCTGTCCAGCGGGCAGTCCAGCGGGCAGTCCAGCGACAACCCTGCCGGCGACCATCGGGCGACTCCGTCGTCGTCGCTGCCGCTGATGCTCGCCTACGATCCCGTCGCGGCTGCCGGCGCTGTCTCGCTCTCTGTCGACCCTTCTGTCGACCCTTCTGTCGACCCCTGTCGACCGCCGTCGACCCTCCTCAACCACCACCCCAGTCGCGTCCGTCGCCCGCTGCTGCTGCTGCCGCCGCCGCCATGGACAGGCAGCTGCGGCTCGGCTCGGGCTCGGGCTCGCCTGCCCCAAAGCCCGCCATCGACTACTACAGCAACAGCGGCACCTCGAGCCTCAACAGCAGCTTCAATGCCACCACCACCACCACCACAGCAACCACAACCACAACCACAGCCGCCCACTTGAACAGCAGCAATCCCACCTCGTCCTTTATCAACACGCTGCCGCCCGGCGCAACCGGCCTCGTCAACCTCGGCAACACCTGCTTCATGAACTCGGCCCTGCAGTGTCTGTCCGCAACTGCCCCCCTCACAGACTACTTCCTGCGCGGCACCTGGCGCGACGAGCTCAACACTGACAACCCGCTGGGCATGGGCGGCCGCATCCCAGAGGCCTATGCCACGCTCATCCGCAACCTCTGGCGCTCCGGCATCGACCGCCCCGCCAGCTACGCCCCGCGCGACTTCAAGCTCACCATCGGCCAGCGCAACTCCACCTTCCAGGGCTACGGCCAGCAGGATTCCCACGAGCTGCTCCAGTCGCTGCTCGACGGCCTGCACGAGGACCTCAACCGCATCCGCAGAAAGGTCTTTGTCGAGGATCCCGACAGGGCCGGCGAGTCCGACGACGAGTTTGCCCGCATCTCGTGGGACGCTTACCGCAGACGCAACGACTCGGTCATTGTCGATCTCTTCCAGGCCCTCCTCAAGAACCGCACCGTCTGCCAGGTCTGCTCCCACGTGTCCATCAAGTTCGACCCCTACATGTACCTGCAGGTCCCCATCCCCCAGCCGCGCGACACCGCCGTCGAGATCGTCGCCGTCCCGCACGACGCCCCGTCCGCCCCTGCTGCCTCGATGCGTCCGCGCAAGATCCATGTCATCCTCCCCAAAGCCAGCACCATCAGAGACCTCAAGCTCAGAGTCGCCCAGCTCCTCGCGTGGAGCCCGCTGGCTTGCGCCGATCCCGCCTTTTCCATGGTCGTCGAGCTCTTCCAGTCCAAGGTGCACAAGGTCTTTGACGACGACGACGAGACCATTGACAGCTTCGCCCCAAACGACGTCATCTGCATCGTCGAGCTCGGTGCGCCGGCCCCAGACTTTACGGCCGCCTGGCCACGCATCCTCGATGCAAGCGGACGCGTCCAGGACGTCTTGCTGGAAACTGCAGAAGAGCAAGAGCACGAGGAGAGCCGGCTGCACACGCGGACTCGGCTGCACACGCCCCCGTCGCGTCGCTTCGGCCCCCCTTTGCCCTCACGCAGCTCAAGGTGATGCTCACTCTGGCCCCGGCTGGCGGCAACCATTTTGCATCCTCGGCCCGTCTCTCGTCCACGTCCTACTCATCCTCGTCCTACACAATCGGCAAGCACTTTGGCAACCCCTCGTCATCACCGTCCCAACCACGCTGCTCTGGACGGACCGGCTGAGCCAGGCCGCCGCCTTTAAGAGCATGGGCGACGTCCTCTATCGCGTCATCGTGCGCTCCCTTCGCCGCTACGCGCTGGTGCCGCTCTTCCGTCGCAAAGGCACCTTGGCCACGAGTCTCCCCGCCACCGCGCTGGGATCACAGACAGTCTGGACAGCGAGCGGGCCATGAACGACAACGACGACGACGACGACGACGACGACGATGACATTGTCGAGAACAGCCGCCACCGCCCGCGTCCCCGCCGCAACAGCACCGATAGCAGCGCCAGTGGATCGGCCATGCCCGCCGCCAACGGAGACGTCTACAGCGCGTCGGTGCAGCCCATGTCGCTGGACATGGACCCCGCCGGCCTGGATCCTGCGGCTGCTTCGACCCAGGACAGCATGCTGACGGCCGAGGACCACCAGCTCGACGCCAATGGTGACATGGCCGATGCCAGCTCGCAAGCCGCCCCCGGGCCGCACGTCAATCGCAAGTCCTCTGCTGCCGAACCGGCGGAGCGCTCCAGCCAGTCTGCGCCGCCAGCGCCGCCGTCATGGGGGCCCGCTGACTTGGCCGACAATGACTTTCAGAACGAGGCCGAGTGGGAGCCCATTCCCAACCTGTTCCGCATCTTCCTGTCGCGTCCCGAGCGGTCTGGATACACGCCCAGCTACCGCCAATACAGCAACTACCACAAGGACCTGCTCTATCCGCTCGGCGCTGAAGAGGCGGAGGCCGGCCGGCTCTCAAAGACGGCTGCACAGGATGGCACGGCCAGCGGCATCGACGCCAATGCCACAGACGACGCCAAGACGGAGGATGCCACGGTCGGTGCACTCAACAGCAAGACCAGTCCGTCCACGAGCCGCCCTCCATATGCAGCCGATGGTGCAGTCACGCCCATGGCAGACGATGCTGCAGATGAGAACTCCAAGAGCCCTTCGTCGGACCTCGCCTCGCGTGTGCACAGCAAAGCGTCCATCTCTTCGCCGAAAATGTCGGCCGCCACGGCCGCTGCCATTGCCGCCGCACGCCGCAAGTCGGCCCAGGCCGTCAAAGTCAACGAGCCGCTGTACGACGAGTTCACGTTCAGCAGCGACTTTGAGATTGTCCTCGACTGGGATCCTGCCGTTGCGTCACACGTGTTTGGCAAGCAGGCCATCAAGACAGAGGCCTACTACTCGTCCTACTCGTCCTACTCCTCCTACGGCTCTTCGGCCTCGACCACCACGTTCGACCCCGAAGTGGACCACGTGTCCAGGCAGCACATGCTCGATCTCAAGGAGCGCGCCAAGTCCACGAGCATCTCGCTCAAGGACTGTCTGGCCGAGTTTAGCAGAGAAGAGATCCTTCAGGGCATGGACACCATGTACTGCAGCAAGTGCAAGGAGCACCGCCCCATCCGCAAGAAGCTCGACGTCTACAACGCACCCAAGATCCTCGTGGTGCATCTGAAGCGGTTTGCCAATGGCGGCCGCAGCGGCATGTCGCGCAGCAAGATTGACGTCCATGTGGACGCGCCAACGACCGGACTGGACCTCTCCGACGTGCTCGTGCAGCCGCGGCCTCCCACGGCCAACCCAGATGACGACCTGTACGACCTGTATGCCGTCTCGAACCACTTTGGCGGTCTGGGCGGCGGCCACTACACCGCCTACGCCAAGAACCCCGTCAATGGCGTGTGGTACAACTGCGACGACAGCCGCGTGTCGCCCCTGTCCTCGGACCAGATCGTGACCGAGGCTGCCTATCTGCTCTTTTATGTGCACCGGTCGCTGCCACGCACGGATCTGGCGCAGGTGGTGCAAGAGGCCAACGAACGAGCCCGCGCAGAAGAAGCCGAGCACCGCAGGAGGATGGAGGCACAGCGGCAGGAGCAGCAGCAAAAGTTTGAGCGTGAGCAGCAGCAGCGGCGCGACTTAGAGCAGCAGCGTCGGCAGCGTCTGGCTGACCAAAACGGAGCTGCCGCTGCCCCTACATGGTCACCCTCGTCGTCGCCCATCATTGGCCCACACCTGCCGCCGCCCTCTCCGCCCCCGATGCCGCCCGCGTACATGTCCAGATCGCGCGACTCGTCGTCGACAGCCACGATCAGTTTCTCTGACGACGCTGACGAGGACAAGGGCCGCATGTCGGGACTGGTGGATGGCGATGGAGATGGAGATGGGCTTGCGACGGTGCCCAGCGTGGCCCACTACCCCGTCAACTACTCGAATGTGCCCATCAACAGCGATCTGCCGAGCGCGTCCATGCCCGATGCCTCATACAGCGTCGGCTTTGCCTTTGGCTCGCAGCCCAGCCCGGAGTTCGACACCATGGACACGGACGCCAATGACGACATGTCGCTGGATCCGTCGCGCGACAGCCCAACGCCGATTGACTTTGGCTCGGACCCGCCGCCCTACAGTGATACGGACGTGGAGTTTTCACACGACGCAGCCGACCCCAAGCGCCGCAGCCCCTCTCCCAGCTGGTGACCAGCGGGCCCCGTGTCCTGTCTTGTTTCTTCCCTTTTCCGTGTGCCTAGACGCTCCCACCACTTCGCCCCCTTATTGAATGCATGCTCATCTCTCTTTCTTTCATTTGCCACATGACCATGGACCAAGGTTTGGCCAAGCTGGGCTGAGCCAACTCAACGACGCGGCACATCCGAGGATGCGGGTGCCGGTGATGGCGCCGCGGGAGCCGTGGTCGGTGCAGGGCGAGCCAGAGTCGGGAGACGGCTGCAGCGATCCAGACGCTTGCGCTCGAGCTCGCCAGCCATCTGCCAGCAGTCCACGTCGAGCGCATCGCGGCCCAGCGAGCGGCGGATCAGCTGCGCCAGACTGAGACGCTGCAGGAGCAGCGAGCCGTCGTCCAGTGGCTGCAGGGCACTGCGGGCTGCGGCACGCGACTCTGCAAAGTCTTGTGCAATGCGCTGTCGTGTGTGTGTGGCGAGAGAGCCGCGTCGGCCGTGTCAGTTGCTGAGAGTTGACAGTGGCAAAGAGAGAGAGCAGCAGCAGCAGCAGCAGCACAGACACGGAGCATCCGTCCTCACCTCTTCCATCTCGGCCGAGAGCACAGGGTTGCCCGCCTTGCCGAGCTCGACACAGACGCGGATCGCGTCCAACTGGGCGGCCGTGAGAGCGACCGCGTCGACTGACTCGCTGCCCGAGGAAGGCTCCAGAGGCAGGTGCAGTCCACCTGGAGCGTTCCACGCATCGCACCATGGACGGTCGGTCAATCACCACGCGTGCACCAAGGCCACCCTCGTGAGTGAGAGACGGACAAGACGGGCACAAGGACACACACCACCCAAAAACGCACCTGGAACATGGACTTGCCCTCGCTGACGACCAGGAAGCGGAAATCCACCGGCTTTTCCAGGGCACCGCCATAGGCCAGGTGGTACGCCACTTGGGCATTCTGGATGGCCTGGCTCAGCTGCTGCAGGTTGGTCACGCCGCGCTGGCCGAGCGTGCCCGCCGACAGACGCGTCTCGTCCACGACAACGACCGTGCCCAGCGGCAGCTGGAGCGCACCGGTGCAGAGACCGAGATCCGGCGCCGTCGTGTCGCGCGCGTGGCGTGCTTGGTCTGGCTCCATCCACAGCTTGGTGTTGAGATCGTCCATGGCCAGCGGCAGGTAGCGCGCATGGGGCACCAGCGAATGCAGGGCCTTGAACAGGGATGGCACAAACGAGGGCGACGCTGCCTGGGACGGGACGCGGCAGAGGTTGATGGGAAAGTAGCCGGCAGGGAAGGCGCTTGTGATGTTGGTGCTGGTGGGCCGGTCCGTCCAGGTGGCGGTGTCAGTATCCATGGGCCAGCGTGTACAGCACGGCCAGCACGGCTCCTCACATTCGTGAAAACAGCTGCAGGTACAGGTACTCTGCAGCGAGACGATCGCCCAGCACAAGTCCCTGCAGGTGGGCAATGGCAGCATGGCGAGCAGCCTCGGCATCCAGCCCCACTGTGCAGGATTGGCAGGCGTGTTAGCCAGGAGACGCAGCCGCAGAGGACAGGAAGAGGATGGATCGGCGACGCTGGGCGACTCACACGACGAAAGCGATACGGATGGCGAGCGCGTCAGGGGGTTGACTTGGCGGCCCGAGAGCGGCTCGGACAGGATGACGTGGATGCGCGGCACTGCGTCAAAGGGCGACGTTTCGCTGGACGTGGTGTCAGGGCACGTCAGCCAGCTGCCAGTGCCGGACGCGGGCAAGCACATCTCCTTACCTGTCGTCCAACGGGTCTGCGTCTGCGGCGGACTCGTCGACGGCCGTTGGACGCTCGAGGACGCCCACCACCTCGACGATCTGGTTCAGCTCCAGCTGGCTGTCGCCGTACGTCTGCAGAGAAGCATGTCCGAGGGCTCGGATGAGATCAGCGCAGCCACAGTCAAAGAGCGGCAGGGGCTTGAACGGACCTTGAGCACAACGGCAAGCGGCACATCGGCGTCGTTGGCTGCACCAGCCATTTTCATGGACAGCAGGCGCTGGTAGGCTGTGGCAGTCGCAGAAGAAGGGGCAGTGACAGAAGCTGCCGGCGGCTGGGTGTCGGCCAACGAGAGCTGATCCATGGATCCCGCAAGGCCGGCTGCCTCGGCGGTGGCGATGGTGTCGTGCACCCAGCCGGCCTCGGCAGGCACGCCGATGGCAAAGTGCGGCTGCTTCTCTGCAAACTTGGTGACGGTGTGCAGGTCTTCGGGCGTCATCTCCCAGGGGCTCTACGGGCGGACAGCGGTGCAGTGTGCCAGGCAAGCGTCAGACGTCCGGACAACATCCGATCCCGACGATCCAGTGTCGGGCGGGCAGCAAGAGCAGCAAGGACATGCGCAGCAACCCACCTCGGTGACGTCCATGTAGAGCAGGTTCATCAGACGCTGCACGGCACAGGCAGGGTCAGTCGGGCAGCCCAGCGACGGCCGGTGTGAACGAGGCCTGCCTACCTGCTCGCCGGTGACCGAGTGACGCACGGTGCACTCGACCGGAAAGACCTCAAACGACGAGCTGTTGTCCTGCACAAAGCCTCGGAATCGCACCAGCGACCGGTCGGGCAGCGACGCCATGTTGGTGTGCGTCAGCAGCGGCACCTGCGCCAGCAGTGGGGTCGTCTCTGCCAGCTGCTTGACATGGGCGTGCACTCGGGCATGGGCGCTGCCTTGGCTCTTGTCGGTCGTCGCCAGCAGCTGCTCGACGGCCTTGAGCGGCTTGACAACAAACTCGCCGAGATCTTGAACGGCAGACATTATTGGGCAGAAGCGAACCAACAAGCCCGCCATGGACGAGCATGCCGCACTCACGGGACTGCCGCTGTCGGACCTGCTGGTCGAGGCGCTGCTCGAGAACAACCGCCACGCCCAGCTGCAGCCGTCCGACTCGTCCGTGTCCGACGACCAGAGCGTGAGCAGCATCTGCCCCGTCCAGCCGTGCATGCCAACCGATGAGCTGACGAGCATCGCCCGAATGTGCGGCATGCCCTGCACAGCCAGAGACCCCGGACGTGCCCACAGAGCCCTTGCCGGAGCTGCTTGTCGTTCAGCAGCTGCGAGCACAGCCGGCCGACCAGCAGCACTCTCAGCGGCAGTCTGGTGCAACAGCACCAGACTCATCGCTGGAGGCGTCACAGATCCAGTCACACGACCCAAGCAGCCATCCCACCGAGGCAACAGCCGGCATGGACGGCTACGACCATGTGGATGCAGACGACGACATCACAGACGACGAAACGACCGTCATCCGCCAGCTCAGACGCCGCGCCTCGGGACAGTCCCAGCGCAGCACGGCCTCGGACAGCCGCTCCGACCGATCCTTTGAGACTGCGCCAAGCAAGGCAAACGCGTCCGACGCCGCTGTCCCGAGCTCGGCTGCACCAGCGACGCCTGCGTCGAGATCTTCCTCGCCCCCGCGATCGTCATCGAGGGCAAGCTCGCTCCCGCCGCACGCTAGGTCGCAGCAGCCGCAGCAGTCGCAGCTTCCAAAACCACCTGTGTCGTCCATCGAGGCAAACAGCGCGCTCCCTCCTTCCGGGCCGCCGGCTGCCTCTGCTGCCTCTGCTGGTTCCACGCGCAGCTCTCGCAGCGTCTCGCTGGGCAGCGGATCCATGCTCATGCTCGAGAGCCTCTTTGCCAACACGGTCATGGACGACATTGAGAGCATCCATGCCATGCACGGCACAGCGAGCCTGGGATCCATGTCGCTCGAGCAAAACTATGTGCTTCCTGCCGTACCTGTTGCAGACACGGCTAGCACTGGGGCAGCCAATGCCCCTGCCTCCGCCGCTCGCTTGGGGCTGGCCGACGACAAACGGTTCCGCACCAGTGCCAGTCGCGACTCGCTTCGCGACAGTGGGTCGGGACGGCCCGTGTCGGTGCGGACCAGCAGGTCGCAGCCATCCACGTCGATCAGCGCTACACCTTCGCCGCAAGGCCCTTCGCAGACCTCGCCCATGTCGTGGTTCTCCTCTAGCACATCGAATGGCTCATCGCCGCCCAACTCGTCCATCTTCAACGACATTTTTGGGTCCGAGAACGAGTCTGGGATGGTGCTCGCCAAGCCAGATGGCTCGTGCTTGGACGTGGCGAGCGCAAAGCGCAACCGCGACCTGCACGAGATCTTTCAAGACATGCCCGTTGACGAGCTTTTGGTGGACGGTAAGGACGGTGCTGCTCTGCATGGCTCTGCATGGGACTGCGGGTCGACACGACTAACAAGCGCTCCAGACTTTGCCTGTGCATGGCAAAAGGACGTGCTTCTTCAAGGTAGGATCTACGTGACGGATCGCAGCCTCATGTTTATTGCTACGCTCATCTGGACATACAAGGTAGTTGGACCTGGCGTGCATGTTGCTGCCGTTGGCATGTACTGATGAGTTGTCCTCTGGGGTTCCGCCCGCCGCTCTTGTGTCCAGGCCATCATCCCGTACACGGACATTGTCTCTCTCGAAAAGAAGACCATTGCAGGCATTTTCCCAAACGCCATCGAAGTCTCCACCAAAACAAACAAGGTCGGTTGGCGATATCTTGACTTGACGGAAAGCAAGAGTGACCATGCGACTGACCTTGACATTCTTCAACCAACCATTACATTCATCGCATCCCATCCATCGCATCCATCCCATCCACTAGTACTTTTTTGCAAGCTTCTTATCGAGAGATCGGACGCTCGATCTGATGATGCGTCTCTGGACGGGCTTTCCAGACTACACGATGCAAGCCAAGTCGCCCAGCCCCGACGATGCAAACGGTACCAAGCCGTCCGTCTCGCGCAGGTCCTCGCGTCTATCCCTCATTTCGTCTGCTCTGCAGCTCACAGGCTCGGGCGGATCGGCCGCGAGTAACGGCAATGGCAACGGCAACGGCAACGGCACCAACGGCGACTCGGAGACGGTCCCATCCATCCTTTCGTCGTCGCCAAGCCACACTGCCGATGCAGGCGCGGGCAAACAGCGCGCGGCGTCATCTCACGGGCTCCTTCCTGCCGACGTTTCCGGCTCTCTCGTGCTTTCAGGCTCAAACTCTGGTGCGCATAGCATTCTTGCCAATGTGCTTGGATCCACTTTGGCATGATGAGTGACCGGCACTGATCCTTGACTGCTCGCTCAATCCGTCCCTCTCGGTCAGCAGCCGGCCGCAGCAGCAGCCCTCAGAGCCCGCTTTGGCGAAACGCTCCACGCTCTGCATCCGACGCGCTTGCCGATCGTGGCAGTCTGGCGAGTGCAGAGACCACCGCAAGCTCGGCCAACCTACTGCTGTTCCCCAAGTCCGACTCACCCACATCCAGGTCGTTGGGTCTCGCTGAAATCGCCAGCCTGGACGCTGCTTCGCCAGAGCAAGCACAGTCCACGCTCTCTGGCTCGCTTGAAATGCACCACGACTCCCTTGATCCGCATAGCAGCTCCAGTGCCTATATCATTCACCAGAAGCACCGCGTCTCGCTGACCAAGCTCGACACGCCAAAGCCTCGACGGTCGGCCATGGCACGCACCACTCTTGGCGTGGCCCTTGGAAACGCCACGCTGGTCACGTCGGGTCCGCCCTCCCCTGGTGCCACGCTAGATCCATCTCATCCAACCAAGCAGGCAGGCTTGGACAAGCGGCGACGCCACATGACCGATCTTCCCGAGTCGCCGGTCGAGTGTGCCTGCAGCCCAGTTCATCAACGCATGACACGCCTGCTCGATGCAGACATTCCTCTTCCTGTCGATGTCGTCTGGACACTCGTCTATGGCCACGAGTCTGCCGCAAATGGGTTTGTGCGCCGGTTCTGGGAAGGGCCTTGCAAGCACAAGAGTAAGTTTGCGGGCAAAGCGATCGTGCTCATCATGGCTCTATATGCGCTCTTGTTTACTCCTCCCTCTCTGGCATCCAATGACAGACATCAAGGGCTGTGATTGGGCAGACAAAGCGACCGTCATTCCGGACCCCGCAGGCTTTACTGTCAATCCACAACCTGTTCCATATGAAGCTCTCGCCCCTGGCCACCATCGCCGCATCGAATATGTCGTGCCGCTCACTAATCCACTTGGACCCAAAGAGACGCGTTGTCAGATCCATGACGAGATAGTGAGCCAGACTAGCAAGTAAGTAGAGTCCATGGTTCACGCCAAGCCACGCCACGCCACGCCGACATGTACCAAGCCACTGACACCTTGCACTGAACCGTGGCGCCACACTGCGGCAGCCATGTGTGCATCAAGTCCGTCTCTGTGACGCCGGACGTTCCCTCAGGAAACTGCTTCCAGGTCGTTTCTCGGTTATGCATCACGTTTGTTGCACTGAATGTCACGCACATCCGTCTTTCTTGCGAGGTGGAGTTTCTCAAGTCGACATGGATCCGAAGTAAGTCCACCTCGTTGACCGTGCATCGTGGCCGCCTGCGCGCGTGATGATCAAGCCCCACCGCATGCTCCCACCGACTCTGGCACTGACATGTGGCTCTCCCAACTGGGCAGTTGCCATTGAGCGTGCTGCACCCGACGGGATCAAGACGTACCACACAAGCCTCGTGAATGAGCTGCTGCGATACATTGCTGCGACGCCAGGCATTGCTATCGACACGCTTGCGGCAGACGCGCCCCTGCCTCGGCATGTATCGGAAGGCGGTCCTTTGTCAGCGGCTGCTGTTGCGGAAAAGACGGCTGCCCCCACGACATCATCGGCAGGTCCAGATGCCGTGCTGTCGACACCTGCGACGCGTGACACGGAGGGTGGTTCCGCAGCGTTGGGCACGCGGCTCACGGCAGGGCGGGACAGCGACTTGACTGGACCGCGCGTGCCGTCCTCGTCGGCCAGCGCAGCGCCACTGCGATGGACGTTGCTCGGCCGCTTCCACGGCCTGCATTTTGCCCTGTCCGTTGCCCTGGCCATTCTCACGGTCGTCAACTTTTACATCATCTGGAATCTGTCCGTCGAGGTGGATGAGCTCCGGAACCAAGTCACGCAGTTGAATCGCATAGTGCACGATCGTCAGTCGGTGGCCATCTCCCCGGCGGCTGTCGCCACACCAGTCTGGTCATCCTTGGCTGGAGAGGGTCTTGCCAAACTGGGCAGCGCGACAGGGTTCGATGCGACTGCGTCGGAAACTCCCAGCAGTCGATTGCTGGCAACTGTTCAGACGTCGGCAGACACGTTGACTCTATCGCCGAAAGCAGCAGCAGCAGCAGCGACAACAATATCGGAAGCATCTGGTCTCGAGTCTGACCCATATGATGGACACCGCGAGCTGTGACGTGGATGTATATACTCTTCCTCCACACCCTACTTGGCATACATAATGAATGGCATGTGAATCTTGACTGCTTCTCGCACACCACGCGTGCTAGATGGCGATGGTCGTGCTCCATGCTGACGGGCTGGGGTAGTTGGGGGGAGCAGCCACCACGTGAACAAAAATGCAGCACACCCTGGCACACCATTCATTTTCAAGCAGCCCGTCGTTTGTCAAGACAGACACGGCCACATACGCGTCGCTCATGCATCATCGGCTTTGGCTGTCAAGAGCGGACAGAAGCCGTCTTTCGGCAGCGCCAAGAACAACGTGAACGGGGCGTCTCCAGCGCAGTGGCGTAAAGTGGTAGACGACGAGCAGGAAAAAGACAAGCGGGCCAAAAAGGAAGAAGAACGGGGTGGCGAAAGCGAGCAGAGCAACAACGATCGGTGGGTAGACAAGCGGGCGAGACATGGCTTTTCGCTGAAGAGGTCCTGCCAGGGCCAACGTGCGGTTGAGCACAAGCAGATAGTCGGAAATGTCGACGAGGCTCTTGGCCGCGCCAAGAAGCGTTTTCTGTTCCTGGCGCGAACCGCTTTCGCTGGCCATGGGTTTGGAAGAGTGAGCGGTGGCCATGACCACGCCGGTCTTTGCATCACGGCCGTGTGAAGTAGCCGATGGTGAGGACGATGGCGATGCAGCACGGCACGATTTGCTGTGGCCGGCGAGTTGGACGGGAGACGACGGTGCACACACATCGGAAGTGGATTGGCTGACGGTGGGCGACAAGGGCGACGTGGTGTGCATGCTGGCATCAGCATCGGCCATGTCGCTGATGGCAGTGACAGCTGGAACGGCTGGAACGGCTGGAACGGCTGGAACGGCGGTGGCGGAAGCGGGTTGAACGGTGCCAGATTCAAAAGCGCCGCCGGACAGCTCCTGCAGGCCAGAGGATGTGACGTGGACGCCAGAGTCATGGACGGAGACGGCGCTGGGCGTCGGACTCGGTGCACCAGCAGAGACTGCGCACAGGACGGCCGGCTGCTCGACAGCCAGATGCACAGACGACGCAGACGCAGCCGAGTGCTGGCGGCTGTGGCTCGGGCTCGCACCGACGCTCGACGCAGGGGTTGCTTCAACGCCAGTGAGCGACGCAGACCGGGAGTGGGGGGCCGACACCGAGTGGACGGACGACGACTTGGCCAGCTGCATGACCAGCACCGAGGGACGTCTCGGCGAGACGGGAGCGCTCGCGGCCGCACTCGCAGTGGCACTCGTCGTTGCGCTGGTCCTCGTCAATGTCTCGGTGATCATGGGCGGTGCGCCAGCTGAAGCAGCGGCGGCCGTGGTACCTGCAGCGACTTGTGCGTTGGTGTCTGCCGACTTGGGCAAGGCAGACTGCTGCTGCGACTGCTGCGACTGCTGCTGCTGCTGCTGCTGCTTATCGCCGGTGCGCTGCTTCTTGTTGGACGGCTTGTTGGACCTGCCCATTTGCCTCGGTGGTTGTCAATAACGTGGCAAAGAGTGGCCGGATCTGCATGTGATTTCGAGGACCCGCGCGTTCCATTACAGGCGCGTTCCGTGGATTTACCGCTGCATCCACGCATCAACACAGCAACGATGAAGTCCGGCTCGCAGACTTCCATTCTTGCCAGTGTGTGCAACATCGTTGGGCATTGGTGCGTGAGTCTGGCTGCCGAGCTGTTCCCAGTATGCGCAAGTGGTTAGTGCGCCTGCTCTCGTGAGCACTTGTATTCACACTCTGGCCAATCCGTCCCACCCTCCTGTGCGTGCACACCAGCTCTCTCGCCACAAAGCCACAGCCGTCCATTGAAGCACCATGTCGCTCGAAGCGCCAAACCACATTTCCACGGCCCAACATCCTGATGCTCCCCAGCCCACGCCGGCCCTCGGGTCTGCCTCTGCTTCTGCAGGTGGCCCCAACTCTGATCCTTTGCTCTCCGCCGACGTAGAGTCTGCCCAGCCACGAGCCGCTTCCTCTGCAGCAACCGCCTTTCGATCGCAGCCCTCCTTTGTCGTAGCGTCTGCAACAGCCCCAGTCATCCAAGGCGCCATTTACACGTCATCGAGCTCGGTCGCATATCCACTCCGTCGCCACATCTCCACTGCATCCTCGGCAGCAAACGCGGCCTCTATCCAGCCGCCTCCGTTTGCAGTCACTGCGCCATCCTCGGCGCCTGTGTTTGCATCGTCGTCAACGTCCACTCAGACATACCAGACACCGTCCTCTGGATCTTCCGCGTCTCCCTTGACGCCGACAACACCAAGTGCTCGCCCGCCAGTCAACTCGGGCCCCTTGACCAGCCCCACATCGGCCAACGCCATCGACATGGCCACCGTGACCCGAATCAACGCCATGCACCACCACTTTGCCAACCCTTGGGATCTCCAGTTTGCAGGAGGTGCGCAGGGCTTCAACTACTACGTCGCGCGTTCGACTCGCGGCACGGGCATATCTGCCAACCAAGCCATCATACAGCACGAGCTTGGCGGGTATGGCGACCCGCGCCAGCATCCCGGCTCTGCACCAGCAGGCACTGCAAATCACGCCGTCAATATGCGTCCGCATTTCCGCACCAAGATTGTGTGTGTGCTGAACTGCAAGCACTGCCAGAGCGAGGTGTGCCGTCGCGCCATGAAGGCGATTCTGCTTGCCGACATGAATGTAAGCGTCCTTGCCATGAGGCGTTGTGCATGCCGGATGCTGGGTGCATGCATGCACGTTTGCTGATGGTGCACTCTGGAACGGCAACGACCCCCTTGCAGATTGAGCTCTTTTCGACAGACTCGCCGCCGTTTGGTAACTAGAAAGATGCTCGTGCACCATCAATGCATGGTCATGGCAAGACTGACCCTGTGCGGTGGTTCAATGGCTGCGGTTGGCAGGTGTGCAGCTTGTCAACGATGACTATGAAACACGAAACTGCTACTGCCGCATTCGCGACGTTGCCTGCCTTGGATGGTGAGACGCGGCGTGGCTGTCAGGCTGTCTGACATGCAATGCTGTCGGCATCAGCACAGGCACAGGCCTGGCAGGTTGGCAGTATCTGACTGACGGTTGCATCTTAACTCCAACGCATGCGCATGGCACAGCGGAAATGTGATTGGATACCACGTCACGCAGCCGTGCGAGCCGTGCATGGAAGCTTGCAACAATGGGTAAGTCGACTGCCTGCGTTGTTGCTGCTCTGCAGCTGACATGCTCAAATGCCGTGTCCGACCGCTCGCCATGGCTGGATCCCATGCCAATCGTGCAATCTCGCAGTCATTTTTGGATGTTCCACGTCTCAGAGGTCCAGTCTCGAGACCGCACATCTGACCATGGCAAGTTGTGTGCCGTCGGTTGACGTCCACTCGTGGGTCATTGACTGACATGAAACGATGGAATTCGCTTGCCGTCCCCCTGACATCAACAGGCACGCATGCGCTGCTGTGGTCCCAGATCCCACGCGCAGATCGCGACCACCAGTCCACCGGGCCGCAGATCTCAGAGGTCATGCGATAAATGGCCAGTCCACTTATACGGCCACGTTCCGGCAGCTTGCACTGCATGTGTGGTAACAATGAGCGGTGCCATGCCACTTGTCTCCAAAGCACCTGGGCCTTTGCATGGAAAACACCATAAAGCAAGAATGCGAATCGGCAATATTGCGACTTGTTCATTGCCATTCATCATACAGCTCTATCTGGCTGCGCTTGAGACTATTCCATGTCAGGATCCGTCAAGCCAAAAACGTCGCTCACGTACTCTGGCCAGGTGTTGGTGACTGCTGCTCGTTGTCGCAAAGTCCAGTACTCATCGGTAAATCGCCAGTGCTCCTCCATGGTGTCGGGCTCGATCTCGCGCACAAACCACCGCGGCGTCCACCAAGCCTCGCCAATATCAATCGCTGCAACATCTCGTTTGGGTCCATTCGAGATGCCGGTTGCATTGTAATGCGCAACGATTTCCTTGCGCTTGTTCCGCTGGTACAGCTCGAGCTTCTCCTTGGACTTGGTAGCCAGATCCCACTCGCCGCGCTCCATAGCCGTCTGGTCTGGCCGGAGCCGCGAGTCGGTCAGCGGCAAGAGGGATCTTAGCTGCGGGTTGATCTCGTTGAGCGTCATGGCGAATTCGGTAAAGTTGAAGTTTTGTGCCGCATTGCCTGGTGTCGGGGTGCGTTTCCACAACAGGAACGGACGCTGGAGCATCGCACTCGGTGGCGGCGACACGGGGATCGCCATCAGCTGGTCATCCCAGCGGCCCTTGAGCTCGAACCGGACGCGCCCAGTGGCATCTTTGACTTGGCCAACAAGCTCGCCGCCACCGCCATCATCGCGGCTGCTGCTGCTGCCACCGCCGCCAAACCAGCCGCCCGATTCCTTCAGTTTGAACGTAATGACGCATTCCTCGCCCGTGCGCCAGTTGCGGATCACCATGTCGCCGTTGTGGTCGATCGACAGCTTGCCGACAATGATGTTGTTCACACATGTGGTGACCTTTTTCCAGCTGTAGTGCTCCGAGTCGGCGACGATGGCGGCTCCAGACTTGGGGTCGCGCGCAAAGACTGGCAGGGAGACGTGGCAGGTCCCCAGGGGTTGAAGCTCAAGCGATCGACCCCAGAACTTGGACTTGACATAGACCTCGGTCCACAGTGTGTAGTCTGGCGAGTCGCAGTAGCAGGCGCTGATCGGCGGATGGTGGCAGACTTGCTCCGAAATGTACCGGAACCGCTTGTCTTTGCGCACCAGCTCAAACGTCTCGCCCAGCATCGGATTGAAGGGCTTGTTCGAGCGGCCAACGGTGCTCGAGTAGTTGCTCATGGCAAATGCGCCGACCAGCATGAGTCGCAGCAAGCTTGCGTCCTCGCCTGCAAGTCCTTCGGCATGGTTCAGATCGAGCTGCAGACAAGATGCCGCAAGCGCTGCAGGATCATTGTGGATGTCTGTTGGATCGCTGGCAGACGTCGACGGGTGCCCAGATTTGCTGCCAATCCGCCCTGCAAGCGAGAGGAGCTCAATGTACTCAATGTCCTCGCACATCCGCTGGAGCATGCTCAGGGGCTCGTTGAAGAACACGGGGAGCGTAACCTTGGAGATGTCCTTTCCAATGGCCGACTTGAGGAATGACCAGACAGCCAAGGTCGGCTTTGGCTTTGACGGATCCAGCGGGAGGCTGCGACGCGCCTTGCCGATGGGATCGTACCCAGAAAAGGAGGCGACAAGGGAGTCCATGCTCGGAAAGTTGGACGAGTCCAGAACAGGCGAAGTCGGCGAGTGCACCAGATCCAGCGACGTGGGCATGGGACGAGGCTGATCCATGGATGAAAGGCCGAGGACTGTTTCGATAAAGCTCTCGGTTGTCTGGCCATCATGCGCGTCGTAAAAGACATCGTCTTCGCCATCGTCGTCATCACCTTGATCGGGGATGTCATCCATGTCGTCGAAACTGGATTGATGGGCATGTGCAGAGTTGCCGGCGCTGTCTCCGCCAAACGACGAGGCGCTCGGCGACTCAAGTGTGCCTTTGCGGCTTGCTTCCGTTGGTCGTACGTACGGCTTGGCCGAGTGGTTGGGCCAAGTTGGGGTGCTGGCGTTGCCAGCCGGCTGTGGCGTAGCGTACATTGCAGAAGACTCGGACGTGGATGCGCGCTGTTGCGTGCTTGAACCATGCTCGTCGGCATCTGTGCGAATGTCTGGTGCAGCAAACGGAGCCGTGTTTTCAATGCCAACCACGCACGAGACGACCTCTTCCCATCGCTTGCGTGATTCGACCTCGCGATGTAGCCTCTTGCCCCACATCTTTTCACGCGAGTCGTAGAGCCGTACGATTCGCTTGGCTGTCTGCTGGATGTGCTGCACCGAGTCCTGGAGAAGCAATGGAAGCTGAACCAAGCTGCTGTGGTACTCTGGATCGGCCGTGGTTTGTGCGGCGTTTGGTGACGGGGGTAATGCTGACAGGTTGTCCACCAATGTTTGCACAACACGCTCCTGGACCTCGAGCTGCACGTCCAGCAAGTAAAGCAGCGTATGGACATTGGTGCGTGACTTGGCGCGCATGGTTTCGAGGATCGGCACGTGATCAGCGTTGAGCAGAATCGAGCGGCGTTGCGGAGGGGCATCGGCATCAGAAGCAGAGGCAGCCCCCGCGGTAAGCTCCGTTTCTGTCGGGCCGAAAGTGGCAGCATTTGCCATTGCCGAAAGGCTCTGGCGGTTTCCGGCGGATGTTCGGCTACCATTAGGGGCCGGGAGCGCGTTGGTTGTGGACGGGCGTGTACTTGCACTGGCAGAGTCGGACGACTTGAGCTTCAAGAGAGAGAGGGCGGACGAGACTTTGCTGAGCAGCGGGTCTTCAACAGGCGGCTCGTCGTCTGTGGCGTCCTGCAAATCATCATCATCATCATCATCGTTTCCGTCGGCAGGATCCCAGAACTTGTCTGCTGCAAGAGCTGGAGCCGACAGAGCAGCAGGGATTGGTGCGACGCCTCCAGCTGCATGGCTCGCTAACGCCATGCCTGATGTCGACAGTGCCATGGTCGACGACGCTGCCGAGCCAGCTGTTGCAGCCAATGCGCCAAAGGCGGCTAAAGACGTGCCCGATGTGCGGGGCGACACGGTTGTTGGATACGAAGCCGCGGTCGGAAGCGAGGCGTTGCCAAGCGAGCCGGCCATCTGAGCCTTGCGCAGGTCGGTCATAAAGCGCTTGCTTTCCATGAGATACCAGACCCACTTTTTGGCGTCAGCAGGACTGCGGGCCTTTATCGAGTACTTGACGTTCCCCGACGCAACAATGTCAAAGCGGCTGTTGTCGTTGGCGTCGGGCATGGTGACGTTGGCGGCAATGGTTGAGATGGAGCCTCGGCAGCTATGCGGGTAGTCGGTGGCGTCGTGGTAATACGACAATGAGCCATTCTCGAGGACAAAGTATCGCGACTTGTAGCCTGAGGTGTAGTTGGTCCACTTGAACAGCATGCCCTTTAAAACGGGTGCTTCTTGAGGGCCGCGGTGCACGCCTTGGGGAGCCAACACGTTCGGCGCGACTGCCTGTGCAGTTAAGTTGAGCGACTGGATTGGAGCTTGTGCGAGTGCTGGGAGCACGCATGGCAGTGTTAAAAGGCTGTCAATGGACAGAAACCTCAAGAGTCGCGGCATCGTTACCATTCTTGAGTCGCTCCTTGACTCTGTCTTTCTTGCACAGCTGTACAAGAACACGGACGGCAACGCGACGGCAGTGTGACGGCGTCAGATACACAAAGTTCGCGGTTACGCCTACGGCAGCATGGCAGGCCATAACTCACCTCCCACGGCTTCTTGCCACGCTTGTCCTTGACGTTTGGGTCAGCTCCATGCGAAAGAGCCCAGTTGACAAGGTTCATGTCTTCTGCCTTTGCAGCAAGATGGAGGATGCTGCGGTCGGTAGCAGCGTCGATTGGGCCGTTGATGTCAATCCAGCCGAGCGCCAGATAAGAACGGGCACGGATGTTGCTGGAAAAGAGGTCAATGACGGCCTGCGTGGCATTGGTGCTGAGCAGCGACCGAACTTTGGTCAGCACGAGGTCGCAGCACTCCTCGCGATGCTCTGTTTGCACGAGCCAGCCGATGGTAAGTTTGAGTCGGCGTGCACTCCAACACGAAGGGCCGAGACAGGGCCCTCTGCGTGGATGTGATGGTGGCGATGCATTCGACTCGAGTGTCAAAGCGGGACGTACTGGACAGAGTGGCAATGACTCGCTCGTCCTTGGCAAGCTCTTCCGCCGTCTTGCCGCTGGCAGTTCGGATGGTGTCGTCGATGGAAGGGATGCGGAAAAGCAGGTCGACGACATCGGCGCGGCCCAGACGAGCAGCAATGTGCAGCGGCGTTTCGCCATCTGGAGAGTTGCGGACATTGACCCACGACTGCGGGCCCGACCCAGCGTCCTTGTGATCAACGAGGGTGGCACCAGCAGATGGTGCACCAGATGCGCCTTGAGGAACACAAAAGGTCGTGATGACGCGCTCGGCGATCGGCTTGGCACACAGCGTGATGACCAGGTGCAGTGGGCTGCCAAACGACGGTGTTGACGGGCCCGAGGCGGCGGCAGTCGTTGCAGAGAGGCGTGCAATGGCTTTGAGGATAGCTTCGGGGTCGTTTGTGCCCAGTGCGTTGACAAGCTGCAGATGCTTGACCGAGTCTTCCAGCGAGTGCTCTGTGTTGACAAGTGGCACCGGCGATGGTGCACCGGTCGGTCAGCCAGTCGGTCGGTCAGCCAGCCAGCCGGTCGGTCGGTCGGTCAGCCAGTCAGTCAGCCAGCCAGCATGGAACGACATGGCCCCATGTCGACAGAGCATGTGTGTGTACCTTTGGAGGCAGCAGCAGCAGCAGCAGCAGCAGCCGTCTGCGGCACATGATGTGCTTGTGAGGCCGATGCTCTTGAGCCAGAGGCCAACGGCGCCAAGGCGGCGTGGGTGCTGGCGGACGGCCGCAGAGCCGAGTGCGAGTGCGACATGGGCCTAGCACCGGTGGCAGCGTCGTTGTTGTTGCTGTTGCTGTCACTGCCAGCAGCAGCGGGCAACGTGTTTGGCATGCTGCGAGGGGTGGGCAATAGGGCGAGGGAATGCCGGCAAACCGCCGGCAAATGGCCCGACATTCAAACAATTACCAAGCGTTTTGGAATTGGATTCGACCCGAGAAGCGACGAATGCAAGCAAGCACATCACACGATGGAAGGTTCGAGTCAGCAACGAGCATGCGACGACAAGCGGGCGAGGCATGAGCGGCTTACCTTTCTCGTAAGAAAAAGTGACCCGTTAGGTCGATCGGGAGGTTCCCCGATTCATATTGTGCTGGTGGTGGTGCTGGAAGTCACATGGAGTGACTTGCTGTGTCTGTGGAGGACACTGCTGCGATGCTGTTGACAGGCGGATCGACTGGCGTGTGCGTCAAGTAGAGCGGCCGTGTCCAAAGAGCAGATGCCCCAGTGCAACCATTCCGATGTTGGTGGCACCAAGCACATCGCGGTGGTAGACGGTCTTGCAGTCTGTGCACTCGTAGCGTCGCAGGTTGGTGCGGTTCTTGTCTGGGATCCGCTGCTTGCACTGCGGACACATCTGGCTGGTCAGATTCTTGTTGCAGCGGTAGATCTGTGTGTGTGCATGATTGTGTCAGTTGGTGCACAGATGGATGGATGGATGGATGGACAGCGTGGCATCAGACGCACATAGGCATATCCAGACGACCGCAGATGCCTGATGAGAAACTTCTCAAACACAGCGTGCCGGCCACCTTGGCCTGTAAAGTCGATGCCAAATGCCCAGACAACGGGAATGTTGTCCTCTGCCGACTTTTTTGGATCGACAGGGAGGCCTTGAGACGCATGAGATGCACGCTCTCCAGTCTTTGATCCTGCCAGATTCATGATGCCCTCAAGAGCGTTTCCGCGAATTGACATGCTGTTGCTGCGCATGGTGAACCGCTTGGCCTTGACCTTCTGTGGAATGCCATGCCATGCCATGCCATGCAGTGCGATCAGCAGGCGATCAAGCAGCATGGCGGCCATGTCAATGGGCATCCAGAGACAGAGAAAACGTACCCATGCATTCAGGAATGGCGTGCAGTACGCATGGCAGCGCAGATCCCAAAAGGCTCTCTCGCCTGCTGAGACGCCTGGATCGGCATACTTTGCTGTCTTGAATGCAATGGCCTCGTGGACGTCGGACGCCTTGGCATATCGATTGTTGAGCCTGGCACAAGAGGCAGGCTCTGTGAGTTGATCTGGTCAAGAGTGCACGTGGCAGAGTCATTGCATGCATACCACCGCTGAAAGATGCCCTCAGCTCGTGCCATGCCAGAGGAGAGCACATAGTTGGACTCGAGCTTATACGAAAAGTCTCTGAGATCGACCAAGATGCTGGACGCGCCATACAGGTACCGCTGGCCCCAATCAAAGCTGACAATACGCACAAACCGGTAGCCCTTGTTGGTGAACAACTTGTTGGCTTTGACAATGTTGAGCAATCGCTGCGAGGCGTAGAAGCTGAGCTTGCCCTGTCATGCCATGGCATGAGTGAGGAATGTGCAATGCATGTGCACCAATGCGCGAGTTTAGCATGCAAGTGACTTACAGGATTGGTCGCTTTTGGCTTGGTGGCTGATGAGTCGGCTGGATTGGTGGCTGTGGATGGCATGTCAGTCAGTGTGGACAACAAGTGCGCGTCTGGATTGGCACAGCAACTCACATTCGCCGTTAATGTAATTGGGCTCGCCATCAGCCTCGTCAACAAGCCACGGCTGCTCGCCTGAAGACGCTGCGTTGGGATCTGCAGATCAAGGCGGCAGTCAGAATCCATGTGTGCACCATCGCATTCAAGCACGCCACATACTGCGAGGGACTCTGGACGGTTTGCGCGGCAGTCCAGTGCCAGCTGGTAGATGCTGTATCCATCCGTCATGATGCTGCCTTGTCTGATCACTTGCTTTGAAGCCACCAGAGGCTGAGAATCAACCGCGGCCTCATCACCCTCGGCCTGCGTTGGACGGCATCGATTCTTGGGGCGGAGGCCAGGCAGGAGGATGTCGAGGATGGCCAGCTCCTTGCTATTGCTGAAAGCCCTTTGGATGACCTTGTCGTCAGTCCCAAGCTCCAACTTGGCATCTTTGTAGTCTTGGATAAAAGTGCAGTGTCAGCATCAAAGAGCATTGGCATTGGCATAGACACATGCAACTTACCAACTGCGGCCAGGAGCTCCTTTTGCAATGCTTGGAGGACAGGATCGTGCTCATTGCCAATGCGATCGCTTTGCAGCCCCACCACCGCCCAAAAGAGCGTGGCCTCAGTGACGAGGATGAACGGGTCACGGCTTGCTGGCTGCGGGCATAGCTTCATCACTGAAGTGCCAGCGAGCTTGAGGAGTTGGTAGAACCGTCCAATGTCCGATGTTGACATGCTGCGCACAATCGCCTGAATTGGTTTCAGCTCTTGTGGGATCTCGATGGCGTCCCCGTCCTGTGCGGCTGGTGGTGTGTCTTGCATGGCATCTGTGGCGACAGGGGCAGTAGTCTCGTCCTTTCGCCTCTTGGATGTGCTGCCATCGGTGGCCAGCAGAAGCTGTGACGCGGTCCGCTTGAGACTTGGGGCAGGAGGAGCGACATCCTGAGTGGCGTCCATGGCGTCGTCCATGGCGTCGTCCTTGATGGCCGGCAATGGGGCGTCTTGAGCAGTGTCCTGAGCGGCGTCCTGAATGGCGTCTTGAGCAGCAGCATGCCTGGCAACCTTGGTGGTCTTGAGTGGCTTGAATATGGCATCGACCCACGCTGCAATCTGCTTGGGAGTCACAGCAGGCATTGCTCTCTGGGCTGCGACCAATGCCAGCTTTGACCGGTTCTCGATGAAGTGCTTGGCGAGTGTGGCGCTCACCTCCCTCGCCAGGTTTTCAAAGATCTGGTTGGTCGCACGCGCGCACAGGGTGTTGACAAGCCGATAAGGCACCACTGCCTGCTGTGTGTCGGCCTGCTGTGCATCAGCTGGGTGCAAGCTCGACCACCACATGTCTGGATGCCGCCCATGAGTCTGCTGCTTCTTGGCCGGTCGACGCGCGCCTGCCTTCATCTCGGCCATCCGCGTGGTGGTCCGCATCGCGCCTGCCTGCTGCGCATTGCCAGTGTCCATGTCAGCCTTGATCGTGTCGGCTGGTGGTGCAGCTTGGTCGGTCATGCTGCCAGGTGTCCAGCTGCAATGGATCAGCAGCTGGACAACCGTGACAAGCCACACATTGAGCGTGAGCATGATGGACATCGGCTTGACCATCTGCTCGCCCGTTAGGACAAACGAGAGGTGCCGCAGGATGCAGGCCGTGGATGTCTGGCCACCCAACTCACTGGCGACAAGCATCGCAAGCAGCTCATTGGGCGTTGGCACTGTTGGTGCTGCTGGTGCTGGTGGCTGGCCGTTGGGCAACTTGCGCGTCTCAACCTTTTCAAACATGACGCGCTCGAGTCTTGTTCCCTTGACCAGTCGCACACGATGGCCAAAGCGAGGGTGCTTGCTGCTGCCATTATACTGACTTGCACCGTACATGGTCCGCGCGGCAATGTCCTCGCGAAGCGTGAACTGACCGGACAAGAGCTCCGCTTTTGTGACAGCGCCAAGGCCCTTGATGATGTCCTTGTCGCCAAGGTCATTGAGGTCCTTGAGATCAGCGTCCAGGAAACAATACTGAGTCGCCTTGCCATCAGGCCATTTGTAGACATGGTACGACGGTGGCAGAGGCGCATCCTGGTCAAGCTCGAGAAGTTCCTCGACGACAGCACCAATGACGACAAGGCCGGCATGCCGCACGCCGACCGTGAACAATTGAATCCTCGCGACAATGTCCTCAATAAGTTGGCGGCGTGTCCAACTTGTTGATGACCTGATGGCATGAACGCCAAAGATCGGGGCGCTCTGCGGGCCGCCTGACAACATGTCCTGAGCACCATGCAAGCCAACCTCTGAGTCAGTACATTCAAAGCCATGCATGCAGGCAGAATGGCAATCCTAAATCATACCTCCAGCAGCACTCTCATATGACGATGATCAGATGCATCCTCTCCAGGTTGATCAGGTGCGTCTGCAGCGGCTTGATTGGTTGCGTCCGTGGCGGCTTGACTAGGCGTGTCGGCAGCAGGTTGACCGGGCGCGTGCACAGCAGCTTGTTGATTGTTGCCGCCAATGGCCGCAGGGAGCGTCATGGGTGCCCCTGACGTGAGGCGTCCCCCCTTTCTGTCAACCCGACCTTGTGCCACTCGTGCTCCATCTTTGCGTCTGCAAACCCCACACATGTCAGCAAGCATGCCCAAGGCACATGGCACAGTGTACAACACTCACGTCTGCTTCGGGTCCACTGGTTGGGTGTGGCGGTCTTGCCGGCGTGCACCCTCCTTGTTCCTGTCGATGGCCTTGTCTGCCACAGCCTTGGCAGCTTGCTTTTCGCGCTTCTGCTTGTTCGCAGCCTCCTGTTGCTTGGTGATTTGGCGTCGCGCCTGTGGAGGTTGGATGCACCATCAGCAATGCATTCCGAGTGCACACAATGCATATGCAAGCAACAATGGAACACCAGAACTGACCGTCGTCCGGATGTCTGCATCTTGATTGAGATACAAGATCTTGCAGTCTGCTTGACCAGCCTGGCCGTCGGCGGATGGCGGTTCTTGCTTGGGCAGCTTGGGCAGTTGAGCCTCCTGTCAAGTGGAACAATGAGCAATCATGCCAAGTCATTGCATGCACACACAGCCAGTGAAGATGGAGACGTACTGTGGCTTGCTTGATGATGGACTCTAGCAAGTCAATGACCTCTTTCAGCTGCTCGTGGCGTGTCACTGGTTGGCCATCTGTGATGCTTCTCAGTTTGTTCAGCCTGTCCGCGGCCTTGTTGCAGATGTCGGCAGCGGTCAATGGGGAACTGCCTTGGGTGATGGCCTTGCCTTGATGCTTGACTTGCTGCGTGCCTTGCTGTGTGCCTTGCTGTGAGTCTTTCTGTGCATCTGTTTCTGGAATAGCACCGTTCAGCAAAGAAGGTGCTGTCAGTACATGAGTTGGCATGATCCCAATACAAGCAACGCATACTTGGCGTCGATAGGTGGCGGTGTGATTTGCACAGAGGATTGACAATCTTGCCCAACTGCTTCTTCATCCTTTCAGCGGCGCCCTGTACAATGAGCAGTGGATTGAGTTTGACACGTCCAGGCGAGGAGTGCACATGCATCAGAGACATGCAGCAACTTACATGTCCATCCCAAATAGCCCGATCCTTTGGGCCAAGCTTTGCCCGCTCTTCCGCTTCACGAGCCTGCTTGCGGACAATCTCCAACAGTTGCACACTTGCCAACCTGCTGATCTTTGCGAGAATGTTGCGGCCTTTGACCCCATTGGTGATGTGAGTGATGCGATCGGGCCACATGTCAGAGGACGCAGTCGAGTGCGGTGGGGCAGTCCTTGACCTTGTCCAGCATAAGACTGAGCTGCTGTTCCTTGACAATGTTCCTGACAAGTGGCCTGATGTCGTCCTGCATGAGATGGATGATGTTGGGGTTTTGCTTGCCTCGCTGCGCCTTGGGATGGATCACAAGGCAGCTGTCATGTTAGGCTGGCACCTGCATCGCGATCCAGTGGTTGGATCAAAGACAGAAGCACAGAGTCAGTCATGCAGGACACACCAAGAGATCACATGCATGCATACATACTTTGCTTGATGCATGGTGGTCGCGTCCAACAGCCACGCTGTTGTCGTTGCCATGTGGTGAGAGATGGTCCAGTTTAGAGTGCCATGCATTGCAAACGGATCTATGCCACCATGCCATGACCAGTCATGCAAGGACTTGCCTCTTCTTTGGCACATTGCCAGATTGACTGCTGTCGCTGGTTGGGAATGTGACCGTGTTGGCAAAAGTCCCTGACTCATCATGGTAGACGAAAACGCCAAAGGCATTGAGGAAGCTCTTGGCAAGAGCCACACCACCATCCAGCGACAGCAGGTCAGCAACATATGCATTCTTGACGCGATTGGCAAATGCATCTGCCTCCTTAGGATCGTGAAGCAGCGC
>JAHLKH010000014.1:0-221935 GCA_025526915.1 Entophlyctis helioformis | reverse complement strand
CGGATCCAAAGCGCAGGCATCCGTCCAGAATGCAGTCGACGTAGCTCTGCGGGATCGGGATGTGTCTGCACGGCTTGTGTGGCGAGCTGGACGCGGCCTGCTGCTGCTGGTGCTGCTGGGATGCCGTGGCGCCAACAGAAGCGTGGCGGGTATCGTGGGTGGGTTGGGTATTGTAGTCCGTCGTTGCGCCACCGGCCATGAGCCACCGTGACGCGCAAGGGAGCATGGATGTGTTGAGCGATGACGCCGGCTTTGGTGCACTGGCGAGAGGAGCAGCTGCCAGAGGCGCAGCGGCCGCAGGGCGGGAGGCCACCAGCGTCGAGCGTTGGGAAATCTCGTAGACCCATATGATGACGTTGGGTGCGAGACGCAGCAGGCCGCTGCTTGACCCGCGGAGACAAGAACTGCACGTCATCCAGGTCAATGACACCGCGGGAATAGTTGCGTTCGCGATCGTCGAGTCTGGGCAGGTCGATGTGTGGCTCGGGCACCGGGATCAGCACGCCGTTGGTGATGGGCAGCCGACCGGCGACTCGCTCGACGGCAACGGCTGTGTACTGCCGTCTGGGGCAGGCATACGACCACGACCGCTGGAATCCGCGCACGGCAACTGGGATGCCGATGGTGTCCTTGGAGAAAGTGCGGCGCCGAGACGCTGGGTTGATGAGCGAGCCGTAGCCAAACAGAAGGTGCAGCGTGGGCGTGGATGGGTGCGATGGCAGCGACTGCGATTGCAGCTGGGCCGTGAGAGTGTCAATGGCAGCGGCATACACGTCGCTGTCGTCGCTGTCGTTGCTGTCGCTATCGTCGTTGTTGTCGTTGCCAGGACGGCCCAAAAGCATATCCTTGTTGAGAATGGCGGCAAGAAGGCTACTGGCATCGAACGAGGCTGGTGGGGTGGAGACACAATGGCTGCCGGCGACGAGCGCATGCAGGTCGTTTGGCAGCCGGTGCAGCAGGGGAGCAGCCGACATGGCTAGCGTCGATCGCACAGCCGGCGAAGTTGGGCTGTACAGCCGCGACGCACAGGGCGCTGGCGAAACGGGCGGAGAAGGCAATGGCGAGGCAGCCATGGGCGACGCCGACTCTGCTGTTGCTGTTGCGATGGGGCCGACGGGCACGCTGAGCACCATTCTTGAACGAAGCAGCTGCTGGGACATTAGGGGGGTCTGTGGAGGTGCTGTCTAGGAGGGGGGAAGCGGGCGGGGCTTGTAGCTGTCGAGAGTCTTGAGGGAAAGCCAGAGCAGGGCGGGCGGCACATAAGCTTGCAGGCCGGCGCAGGCGCAGGTGGCCGCATCGCGCATTCGGCGTACGTAGTCGCCAAGCCAACACGCAATTGTGCGTTATTGCCTTGCCAGATCACGCAATCACGCAATCACGTCATCGGCTAGAGCGCTCTTGCAGGCCATAGATTGCTGTATTGGGCACTGGCACGCACGCCACACACGGACAATGGCGGCTTCCGCTGATCGGAAGATGCCGCATCACACGAGTCGCCATCCAAACACGTCGTCGCACCATTGCGCGCTCAGCCCTCAAAGACGCTGTCGTCAAAGACAAGCCCAGGCATCTGCTCACGCATCTGCTGGCGCATCACCTCGTCCATCGCAGCCTCGAACCCGCCGTGCCCGCCGAGTCGTCCATGCAGCAGCAGCGCTCGCACGTCCTGCACCGTGTTGGTCACCCAGAACCCGACGCTCGCAAGCACAAGCGTCGTCTGGAACATCCAGTACTGGACATGCAGTCTGTGCGTGATCCACGAGCTCACACGGCTCACGATCCCT
Organism: Entophlyctis helioformis; assembly: GCA_025526915.1. Classification (NCBI taxonomy): domain Eukaryota; kingdom Fungi; phylum Chytridiomycota; class Chytridiomycetes; order Chytridiales; family Chytriomycetaceae; genus Entophlyctis; species Entophlyctis helioformis. The sequence continues at coordinate 220,151 of JAHLKH010000014.1, read as the reverse complement.
TGCAGCGCAGAGTGCGCAGACGCAACCACGCCGAGTGCTGCTGGCTCGACGGGGGATGGCGTGTGGGACAGGCTGTGCGCCACAGGGGATTGGTGGGATGCGAGCGAAGGGCTGCTGCTGGTTTGACTGCTTGCGGCGGGACTGGAGGCTGCAGGAATGCCATGAATGTCTTGCCACAACCGCCAGTCGTCGCCCAGGCTGCGCGCTGCCCATTGCGCCATGCGATTGACGCGGTTGACTGGAGATCCCAGCGTGCGGTTATTCGCGCGGACACAACTGTGTGGATCGGCACCTTGTCAGCATCATTCCGTCTCACCTCTGCACCCCCTATATGACAGATGCAGGCACGGGCCCATGGCAAGACTCACTTGAGGTTGCGTCCGATAAAGATGAGCTCCTTGGGCAGCAGCTCCGTGTCATGCAGGAAATGCTTGAGCTGCTCCTTGGCGGCCCGTTGGGTCTCGAAGACATCCGTGGCGCTGACAGGCATCTGCGACGCGATGTGCGCCGACTGTCCCGGCTTCCACGGCCGCTGCAGAGTTGCCGATGCAAACATTTGCACATTGCGGATGCCCCAGCCCTCGGCAATGCGCTCCATCATGGGCATGTTGAGAGCAAAGAGAGATGTCCAGAACAGCGCATAGTCGTGCTTGAACTGCTCGGTGCATTCGACATAGAGACCGTGGTCAAGGAGCACCACTTGCTGCTGCCGACGCGGGCTTGAGCGAAGCGGCCACAGCCTCAAGGGCAATCCGACCCTTAGTGGCGTGCTTGCCGTGCTGCCAGGCTCGCTGGCTGCTGGCTTGGCCACTGCCGAGGGTGGGGCTGGCCCGCCGTCAGGTGTCGTCCACCGGACAAGGATGTTGCCGGGATGCGGGTCGCAGTGCACAAACCCTTTGCGGAAGATCTGGTCAGAGAACACGTCCACGACAGCCGACATGGCCGCCTCGGCCGACATGTTCTCTTTGCGCAGCGCATCCAGGTCCGTGAGCCGGACGCCGTCGATCCACTCGCAGGTCATGACGCGCTTGGTGGTAAGATCCCAGTACACTTTGGGTACATACACCCTGGATGCCAGGTCGGGCGACTCGCTCACACCGCGGGCAGCACGCTCTGCGTTGCGAGCCTCGTTGACAAAGTCTGTCTCGAGCAGCAACTGGCTCTCGATATAGTCGGCGGTCCAGTACAGCGGCAGCTCAAAGATGACCTGGAAAGCGAGCAGCAGGATGCGGTGGCAGAGGAGGTCCCAGCCCATCTGCTGCGCAATCTGCGGCTTCTGGATCTTGACGGCCACGGTCGTGCCGTCCGCCAGCGTGGCCTTGTGCACCTGCGCAATCGACGCCGATGCCACAGGGTACTCGCTAAAGGTTGCAAACACCTCTTCGGGCGGCCGCCCAAACTCGGCCGCCACGATCGCACGGACCGTTTCGGGCGACACGGCCGGCGCCGAGTCAAACAGCTCCTTGAACTGCGAGTGGTACTGCGGCGGGAGCACGGGCACCGAGGCGACCTGCTGGCCAAACTTGATGTACAGCCCGCCGTTGTGCTTGCAGAGCGACAGGATGCGGGCGGCGACACGGGAATGCAGGTCGTTGATCTGGTCGGCCTTGTCCCGGCTGAAGTTGAGTCGGAAATCGGCGGCGATGAGCACGCCGGTGGCCAGCGTGCGGACGCTGCGCTCGATGGACGAGTCGTAGAGGTAGTGGTCGGCTGCCCACAGCCCTGCTCCCAGAGCGCCTGCCAGGCCCGTCCGTCGCCACGTGAACCATTGTCGCCGCTTTGCTGCTCCACCAGCTGCCGCTGCCGCTGCTGCCCTGGCTGCCTGCATCGTCGTGTGGATCGCAGTAAAGTCGGAGAAACCCGGTAAGAAACCGGATCGAAGCCAACAAGCTTCCGCATCGGATCTGTTCATGGATCGCCCCGCACTTGCCACAGATGAACGGAGACAACCGCCAGCATCGTGCAAGAGCCTCGCCCAGCGTCTCTTCAAGATCAGTAATGTGCAATGGGCATTCATTATGCTTCTCAGGTCCGCTGTTTCTTGAGGCCCGGCTTGTCAAACGACTCTTGCATGCCGCCCTGCCGCTTGACAAACTTTTTGTTGACATCAGACTTTTTGGACCACGCCGCGTCAAACTGCAGGTCGCATATCCACCGAGTCCGTCAGTCCAGGGATCAACAACCCCCCACAACAAGCAAGTGCACATACCTGAGTGGTATCTTGGTCCTTGAGGTGTGTGTACTTGGTCTGTCCCGACCGACCAAACCGCTTGACCTGCATCACAGCCGGCAATGTCGACTTGTCGACGTGATCGCCAAGCGTCGGTGCGTCTGCATCTGTCGTCTTCACGGCCGTGCCCACGCGCTCATCGTCGAGGTAGAACGCGCCGCGATGGTAGTAGCGTTGGCCAAAGATGTGCTGTGACCGTTTTTCCTGCCGCTTGAGCCCAAGCGCTTCGTTCTCGGCCTCGATCTCGGCGTTGGTCATGTTGCGGCGGCGCTCAATGTCGCGCTGCTCGGCCTCGCGCTGCTCTCGCTCGGTGCGGTCGCGCTTGATGCGCTGTAACTCGCGTAGCTTCCACGCGGTGTACTCTTCAATCTCGTCCACATTGTCTGTGTCGTCCAGCTCAAACGTGTCCATTGCAGCCTGTGCTGTTCACGGCAAGGTGTTTAGAATGGCTGGCAGACGAGCGACGCGCTGGCGCAACCACAAACCTTCTGCCAGCTCCTGTTGTAACACTTGGTCCATCAGGAGCTGCGACTCCTTCTTTCGTTCCTCCAGCTGAGCCTGCCGCTGCTGCTCTGCCATTTCCTGCTCCTGCCGCATCCGCTCCTTTTCCAGCACCGTCTCGCGGTTCTTTCTGCAGGCCAAGCAGCCATTGCCGTCAGCCCGTGCAGATCCATGCAGACCGTCAAGCGTCCGACCTACTTTGTCACAAAGACGGGCTTGAAGAGGACGGGCATGGGGTAGTCATCCTCGCTCTCGCTCTCTTCATCCTCGCTTTCTTCTTCTTCTTCGTCGTCGCTCTCCTCTTCTTCTTCCTCATCCTGCTGGTGCAAGGGCGATCGTCATCAGCCAGACAGCCAGATCCGCCAGCAAGCAAGATGGCAGCCGCAACAACGCACCGGCTCTTGAGCTTGACGACGCCTCCGTGCGGCTGCTTGCCGAGACGCAGCCTCGTCATCGCTTGGCTCGGCCTCGGCGCCACGGTCCTCGTCCTCTTGCTCCTGCTCCTGCCGTTGCCTCAACGCACGCTCTCGCAGCATCTGTCGCCTGCGCAGCGCTCCCTCGTCGTCGTCGTCGTCGTCCTCTGCGGCCCCCTTGCCCTCCTCTTGGGCCTCTTGGTCCTCTGCATCCCTGCGCGTGTCTGGCTGGCGGCCACGACGCCGGCTGCCATCTTGGTGGCCATCCGGCCCATCTGCACCACCGCTCTGCTGTTGCTGCCGTTCAAGCAGCCGCTGCATCCGCTTGTCCTTTGCAGGCGGCAGCGGAACCACAGACACAGCAGCAGACGCAGCAGCAGCCACGCCGGCATCCCTTGCGTGTGCAGCCCTCGCCGCCGCCGCCGGCCGGCTCGACCGCTGCCGCAGCACCAGGTCGTTGTCGTTGTCGTTGTCGTCGTGGCCGTCCGACTCACCTGTGACCGCAGCAACGGGCTGCTCGAGCGACGGCTGCTCGTGCGGCGCCTCTGCGTCGTCGTCCGAGTCCGAGAGCTGCGCCGTGTCTGCAGCAGGCGCCTTGCCTGGCCAGTAGCGCACGGGCCGTGCTGGCCGGCCGGCGGGCTTTGCACTCGTTGCAGCGCCAGGCCTCCGCGTGGACATTTGCGCGCAAACCACCACCCGCGTCGTGTTACTGAAAACCTGCACGTTTTTTTTTTCGAGAGCGCGCTCGCGGCAGCAATCAGCGGGCGGCCAAGGTTTCCCGCCCAGTCGACAACCACGCCGAACCGCCCGTGACTTGGACCCGCATGGCTGCCACAACGACTCCCCAGGCGCAGGTGGCCGACCTGCTCGCCAAGCTCAACACGTGCGACACGTCGCAGGAGTGCATGCTCATCGCCCGCGACCTCGGCGGCCTCGTCAAGACCAATCTGCTGCTGCTCGAGTCGGCCGGCATCGTCGCCGTGCTCGTCGCCTCGGCCACGAACAAAAAGTCTGGTCTGGAGCGGGAGGGCGGCCTGCTCGGCATCGCCGGCATCGCCCGCACCGTCGGCCGTGCCGCCGAGCCGTACATGCTGCCGCTGCTGCCCATGGTGCTCGACGCCGCCGCCGACAAGGGCGCCCCCGTGCGCGAGGCTGCCGCCATGGCCGCCGACTGCATCCTGGCGCTGCTCGAGCCCGTCAGCCTGCCGCTCGTGCTGCCCATTCTGTTTGACGCCATGACCCGCAAGTGGCAGACCAAGGTCGCCGCCATTGAGCAGCTGGTGGCCTTTTGCGACCGTGCGCCCGTGCAGACCGGCGCCGCCCTGCCCGCCATCATCCCCGCCGTCACCGAGTGCATGCACGAAACCAAGGCCGAGGTGCGTCTGCTGCTGCGTCGTCTGTTGCGTCTGTTGCCTTCTGCCATTCATGTGTGCACATCCACGCCATGGCGTATGGCCGAACGGCCGAACGGGCATCTGCCACGATCGCTGTCATGTCTTGTCTTGGCTGGCGCCGTCTTGGCTGGCGCTGGCTTGTGCGCGCCGTGGATGTACTCGCATGTGCTCGCATTCATCACCATCGCTTGCCTTGCTTATCCGTCCGCATCTAACCCCGCCCCGCCCCGCCCCCATTGTCCTGCAATCTGGCCACGTTGCCGCCACGTGCACATCCACAGGTCAGCAGAGCCGCAATCGCCGGCATGGTCAAGCTGTGCGGTGTCGTGGGAAACCCCGACATCGAGCCCCACATCCAGCTGCTCGTCGACTGCATGGCCCATCCAGACCACGTCGCCGCCGCCGTGCAGAAGCTGTCGGCCACCACCTTTGTCGCAGAGGTCACCGGCCCGGCCCTCGCCATCATGGTCCCGCTCCTGTTCCGTGCCCTCGCCGACAGATCCGCCGCCGTCCTGCGCTCCACCGTCGTGATCGCCAACAACCTGTTCAAGCTCGTCCGTGTGCCGCGCGAGGCTGGCCAGTTCATGCCCCAGCTGCTGCCCGGCCTCGAGCGCATCATCGAGACGGCCGCCTTCCCCGAGATCCGCGCGCTTGCAACCGCTGCCCGCAACACGCTCGTCAAGGCCGCTGGCGGCGAAAAGAGACGCGACTCGGCGGCTGCCGCCTCGGCTGCCGTCACCCCCGCTGCCGTCGGTCTCCAGATCCGTGCCTTCACGTCGGACCTCGGCCTGTTCCTTCCCTCGCTCTGCGACGCCTCCATCGAGCACGTTGCCTTTATTGCCTCGGAGCTCGTCCGCACAGAATCCTACGATGAGGCCAACTGGGTCTCGCTCCTGTCGCCGTACCTGACGTCGTTCATCTTCCCTTCGGACCTCAACAAGCTCCTCACCCGTCTGTTCAAGCACTACAACGACGCGTACATTGCGTCCCAGCGTGCAGAGGAAGAACAAGACGACGATGAGGGCGAGGAGCTCTGCAACTGCGAGTTCTCACTTGCATACGGAGGCATGATGCTCCTCAACAACACGCGTCTGCGTCTCAAGCGTGGCCAGCGCTACGGCCTCTGCGGTCACAACGGTGCCGGCAAGTCCACGCTCATGCGCGCCATCTCGCTGGGCAAGCTCGAGGGCTTCCCGTCGCAGGACGATCTCCGCAGTGTCTTTGTCGAGCACTCGCTCCAGGGCGAGGAGGCCGACCTCTCCGTCCTCGACTTTATCGCGTCCGACAAGCGTCTTGCCAACGTCAAGCGCACAGAGATCGCCAAGGTGCTCCACTCGGTCGGCTTCAACGACGAGCGCCAGGAGCAGCCTGTCGGCACCCTGTCGGGTGGTTGGAAGATGAAGCTCGAGCTGGCCCGTGCCATGCTCATGAAGGCCGACATTCTCCTGCTCGACGAACCCACCAACCACTTGGACGTCCAGAACGTCGCGTGGCTCGAAAACTACCTTGTCAGCCAGACGCAGATCACCTGCATCATCGTGTCGCACGACTCGACGTTCCTCGACAATGTGTGCACGCAGATCATCCACTACGAGAACAAGAAGCTCGTGTACTACAAGGGCAACCTCTCCAAGTTTGTGGAAAAGTACCCGGCCGGCAAGTCGTACTACACACTCAGTGCGTCCACGGTCAAGTTCAGCTTCCCGCCTCCCTCGATCCTGCTGGGCATCCGCAGTAATACCAAGGCCATCATGAAGATGACCGACGGCACGTTCACGTACCCCGGCGCACCAAAGCCATCGCTCATGAACGCATCAGTGCAGCTATCGCTGTCGTCCCGCGTGGGTATCATTGGCCCCAACGGTGCCGGCAAGTCGACGCTCATCAAGGTCCTCACGGGCGAGGCCGTGCCGCAGCAAGGCACCGTGTGGAAGCACCCCAACCTGCGTGTCGGCTATGTCGCGCAGCACGCGTTCCACCATCTCGAGCAGCACCTCGAGCTGACGCCCAACCAGTACATCCAGTGGCGCTACCAGGGCGGCCAGGACCGCGAGATTCTCGAAAAGGCGACGCGCAAGCTTACGGACGAGGACGCGCGCCAGATGGAAGTGCTCATTCCGTACAATGGCGAGAAGCGCCGCATCGAGTACCTCCTCGGTCGCCAGAAGCTCAAAAAGTCGTTCCAGTACGAGATCAAGTGGGTCGGGTTCGCGCACAAGCACAATGCGTGGCTTCCGCGCGAGAAGCTCCTTGAACTGGGCTTCAACAAGCTTGTGCAGGCGTTTGACGACCAGGAGGCGTCGCGCGAGGGCCAGGGCTACCGCGAGCTTGTGCCGTCTGTGATCCGCTCGCACATTGAAGAGGTTGGCCTGGACGGCGATATTGCCGACAACAACCCGATCTCGGGCCTGTCGGGCGGCCAAAAGGTCAAGGTGGTGCTCGCGGCCGCCATGTGGAACAACCCGCACATGCTCGTTCTCGACGAGCCGACCAACTACCTCGACCGCGACTCGCTCGGCGGTCTTGCGGTGGCCATCCGCGACTGGGGCGGTGCGGTCGTCATGATCTCGCACAACAAGGAGTTTGTCGAGGCGCTGTGTCCCGAGATCTGGTCGGTCGAGGCGGGCATTGTCACGCACCGCGGCAAGTCGGCCGTCGTGGACGACCATTTCGAGGACTCTGCCGAAAAGATTGCCAAGAGCCTGAGCAAGAGCGCTGGACGCAAGAAGATGACCCGCAACGACCTCAAGATGCGCGAGCTGAGACGGCGTGCGAGACACTTGAAGTGGCTGCAGGAGGGCGGTACCAAGGAGCCGGACACGGAGTCGGACTAGTGGCTTGAACGGGTTGGTTCGTCGGTTCGTCGGTTCTATTTTTTCGTTTTCTATTCATTAAACTTGCATCTGTCATCTCATCATCGAGTCTTGTTGCAAGTGTCTGCCATGTTCGAGAACGACAAGAAGCCATCACACTGGCGCGTCGCTCTCACTGCAACCACAACACTGTCCAACACCGTCTTGCATAAAAGCACGTCTATGTATTCGAAGAGATAGAATATCTTAAAATCAGAGCATGGCGGCCGCAATGGCAACAAGGACAGCAGCGGCCGAAACCGACGCCGACTGGAAGGCACCCGAGAGAATGGACTCGTCCTCGCCGTAGGCTGGCTTGTCGGCAGGCTTGGCAGCAGGGGTGGCCGCAGGGGTACCGTACGGGCCATAGACAGGCTTGTCGGCAGGCGTGGCAGCAGGCGTCTCGGTAGGGTTGCCGTACGGGTTGTAGACGGCGGCAGGGACGGTCGTCGTGGCAGCGACAACAATGGAGACGACAGCCGACGTGGAACGCGCAACAACGGTCACGACAGCAGTGGTGGAGGATCCAGCAACAGGCGCGACGGTCGTGGTGGATCCAGCAACAGGCGCGACGGTCGTGGTGGATCCAGCAACAGGTGCGACAGTGGTAGTGGATCCAGCAACGGGAGCAACGGTGGTAGTGGTCGATCCGACGACGGGAGCAACGGTAGTGGTTGAGGATCCGGCAACAGGCGCGACGGTAGTGGTGGAGGATCCGGCAACAGGCGCGACGGTGGTAGTCGATCCAGCAACGGGAGCAAAGGTGGTAGTGGTCGATCCGACGACGGGAGCGACGGTGGTAGTGGCGTCAATCACAACGGGAGCAACGGTGGTAGTGGTCGATCCGACGACGGGAGCGACGGTGGTAGTGGCGTCAATCACAACGGGAGCGACGGTGGTAGTGGACGTCGATCACAACAGGCGCGACGGTCGTGGTGGGACAACAACGGGCTCGACAGTGGTAGTGGCGTCGATCACAACAGGCGCGACAGTGGTCGTGGCTCCAACGACGGGAGCGACGGTGGTAGTGGCGTCGATCACAACAGGCGCGACGTGGTCGTGGTCAACAACGGGCGACAGTGGTAGTGCGTCGATCACAACAGGCGCGACAGTGGTCGTGGCTCCAACGACGGGAGCGACAGTGGTAGTGGCGTCGATCACAACAGGCGCGACAGTGGTCGTGGCTCCAACACGGGGCGACAGTGGTAGTGGCGTCGATCACAACAGGCGCGACAGTGGTCGTGGCTCCAACGACGGGAGCGACAGTGGTAGTGGCGTCGATCACAACAGGCGCGACGGTCGTGGTGGGAGCAACAACGGGAGCGACAGTGGTAGTGGCGTCGATCACAACAGGCGCGACAGTGGTCGTGGCTCCAACACGGGCGACGGTGGTAGTGGCGTCGATCACAACAGGCGCGACAGTGGTCGTGGTCCAACAACGGGTCGACAGTGGTAGTAGCGTCGATCACAACAGGCGCGACAGTGGTCGTGGTGGGAGCAACAACGGGAGCGACAGTCGTGGTTGACGAAGGAGCAGAAGCGCAACGGGCAAACACGCGGTTGATCCAGTTGCCGAGACGGTAGCCGGCCTTTGCGATCTGGATGTTGACAACGGGAGCAGCATCGGTGTAGTACTTGCCGCCAAAGTCCTGGGTGGTGTCCTTGTCGACTGCGGGCCAGACGGTGTTGCAGTTAAAGTCGTTCGAGTCAGTCGCCCAGTCGATGGCGGCGAGCGAGTTGCGGTTCTGGTTGACGGCGTACACGCCCTTGTTCGACAGCCAGCCGGCGAGCTTGTCCTTGTACTCGCCGTTGATCTTGGCCATGAGGTGGTCGGCGTAGTTCTTGGCCGACGCGCCGTCGTTGCCCGACACAAACAGGCCCTGCGCCTTGAGGTACTTTTCGGGGATGTTCGTGTCCCAGATGGCGTGGAGCTTCACGTTGGAGTTGCCGTCAAAGGTGATGACGCGGTCGTTGCCACCGCGCTCGCGACCGCAGGCGTGCAGCGGCTGCGCAATGTCGCCGATAAAGTGCACAAGGAACTTGAGCGCCTCGTAGCGGTCCTGCTTGGGCAGACCGTTGTTGCACGTGGCGCGCGCCGTGTAGTTGCCGATGGCGCCGACGATACAAGCACCTAAAGTGGTGATGGGCAGAAGAGGAGCACAAGGCGGATTGTGGTCAGACAGCAGGCACACAAAAGACGCGTGTCTACGGGTCCATGGGCACAACAGGCCACTTACTGGTCTTGCAGTCACGGTCGTCGTCGTAGTCACACTTTGCAGGAGGAGAGTCGACAGGGTTGACAAAGTCTGCGATAAGGAGCAGGCGATGGGCGAAGATGGCAAGAAGGCTGTCAGTCAACGAGCCAGAGAACGCAGCAATGGAGTGCAGCCATGGCAAGGCACATACGGTAGCCAGAGGTGAACGAGAAGGCAGCAGTGTTGCGAACGATGTCGGCCCAGACCTGCAGCAATCGATGGTGGATTGAGGATGGGCAAGCGGATCCGTCAGCACACAGGTCTCGGCAGTTCATCGCGGTCGTGAGAAACAGCGCAACTCACCGACACGTAGGCAAGCGTCTCGGTGGGCTTGAGGAGGTCGGCGACGACAGCCTTGGCGTTGTCGTCGAGGAAGTTCATGGCGACGTAGCCGACGGTCCAGTGGCCTGTGGACGTTGGATCAGGAGCACGAGTGCACAGAGGAGACAGGAGAGGAGAGCGTCAATCACATGGGCAGACGTCAGAGAGCTGCAGGCAGCAAGAAAGGCAGCGATGCGAGCAGAACGTACCGACACCACCCCAGGCAGAGACGGCAGGAGCCGACGCAGCGGCCAGCGCAAGAGCAGCAATGGGGGCGAACATGGCGTGAGTGGCGGAAAGTGCGAGGCAGCCATCGATGGGCTTTTTAAAAAGAATGCCTGCACCTGCTGCAGGTGCACAACGTGCACCATGAACCTGACCATTCACAGACAACGTGGGCGGCACGTTGGCGCCAATCGCCCACGTTCATAGATCGCTCCACCGTGATTGGCTGAATTGGGCAAGGCAGGGCAAGGCAAGGCCATGTGATTGCGTGAGTGTGTCACACCAAATTTGGCGGGCATGCCGCCACAAGTGGCCAGCGGCCATTCGGACGGCTGATGCCGATAAGCTGAGCTTTGCAAAAACCATTTCAGCGCAGCGGGCTGTGTCCAAATTTGGGAAAATTGAAGGCTCCCGGGTCAAGTTCAGTGATGAAAAATTGGCTGCTGGCCTGGGTAAGGCTGACATACGGTGCATGCATTGAATGATACATATCACCGTGCATGCAGACAGTGCGGCAGACAGTGACAGACAGGCGAGACAGACAGGACGGCAGGCAAGCCCAATGCAATCACATCCAAGACGGAACATCAACGTACTGCTTCAAGAAAGAAACCCATTATTGAGAAAGAGACACAATGAAGAACAAGAAGAGAGAGGGTAGGCGACAATAGAATGGCGCCGAGTGGGAGGAGGACAGAGGAGAGCGCGCGATCAAGCAGCCGATGCCGCGTGGCCGTGCGAGAAGATGGACGTCAGCAGCGCAGCGTTGGCGACCAGGTGCACGAGCCGCTCCGACGACGCCTGATCGCCCCACATGGCCGCCTTTTCGTACCAATGGATGGCCGACTCGGTGTCCATCTCGCAGCCCAGGCCCTCCTCGTAGCAGCGCGCGAGGGCCGTCATGGCGCCCACGCTCCCTTGGTCGGCTGCCTTCAGGTACCACTGGATCGCCTCGGCTGGATCGGCCGTGCATCCACGTCCCGCCAGCAGCAGGTCGGCCAGCCGCGCCTGCGCACGCGGGTGGTTCTGCTGCGCCGCGAGCCGGAACAGCCGCAGCGCCTCCTCTTCGTCCTGCTCGACGCCGTTGCCGTCCGAGTACAGGATCGCAAGGTTTGTGAGAGCCCACACGTTGCCCTGCTTGGCCGACAGCGTGTACCAGTGGACAGCTTGGTGGATATCGCGGTCGGTGCCGATCCCGTCTTCGTACAGGTGTCCGAGCGTGTTCTGTGCAAGCTCGTTGCCGCCCGCTGCAGCAAGACGGATCCAGTGGAACGCCTCGGTCTCATTGACCTCGACTCCAATGCCGTTGCGGTAGCAGCAGCCGAGCGAGAGTTGCGCGGGGCCGTGGCCCAGCTTGGCCGACTCGAGGTACAGCTTGGCCGCAGCGACCTCGTCGACATCGACGCCAATGCCGTACTGGTAACAGTAGCCGAGCGAGTGGAGCGCAAACGCGTTGCCGGCAGAGGCAGACCGCTGGTACCATTCGACGGCCAGCTTCTCGTCCTTGGGCACGCCGATACCGTACTGGTAGGCATGGCCCAGGTTGTGTTGAGCCCTGTCCGTTTTGCATGGGTGCACGAGTCAGCTTGACAGCTTGACAGCCAGCCAGACACACGCACACCAAGCCGAGATCAAGTCTTACCGAGAGTGGCCCTGGAGAGCCGCCTTGTGGTACCAGTACGAGCCCATCGCCTCGTTCTTCTCAACGCCAATGCCGTTCTGCAGACAGAACCCAAGGTTGCACTGTGCCCAGGGATATCCCTGCTGCGCGCTCAGCTTGTACCACTCCACCGCAATCTTCTCGTTGCGCTCGACGCCCAGCCCCTCTTCGTACATGTATCCGAGCGAGTTTTGCGCATAGCAGTTGCCATACTCGGCCGACTTGTGGTACCAGAAGACCGCCTTGACCAGATCCTTGGGCACGCCCAGACCCTCTTCGTAGCAGTGCGCGACATTGTACATGGAGACCGACTCGCCGCGGTGTGCGGCGCGGTGGTAGTAGTCGAACGCCTTGGCCTCGTCCTTGGCGATGCCGTAGCCCTCGCCGTAGCAGTAGCCCAGGATGCCGAGACCGCGCGGCTGGCCAGCTGCAGCGGAGCGCTGGTAGTAGTAGACGGCGCGCTCGGGCTGACGCACGACGCCGATGCCGTCGTGGTAGCAGACGCCGAGGGCATAGTTGGCTGCCGGGTGGTTGTAAACGTCGGCGGCATCGCGCAGCCAGAAGATGGCGTCGGGGCCTTGATCCTGCACGCGCTTGACCCACAGCTCGGCCTCGACACGGTCGATGCGGATGCCGGGACGTCCGTACTTGCGCAGGAAGGATAAGCGGGCACAGGCTGCAGTTGCATCACGGCATCAGGTCAGCGCGACATGTTGACACAGCAGTGGCAGTCGAGGGCAGTCGAGGAGATGCTTACCAAGGGCGTTGGAGGCCTCTGCGGCCATGACATAGAAGCGCTCGCTCTCCTTGAAGTCCTGCAGCACGCCGAGGCCAAACTCGTAGCAGAAGCCAAGGACAGCCTGTGGGAGCAAGGCGGGGCGGTGGATGGCAAGGCGTGTGAGCGAAGCAGCGAGCGAGTGTAAACAAGCGGGCGAGTGTCGGCGCGATGCAGGCACACGCAACATGAAACCGCGTGGTGGGCAGAGCCGACGGTGGCAAATTTGGGTGTGCAGGCAGCTACTGCTGGTGTGCACGGCAGGCAGGCAGGCGAGGTGGTGGTGGTGGTGGGTGCACACACACAGTCACACACATAGACACACTCGCCGTGCACACATGGACACATACACGCAACAAGAGCACACACACGAACCTGTGCCTGCGGGTGTCCGCCAAACTTGAACGCCGCCAGGTTCAAGTACTTGACGGCCATGCGCTCGTCCACGTCGACGCCGCGGCCAAACAGGTAGTCGTTGGCCAGGGCGTACCAGTCGGGGTCCGACGCCGGCGGGTCGGCGAGCTGGCCCGCAGCCGCCGCGGCCGCAGCGCACCCGGCGTCGGCATCCATTTCACGCTGCTGCCGGTGCTGGATGGCCGGCGCGGACGACAGCCGCTGCGACGCCGGCGGGTGCGGGTGGTCGCCCGAGAACATGTCCTTGACGGGGGCGAGCGTCGGCGTGGTGGACGGCGGCGGCAGCGGGGCGGCGGCGGCGGCGGCGGCGGCGTGCAGGTGATCCAGGACGGCGGGGTCGGCGTCGGACATGGGCGTGGCTGCCGGGTGGGCGGCAGCGTCCAAGGGCAGAAACGCTGGGGCTGCGTCGGTGCCCGTGGGCGTGGCGAGCGGGGTCGACGGCGGCGACGACGACGACGACGACGACATGAGCGCCTGCACCGACAGCGCCTGGCGGGTGGCAGACGCCTTGCGGTCAGTCGGCGTGGCGGGGGCAACGGTCATGGCTGCTGCTGCTTGTGGGTGCTGCTTGTCGGTGCAAGTGGTTCTACTGCTGCTGCTGCTGCAGGTGCGGTCTGCCTGGCGGTGGTGCCTGGCGGTGGATTGCGGGGGAAAGCGCAGGAAACGTTCAACTCGCGAAGGCGCTGCCCAGACACACACACAGACAGACACACACACAGACCCTCAGACAGACCGACGCTCGTTTCAAGGTGCACGCGGCAACGCGGCAATACGGCCGTGCCGCATGTATTGTTTCAGCCCTCACACCGCTGGCCGCGTGTGTGTTTCAACCAGGCGGAACTCGCCGTCCATGAGCAGCCCGTACATCCGCGCATGCCGCCCCTGCCCTTGTCCGCGTCCGCCCGCACTGGCTGCTGCTCCACCCGCGCTCGCCGCGTCCAGCCCTTCGATCGTCTGCAGCACAAACTCGCGCGCATACGGATACGGAAACCCGCCCTCGTCTTCGGCAAACAGCTCAAACACCCGGTCGCGCTCCTTGTCCACCACCGCCGCATGCCCGTCCGTCAGCACGCGGCTCACCAGGTCGTACTGCCCGGGCAGCCGCTTCAGCAGCGCCGCCGCCTGGCTCGCCATCCGCTCAGCCCGCGTCACACAGCCAACGACCGCGTCCAGCGCACCGGTCTCGTCGCCATCCGCAAGCACGGCCTGCCACCGCGTGCTTGCAATGGCTTTGGCGAGCGCGTCCACGGCCCGCGCAACCGCATCGACCAAGCCCGTCAGCGGGTGCGTCACGAGCGTCTCGTAGCCAACAAGAAACAGGGTCGGCAGCAGCTCAGAGAGGAGCGCGTGCGGCGTCTGCGCGTCAAACGCGTGCAGCACCTTGGCCGCCTCCTTCTCGTGGTCAAACAACGGCTTCTGGCGCACCGCCGGCACCCGCTTGGCGCCGTCCCAGCACTCGCGCCAGAGGTTGCCTGCATCCATCATGCGTTCCGACAGGCGTCCGCCTCCCGTCTTGGGCTGGACGTCCGAACCGCCGTCTGTCGCCGTCGCCGTCGTCGTCGCCGTCTCGATCCAGTCGCGCGGCGAGTGCCACCGCACAAAGTCTTCGAGCTGCGCGCCTGGGTTGGCTGCCTTGAACGCCTCCATGTCCGACACGAGCTGTGCACACTGCATGCGTGCCCGCAGCCGCGCTGCTTGTGGACCCGACCCCAGGCTCTCGAGGATCGATTCCTGCTCGCGCACCATGTCTTCGGTCATGTACCCAGACTCCTGCACCGCCCACCCCCGTAAAGCCACAAGTAAATCATCCGTCAGTCAGCATGTACACACACAAATACAAGCCTCGGAATGCAAAGAGTGCCACTTGCCTGTGTCTGCGGCTCCCACAGCGGCCGCCAGTCGCAAGCAAAAAGAGACCGTCGATAGGCGCGAGGTGCCCGACACGCTCATTGTCCGCCACAGCATCCGCGATCCGTTCTTGGAGCTGCTGGTGCGGATCAACGGCCGCTCTCGCCGCATCGCCATCGCTGGCATCGCCGCCCGCGGCCACGCCTGCAGGCACGGTCAACGCAGGAGTCATCCCCAGACCGCCACTCAGCGGGCTGGAGATTTGCACAAACGAGCCAGCAAGCCCCAGCCCACCGCGTCCGCTTTCGTCCAGCCTGTGCGCTCCACCACCACCACCACCACCACCACCACCACCACCACCACCACCATGACTACCCGTCGACCGCGGGATCGTGCCGGCAGACTGTCCATCCACCCATCCCTCCATCGGCTCAAACATCAGATCCCCGTCCGACGCCTGCGACATCATCGCGTGTGGCGCATGCGACGGCAGCCCTGTCGCCAACTCGCCGCTCTCATTCGACAGCCCAGTCATCTCGCCGCCACTCCCCGCACCGCCAGCGACACCGACACCGGCACCCACACCTACAGACGCTGGCCCACCGCGGCCCGACGCATCATGCATCGAGAACCTCTCCCAGCTCTTGTCGCTCGTCCATGACGTGCCCTCCTGGCTGCTGGCGGTCATCTCAAACGACATGTTGAACGTGGTGTCGGCCACACCGCCCACACCGCCCGCGCCGCCAGAACGCGTGCCAGCGCCTCCCGCATGCTGCAAAGCGCGTTGCGACGGGAGGGACGACGATGTGGTCGCGCTCGACATGGGCGTATCGCGGCCGCTGCTGCTGCCATTGCCGCCGCCGCCGCTCGCATTGTTGGGCGGCAGGGCATGACTGGTGTCGTGTGGTGGCTGTCCGTGCTGGCCCAGGCTGCGTGCAGACTCGACCAATGCAGCGAGCGGGCTGACAGCAACCGGTGCTGTGGCTGCTGTGGTTTGGGGACCAGTGGCCGTAGACGATGGTAGCGCGACAGTCGCGGGGACAGACGCAGACGCCGTGGTAGGCAAGATCTTGCGTACGGGGCCGCCCGTCATGACTTTGGAGAGCGTGTCGGCTGTGTCGCCGACAGCCGTGGCAGCCATATCGCTGAGCGTGTCGAGCAGCCTGGCGGAGATCGACGCAGCCGTCCGCGTCGCAGGCGGTGCCTGTTTGTGCAGCGACAGCCCACGCGCTCGCCCACCAATGCCACCCATGCCACCGCCATCGCTCGTCTTGGGTTTTGCAAGCCCGCCGGCGACCGCCGACCCAGGCCCGCCGCGTGCCTCGTCCAGCAGCCGGCGCACATTATCCGGCGACGGCACGACGCCCACCTTGCGGTACAGGCAGCAATTGAGCATCGCCATCTTCTGGTGGAGGAGCGTGTAGCGCATGTCCACGTCGACGCGGCCCGACGGGTCTGGGTTCCCGTCGTCGTCGAGAAGCCGCACGTCGACGCCAGGGATGTACACGCCGAGATCCCACAGCGTGGTGAGCTCCGTGACCCATTCCTGCCAGACGCCCTTGAGGAGCGCGATGGGGCCGGCATCGAAGCGGAGGAACTGCGGGCGTGGCGTGTGGCAGGCGTCGAGGAGGCGGATGCAGAGCCGCCAGAGCGGCGAGTTGATGGGGACGGTCACGGACTGGTGCTGGAGCTGTGCGATCAGCTGGTTGGTTGGCGGCGGCGTGGGCCTGTCTGCCGGCGCTGTGGCCAGCTTGGCGCTCTGCGGGATGCTGGTTGCAGCTGTTGACGCGCCACCACGCGCCATGGGGACGGCTGTCTCGGCTGCTGGCGGACCGTCGGTTGTCACGGATGCCGCCAGCGACGCGCTCGGAGTGGGCGGCTGGCTTGTCCATCCTGATCCAGACGCTGCACCGGCGGCACTACGAGCAGACCCGCCGTGTGCAGGACGGCCGCGCACAAACCGCGGCACAATCTCGGCCGTCTCGAGCATGAACCGCACCGTGTCGAGCACGTCGTGGTAGTCCACCAGCCGCTGGCGGCTGCCATCGCCAAGCCCCAGCCCGCGCGACGCTGCCGACGACGCCGTTGACGCCGACGACATGGACGGGCCAGCCGTTGCAGAAAAGGATCCAGGCAGCATCATCTGCTCGGTCGCAATTGCCTGGATACTGTCGGCTCCCGCCGGAAGCGTCTCTGCCCAGGCATCCAAGACATGCACCAGCATGCCGGTCAGGCTCTGGAAGCGCGGCTCGGCGGCAGGCACAAACGAAATGTCCCAGAGTGGCGACAAGGCCGGATCGATGAGCACGCCAATGTAGTTGTCGACCGGCGCGACTGGATAGTGGGTCTCGAGCGACATGCACAGAATCGGGTCAGTCGCCTGCCCGACAGGCAGAGGAATCGTGCCAGACAGGGCAGTCTTGGAATCGGCAGCAGATGCAGATGCATGTGCAGGTGCAGATCCGTCAACAGGCGGCGGCGGCGACGACGCATTGGAAATGTAGCGCGTCGACACGGATGCAAAAATGTGCTTGTGCACGTCTGCAGACGACGACTCTGCACCGGCGCCAGGCGCAGCCAGGCCGTGGCGTTCCTTGAAAATGTTGCAGAGAGCCCCCAGCGTGCCGAATGCCGGCGGCACAAAGGGAAGATGCGTGATCTTGAAGCGCTGCTCGACGTTGTGCATGCCGGCCGACTCAAAGCCCGGTGCGCCAGTGCCTCCGATCACCGAGACGCCGTGATACAGCAGCTTCCACGGCTGGCCGGTCTGGATAAACACGGGGAGCGTGCATCCTGTGCTGGAGAGGGCCATGGCAAAGGCCGAGGCAAACAGCTTGCACGTGTTGATGTCGATTGTGGCTGCAGATGCAAGCGTCGAGCCGGGCAGCTTGCGCGACGCAGAAGAGGGGGACAGGTTTCCACCGCCACCGCCGAGAGATGAGCTGCCCGTGCTCATGCCCGTGCCCATGCCATACTGGCTATATCCAGCAGCCGAGGCCGACGCCGACGATCCAGAAAACGTGATGATGTGGGTGAGGGACGTCCAGCGGTGCAGGGGCGAGTAGACGTCAGCAGGCGACGATGGCGACGAATACGATCCGGGGCGTCCGAGTGCCGGCGACGACGGAAAGGACGTTGACGCGCCAGTAGACAAGACCGACGAGGAGAAGCCAGATGCAGCCACGGCAGCAGCAGCGGCAGCCGACAAGGGCGACGCGTCGAGCGACGCAGTGCTGAGGCTGTTTGTCCACGAGCCCGGATAGGTCAGGAACTCTGACATGGCCATGATGCCCGGCACGTAGCTGGCCAGCGAGTCGGCAATGGATCGGTCGACCTTGAGCAGACGCGACTGCTGGTGCAAGGGAGCAGCGGAAGGCGAGCGCGAGTGCAGCAACGAGGCGGATCCACTGCGAGAGTGGGCAGCACTTGCTGGGTCGGCTGGATGGGCTGGATTGGCTGGATTGGCGGCATTTGCTGCTTGGCTAGATGCAGTGGGATGCGAAGGCGGAGAAGGCGAGAGCGGCTTTGGGGGCAGGCACTGGTAGGTGACGGTGTAGACGATGCCGTCAAAGACGATGGACTCGCGCCGGACAAAGTCGGACGAGGAAGGATGCGCAGACGAGGCAGCCGGCGACGAGGACGAGGCGATGCCGTGCGAGTGGGAGAGCGAGGGCACAAAGGCAAACGAGTCGATGGAGGCCTTTTTGTCGAGCAAGGACGCGGCGGACGCGGCGGACGTGTTGTGTGCATGAGAGTGAGCGTGTGCATGAGCGTGTGCATGAGCGTGTCCATGAGCGTGTGCATGAGCGTGTGCATGAGAGGGCGGCAGGCGGGACGGGTCGAGCACGCCGAGCCGGCCGTGGGTCACGGCCCACTTGGACAGCACGGCCTCGAGGGACGACACGAGCCGCTCGAGCGGCGACGCGGCCTGGCAGACGTTAGACGGGGGCATGGTAAGACGGGGGCATGTTAGACAAGGGCATGTTAGACAAGGGCTCGGTTGTAAGAGGGCTCGGTTGTAAGAGGGCACGCAAGACAAGACAGCGGTGGTGGTGGTGGTGGGTGGTGGTGGTGGCCAAGTGCGCTGACACTCACGGTAAAGTCGACGATTTCAAAGACGTTGTCGTCGTCGGTGGCTGCTGCTGCGGCCGTGGTGGCAGGCGTGGCCATGGCGGGTGGTTGTCGTAGTTGGTTGAGGTCGTCGTCGTAGTTGTCGTAGTTGTGGTCGTAGTTGTGGTCGCACGTCGCAAGTCGCTCTTGCCGACACGCCGAGCAGATTGCCACTTTGCCCGCCTTGGACATGCCCGCCGACCTCACTGCTCCTGCTGGAGTGGCTACGGGTGCTGCGACGGCAGGCCCTGCGCAGCCCGCAGCACGGCACTCGCACAACCACAAGGACAACCACAAGGACAACCACAAGGACAACCACAACCACAGCAAGGACAGCAGCCATGTCCGCCTGCCCAGGTGCGTGCACTTGCCAGCCTGGCTGACCCACCTGCCTGGCTGACCCGCCTGCCTGGCTGCCCTGCTGCCCGCCCCGCAGCGCCCTCGACAAGCAGCGTGCGCTGTTCAAGACCCTGCTGGCCAAGGACGGCCCGCTGGACAGCCGCGTGCGCAGCCTGCGCGACGTGTACGTTGGACCTTCGTGTCTTGGTGCTTCGTGTCTTGGTGCGTCGTGTCTGACTATCCTACCATCCTACCATCGCACCATCCCGCACCTGCAGCCTCAAGGCCGATCTCGAGCGCTTTGTGCTGCTGTCGCACGACGTCCACCTGGCAGAGAACCACCTGTGGAAGGTGCCCCACCACGACGTCATCGAGCACATGCGCTCGCGTCTGCACGACGTACGTCGCCGCGCTTATCTTCTCGCTTGCCCCCTCGGTGCACACAAACTCACCCTCTGCTCGCCAGATGGCTACAAAGTCCCGACAGGCCGCCCATCCCCGCTCGTCCACGGCCCCTTCCGCTGCCGATCTGCAGCGCGACCACCTCTCGCTCATGGCCGACTTCCGCTGCTTCCTCTCAGAGGCCATCGGCTTCTATCTCGAGCTGATGCGCAAGCTGCACGCCCGCTCCTCCTATCCGTCCTCAACTGCCGCCATCATGCGCAGGCTCAGCATCTGCATGGAGTACGACGGCGGTGCCTCCTCGCTGGCCTTTGCCGATCCAGACTTGGACGACTCGTACACACACCTCGCCCAAGGCACGGTTCGCGTGTCCTTGGCTTGTTTCCCATTGTTGCCCAAGTCTAACCCACCCGCCTGCCTTTTCCTCTGGACCTGCAGACGACTTGTGCGATCCGACAGGCTACTACGCTGCCGATGCAAGGTCGTCGACGCTGCCCCATGAGCACGTCAAGCTCGCCATGTACAGGACACTGCTGCATCTGGGCGATCTGGCACGATACCGCGACGTCAACGCTAGCGTCCGCTCAAATGGCCGCGACGATCGCTGCAGACTCGCCCGCCGCTTCTACCAGCTTGCCATCGATCTCGAGCCTGACCAGGGCCATCCCTACAACCAGCTCTCGGTCATCACCACTCTCTTCAAAACAGACTTTCTCGCCTCATACGAGCTCGCCTTTCGCAGCATCATCGCCAAAACCCCATACGTGTCTGCCCTCTCCAACATCCTCAAATGGTGCACAGACGCCCGCAGCAAGATTTCCCGCGACTCGTCGTCGCCGCCGCCGTTTGCCACCGAGTACATGGCCCACATGGGCCTCCTTCTTGGCCCCCATCGCAGCGGTGCCGCGTTTGCCGCAGCCTCTGCCCCCATGATTGCCAAGATCCAGACGTTTCTCACCGACGCGTCCCTCCGCGAGCGTCTCAACATCACCATTGCCGACATCAAGAGCATGCTGGCCATTGCCATCTCGGTGCTCTACGTCTCTGAGCACCCCTTTGAGTCGGCCGACCATCACCGCCACAGCAGATCCTCTGCCTCGTCGTCGTCCTCGTCGTCCCTGTCGATGCGCAACTACGCGACGGGGCTGCATCCGCCGGACGTGGCGCACGTGGTGCGGTTCGTGTGGGACTTTTGCCGCATCATTCTCGAGAGCGTTGATCGCCTGGCGCAGGCCCAGCTGCAGCAGGGGCTGGCGTGGGACCCTGCCCAGCACGGCAACGGACCCAAGGCGCTGCGGTTCTTTGAGCCGCTGCTCCTGCATGTCAAGTTTATCCTCCGGTTTGTCGTGCACCGCGTGGGACTTGGAGTGGCGCCTGGTCCATCGAGCCCTGACGACTGGGCACTTTTGGCGCGGCTTTGCTCGACGCTCTCTGAGACGCACGCAACGATCTGGCAGGGGCCTGTCGACGCGGCTGGACTCGCTGCCGTTGCCGCGTCTGGCGCCGTGCCCGAGGACACAGAGTGGCGTGGGTTCCTGGCGATTGGGCCGCCTGCTGCTGTTGCTGCTGTGCCGCCGACATCGGCTGCTGGCAGCCCCTTGTCCGCGTCGGGTCGCGGCGGTCTCGACGGTCTCGACGGACTTGGCATCCAGACGGCGTCGGCTGTTGCAGACCAAGACTCGCCGCGACGGTCTCGCGGAACTGCCTCGCGCCAGCCGCTGTCTGAGCTCGACTTGGTGCCGGTGCGGCTGGCCCAGATCCTCATGCTCGCCAACCAACTAGCGTCGCCTGCTCTCGAGGTAAGCAGACGCGCCACACGCCCTGCACACGCACCAGCTCCTGACGCGCTTGTGGGCCAGCCACGCCTGCTGTACGTCGCTATGCGCCACACCGAGCAGGGATCGTTCAGCCTCTACACATCCGAGCCGCCCATGCCACAGCCCCGGTCGCTGCCGCCACAGTCGGTCACCCTGCTGCCGACAGCAGCCTCGCCTGAGCCGCTGGCCGACGTCTTTGGCAGCATCCCGTTTGCTGCTCGGCTGGCAGCCGCGTCCCGCGACGACCACGGCAGCTCCTCGCCGTCGGCCCTGCACGCCTCTTTGGGCACACCGCTTGCACAACCGCCCCTGTCCGTCGCGTCTGCAGGCGGCATCTGGAACGCTGGTCCGTCCGCGTCTGCCGGCAGTGGGTCATGGGACGTGCCGCGGCCGCCCATCGCGTCCATGGCGTCGGCCCATGCTGCGGACGGCCACGTTGGCTCGCCCGGACGCGTGACTGCGGGGTTCCTGGCATCGCGGTCCGCGTCGCCGTCTCCCTTTATAGCGGCCGGCTCGGTCCTCGACTCGCCGCGGCTGGCTGACCTCATGGACACGTATGCTGCGAATGACGCGGCACGCCAGGCTCTCAAGGCGACGCTCGGGATCGCGGTCACTGGTGGTGGTGGTAGTGGCAGTGGCAGTGGCAACGGTGGTGGTGGTGGTGGTGGTGGTGAGGCTGGGATGATTCTGGGCACTAGGTTTGGCCACGAGCTTGGGCTCAGTGACACGAATGGCGCCACCGACACGGACTCTGTGCTGGACATGCAGGAGGTCTTTGAAGACGGCGCGGCCAAGACGCTCGAGTACCTCCGTCTTGACGAGGAGGATGATGACCGTATCAACAAGAACGACGGCGGTGGTGGTGGTGGCGATGCCGGCGGTGATGTCGGTGATGCTGGTGATGCCGGATTGGGTGGGATTGCCAGACCAGTGTCGGCGGCTGGCTGGCTGGGCGGCGGCCGTCTTGTCAGCCATATCGGCGATCGAGCGGGCCGGCCGATGGCGTTGGCGCTCGGTCAGAGCCAGAGCCAAGGTCAGGGTCAAGGCCAGCCAGTGACGGCTGGATTCCACCGCATTTTTGACGCGACGCCGCTGGGCATGACGCGGTCGGCCAGCGAGGTCCTGTCGGCACGGTCGATAGGCTCGTTGTCCACATCGCCATCTCCGTCGCCGTCGGCATCGTCGCCAATCCCTGTCGGCCATACGCATGCTGGGCCGATGCCACTTCGCTCGAGCACGCGCAGCCCGCTTGGCCAGATTGGCGACGCCTCGCCCGGCACTGCTGCGCACGGCAAGTCAGTGCACGGTGGCGGTGGTGGTGGCAATGGAAGCCAGCCGCAACAACATCAGCAACAGCAACCACTCCTGCACTCGGTGCTCAGCAGCGGCCTCCACCACATGGCGGCGTTCTCGAACGGCATCGAGGGTGGCTGGATGGCTGCGGTCGAGCCGGATGACGGCGATCTAGTGTACACGTTCCGGTCGCCCACGAGCACGGCATCGATGGGTGCACAGCTGCTGGCTTCGCCGTCTCCACATCAGCAGCAACAGCAACAGCAGCAGCAGCAGCAGCAGCAGCCAAATGGCTCGGGATGGTATGGCGCGTTGTCGCCGCTTGCCGTGTTGCCGAACCAGTCACCTTTGCCATCGTTTTTGGAATCGTTCAATGCTGGTAGTGGTGGTGGTGGTAGTGGGGTCCGACGCAGTGGCGGAGAGACTCGCAACAAGTAATAAAGAGCACGATCGGCCTCGTGCTGCAGCAGTTGTTGTCCAAGGCTTCGTCTGCTGCCCAGCGGTGAAATGCGAAATTTTGCGGTCAATGGCTATCCCACAACCCCGTCTGGATAGCCGGCTGCGTGCGAATAACAGGACTGCATGTTTGCGGCAATTCGCGCAGTGAGGGCTTACATGCTAATCCTGAGTGCTCAAGTAGCACAGTGACAAGCAAACTTTATAACAACTGAGCGCTTTTGCTCCGGCAGCCAACGATAGTCTTTTTGTTGGATCGCCTGGCTGGTGCACTGGCGGTGTGTGACGTCTGGCTGTTGCTTCCCCTGTCGTTACATGGCCCATGGCCGGGGCTGTTTATTCCGTTTGCGGCGTGCACAAGCACACACGAGCGCACACACGCAAGCACGCCATGCGATCACGCAATGAACGTGTCGAGAAGATCCTGGCGGGCACACTCGGCCTCGATGAGCGCCTGCTTGCGCTTGCCGGCGGGCGTGAACTCGACGAGCGTCGGCACGGCCACGAGCTTCACCTCGGGGTGGTTGCGGTACGGGTTGTTGGCGCGGTACTCTGACCGCAGGCCGGCCGGTGCTTCGATGAGCGTCGAGTTGGCCACCGTGCCGATGGCCTTGCGGACGAGCGGGTCGGCTGTCGACAAGCAGTGGGTCAGCAGCATGAACGAGGCGAAACGAGACAAGGAACGGCGAGTGCGGTGCACCTATCACGCAGTCGGGGCACCACGAGTTGCCCGTGGACGGCTCCTCGGTGCCAAAGAAGAGCCCAAAGACACGGCCAGGTGCAGCGGCGAGCGTCTCGGCCAGCACGGCGTCGAACTTGGCAGCGTCGTTGACGCGGATGATCTTCATGTGTGTTGTGGTTGCGGTGAAAGAAACGCCGAGATCGCGGCTGGTGCACAACAGCGCATCCACGACGCTGCGGCCGTTGCCGTGCCCCTCCGTGCCGGGCATGCGCAGCCGGCCATTTTTGCCCCGTCCTCCCACAACACCAACGGTCGCAACTGCGATATAAACAAACACCCGCGGCGGCATCGTTGTGCGCCGAGCAAGCGTCAAGAGAAGCAAGCCAGTGGAGCAGCAATCAGGACACCCTTGGTCGCATCCCATTCTTGGCGAGGTGTGCTTTCGGCTGGCGAGCAGTATAGCTGGTGCACCTGTGCGATGCCCCCTACTCCCCGCTCCCCGCACGCACATCCAGCAAAAGCAGAGATGCCAAAACAAACGCTGACCCCCCATGCCACAACAGATTCGCGACAAGACAGTCCAGACAACAACAAACAGACAGACAGGCCCACATACAGACAGACAGGCAGACAGACAAGCAGACATGGCAACAGTCGCTGTGCGTGTCGGGTCCTCGCCGGACACGATGCAGCTGATCAACCCAAACGACGAGGCCAACCCGACCCGCATCGACTCGCCCGAGTTTATCGGCGACGTGCTCGTGCGCATCAACAATTTCCGCGGCGTCGTGCCAGCGGGCAAGACACGCATCGCCACGATCCCGTACTTTACCGGCCGCAAGCGCATCCACTCGATCCAAGTGCAAGGGCGGTTCCGCAGGCCGTGGTGTCTCGAGGATCTCGTGTGGGCGTCCGACTGGGACGCGCCGCTGCGGGTGTCCAAGATGACGGGCTTTTTCACAAAGTTCTGGCAGATGGTGGATCCCGGGTCGACGGCGCAGCTTGCGGGCGATAAGCCGTTTGTGCAGTCGTATGTGATTACGAGTGCGTGTGCGGCAGCGGCGTGGCGTGCGGGCGAGACGGCCGGCGATGGCAATGGCAATGGGCCGGGCCCGTTCAGACTGCAGGTCGAAGAGGACGTGCAGGCGTTGTTGCCGCCACATCTCGCTGCCAAGATGGCTGGCGCGAAATCGGCGAACACGGGTGCTGCGACGGCTGCGACGGCTGCGACGGCTGCTGGGTCGTCGACGCCGACGGGGCCGGCGACTCCGAGCGCGCCTGCTGGACGGTTCTCGCTGTTCTCGAGGTCGACGTCGAATGCGAGCGCAACCAAGGCAGCGGCCGATGCGGCCAAGGCGGATGCGGCCAACCGCGAGCAGCTCGTGTCTGCTCGACGCAAACTGTTCACGTCTGCCGAGACGCGCCAGCAGGTCATGATCAACCCCGACACGGTGTTTGGTGAGTGCGGGGACTGCGACTTGCTGATCTCTGTGACTCGGAAGGGCCGGCCGACTCTCACTTCTGCGGCCGTGGTTGCATGGAGATTGCCATCAGGCAGCCAGACGACACTCTACTGACCCACTCACATGCTCACCGTCATCTACGCATGCGACTCGAATGTCTGGGACGGCCGGTACGATGGCCAACACGGCATGCAACGCAGCGTTTGAAAGCTTCAACCCGTTCTTTGACCCCAACACGTTCCGCATCAAGATGCCGGCCGTGTCGATTGATCTGCGGTCGATGCTCTGCGGCCAGCCGTTCCGCATGGCGCTGCGCAGCAAAGACAAGAGCGTCACGTTTCTGGTTATTGAGATTCTCGTAAGCGACGCGGCTTCTGCGAGCGGTAATGGTAATGGCAGTGGTAATGGCAGTGGCAACGGCGATGATGGCAGTGGCAACGGTGGTGACGACGAGGACGGCGTAGGCGATCTGCGAGATATGGGCATGACGGGATCGACGCTGTCAGGCGGAGCGGCATCTGGGATCTGGGGCGACAACGACATTGTTCTCGATGAGGATATTCCCAAGTTGCCTGGCGACGAGGCGGTGTAGAGGACGAAAGGGGTGTGGGGGTGGGTGGTGGAAGTGGGTGCTGGCAGCCAGGCTGGCTGGCTGGCTGCGACCCGCGCGGGTACGCGACAATGCCATGCACGGTCACCACACGGTCGGCACACGTTGGCTGCACGTTGGCTGCACGTTGGCTGCAAGTGCACGTGCATGTGCTCCAATGAAATGGGATTCTGATGACGCAGGACTGACGCATGCCTGGTGGTCGCGTGAGCAGCCGCGTGAGCAGCCGCCTGATCATGGGGCTGCGCACGTGAGGAGGTGAGCGGGCCTTCTGGACACGTGCCACCTGGCGGCCAATGCGCTCGGCATGCTCGCCTCCTGTGCGGCTCCACAGCCGCCACCTCTCCTGTCGCTGCTATGCCAAGCAAAGCGAAGCCAGATCGGGGCGACCAGAGCCAGAGAACAGAGCCCGAGAACAGACGGCGAGGGTCTGGCTCGTTCAAGGGCAGGCTTAGTCAGCGATGTGCTGGCGACCGGCACACGAAAGTAGGAGCAGGCTGGCCGCAGCGGGAGCGGGCAGGGCAGCTGCCGAGGGCGGACAACCCGCCCGGAGCGACGGACCAAAGGAGCGACGGAGCGACGGACAGCCAGCCCGCCGACCGGTCCTCCGCCCGGAAGTTCTCGGACGGACGGACAGCCCGGACAGCCCGGACGGACGGACGGACAAGTGCCCGCCGCCCGCTGACGTCGCGCCGTGACTCGCGGCCGGTCCGAGCAGCCGGATCCGCCCGGCTCTGGCGCGGGCAACAGACACGCGACGCGGCGTGGCACGATCGCGATTGCGCCGATCCTGTTGTTCCGCCGATGAGAGCTGGAATCTGCGATCCAGCGGCCCACCGCCGGCAGCTGGGCCTGCAGACAGGTGGCAGCTGGCCGGCAGACAGACGGCACCAGCAGCAGCAGCAGGCTGAGTCGGCGGGCGTGAGCGTGCAGTCTTGGCGGCAGACAAAAGGGCGACGGATCCCCGCTCTGGGCTGCCCTGCACCCGCCTGTCCTCGCCAGCCTGCCCGCCTGCCCGCCTGCTCTTATCTCTCTCCTCGCCAGCCCCTCCTCGCCAACGTACGTGCAGGTCCTTGCATGCCTTGCCTTGCCATGCCTCGCCGTGTGTCTCCTGCCCACCAACGGCCCAGCCAGTCGAGCCCAGCCAGCCCAGTCCATTGCACCTTTGGCCGTGTTGGTGTCGCTCGTGCTGGTGTCGCTCGTGCTTGCTCCATACGCAGGCGTATCCAGCGCTTCGAATCCAATGGCAGCGCAGCTAACCATGGTCACGCCCGCCACACAACCCAAAGTCCAGTGCTCGCAGCCCAGCCCAGCCAGCCCAGCCCAGCCCAGCCCAGTCCTCTCCTCGCTTCTGCTGCCGTCTGCTGCCGTCTGCTGCCGTCTGCCACCAAGAGCCTCAGAGGCCACGAGTCCACGAGTCCAAGAGTCTTGTCCAGTCCAGCCCCTTGGCCGCCAGCCAGCCAGCCAGCCATCTGTCCATCCAGCCCGCACTCGTCCGCTCGCTCGGTCTGAGATCCCGACTGCCGATCCCGCACACGCTCTGTCGGTCGCTCAGCCGCGCACAGCCCCCTCCCCCTGCCCGCCTCACGCACGTCTCGCACACGTCTCACGCACATCTGGCCTCCGCCGCCTCGCGCCCGCATTTCACCCGCCCGCCAGCCCGTGTCGCTCAGCTCGTGTCGCCAACCAACGCATCACGACCACCATCACCAACCAACCAACGCATCACGTTCCACGTCTCGTGTCACGCGCACATCCTCGCCAGCCAGCCCAGCCAGCCCAGCCAGCCCAGCCAGCCCAGCCAGCCCAGCCAGCCCAGCCAGCCCAGCCAGCCCGCCAGCGCATTGGCTGATTGATTGCATTGCACGGCACGGCTCTGCACGGCACAACTCTGCATTGTACGACACGACACGGCACGGCACGGCACGGCACCGGCACGGCACGGCACGACACGACACGACACGACACGACGACACGTCGCTGCATTGCACGGCGCTTCATCTCGCCCCTCGCGTCCCGCCCCTCGTGCCGCATCTGGCTCCTCCTGCAACAGACTTTCAACGCCACCGTCTCTGTCTCTGCATCTCTGTCTCTCTGCCCCGCCTCTCTGCCTCTGCCTCTGGGCTCCTCCTCTGCCGCCTTTTTCCCTCAAAACGCCGCCGATTCCCCCTCCCCCACCTGGCCCTCTCCAGGCACACTCCCAACACTCCCAACACTCTCCAGGCACACACACTCCATGCTCAACCTACAGCACCTCAACCACACCCACACCCACACCCACACCAACGCCCTCTCCCAACGGCCCGCCCTCGCCTCGCCCGCTGCCGGCCTCTCCATCCTGACCACCACCACTGCCACCGCCGCCGCTGCGTCTGCATCGTCTGCATCGTCTACATCGCCGGCATCCTCGGCGCTGTCGGCCAGATACCAGCCACCGCCGTCGCCCGCCGGCTCGCCTCCCACGCTGATGCGCTGCAGTCCATCCTCGCCGCCCATGGCCGACTCCCCCCACCCCTGCCCCCGCTCGCAGCACGTCCTGCACACGCAGTCCAACCAGCACCGCTGCCCGCCGTCGACTCCCATCCCCATCCCAAGCCCAAGTCCAAGCCCAGGCACAGGCTCTCTCCGCTCGCCTCCCTCGTCGTCGCTGCTCATGTCGCTAGATACTCCGTCGCTGGCTCCCGTCCAGATCCAGATCCACCAGCACAAGATCCAGTCCCAGACACTGTCCCAGACACTGTCCCTGTCCCAGACACTGTCCCAGTCCCAGACACAGACACAGACACAGCCCCAGCAACATCAACAGCACAAGATGCACGCCGCCCTCAACCTCCACCACCACCACCACCACCACCAGCCTCCTCCACCGCAGGCCCTCCAGCCGATCCGCAACAGCCACACCATGCCTTCTCCCGTGCCGTCGCTGCTGTCGTGCTCCATCTCATCGGTGTCGTCGTCATCCTCGTCATCGTCGGCCGCGGCAACCGCATCGCAGACGACCGCGGCACCAGCCACCACCTTGACATCTGCACATACACTGCCCGCTCCGTCGACGGCGTCCACACCACCGCCGCCCACCACGCTGGCCGAGAAGCACCTGCGCGGACACCCCCTCAACCCGGCCTTTGCTGCCGCCTATGCGATCCAGAAGAGCTCGGATCCGGCGGCTTTGGCTTTGTCTGCTCGGCCCTCCAGTACCACTCTCGCCGCGAGGTCGCCGTCAAGTTCATCATCAAGGCCCATATGACCCACTCGGCCTGGGTCGACGACCGTGATCTCGGCCGTGTCCCTCTCGAGGTGTACATTCTCAAGAACGTGAGTGTGTCTCTTGCTGTCTCTTGCCGTCTCTCGCTGTCTCTGTGCCCCCGTCCACAACCATACTCCGCTCGCCTCGCATTGCCCCGCCCCTTCCGCCCGTCATCTGCGGCTCCCCGCTCTCTGTGACTGTGTGTGCGCCTCTGCCCAGCCACCACGTCCACAGGCGGCACTTGTGTGTCTGTGTGCTGCATGAACAGAGCACCATCTGGATGAGCCCAGCCCGCCAGTCCGCCAGTCCGCCAGCCCAGCCAGCCCAGCCAAGCCCCTCTGGTGGCTGAGTCTCGCTTGTGCCCGTTGTGGTCGCGTGCCCAACTCGCTGCAGAGCCTCAGTCTCGCGAGCCCCGCCCCCACGAGTCCACCACCCGTCTTCACGCGCCAGTAGCTTTCCCGCCCCCTCTCTTTCCCCCCTCGCATCTCCGCTCTGGACCACTGGCTCCCCTCCGCTCTGGACTCGCATGATCTGCAGGCAATCGTTGCTAATCATTTTCCGTGCTCCGTTTGGTGTCCCCCCCTCTTCACGTCTCCAGGTCCGCCACCCAAACATCATTGGCTTTGCAGACTACTTCGAGGACGACGTCTTCTGCTACTTGGTCACCGACCTGCACGGCTGCGCATGGGCCAACGACGACGACGACGACAACGTCAACATGATGGATGCCAGCAACAACACGCTGCAGCACTTTGCGCTCGGCGCAGAGCCCGTCTCGCCCACCGCATCGCCCGTCTTTGGCCATGACCTGCCGTTGTCCATGGCCAGCAGCAACAGCAGCAGCGCATTCGCCACTCCCCACACCATCGCATCTCGCCCGTCGATGGACCTGTTCGAGTGCATCGAGCGCTACGAGCACTTTTCCGAGGCGCAGGCCTGCTACGTCTTCCGCCAGATTGTGTCGGCCATCTCGCACATGCACGCCCTGCGCCTCGTCCACCGTGACATCAAGGACGAGAACATTCTGATTGACGAGTCGTTCAACATTAAGCTCATCGACTTTGGCTCGGCCAGCTACTACGACCCTGTCGGTGGCCACACGTTTGACCGTTTCCTTGGGTACGTCCATCTCACGCTGGTTGTCTGTCTGTCTGTCTGTCTGTCTGGTCTGTCTGTCTGTCTGTCTGCGGCACAGTTGCTTATTCTCTCCGTCATCATCCTGTCCATCCGCAACAGAACGATCCAATATGCCGCACCAGAGATTCTCAAGTCGCAGAGATACCGCGGGCCCGAGGCCGAGATCTGGTCGCTCGGATGCTGCCTGTACATCATGCTCACGGGCCAGGTGCCCTTCTCCTCGGCCAACCAGGCCGTGCACCTCAGCTTCACCCTGCCGACGATCCCCGTCTCTCCGCTCTGCCTGCAGCTGCTCGACCGCATGTTTGACAAGAACCCAAAGACGCGCGCAACCATCAACGAGGTTGCATCCCATCCGTGGCTCGCTGCCTTTTGACGAGCCAGCCAGCCTCGTTGTCTGTCCATCCGTCGTTCGTGTATCTACTCTGCCCTTGCGGTCTACACTTGTTCCTGCGATCGGTCTTGCCGCCGACACCTTTTCTCTACACGCCAGCCTACATCTTTGTCTGTCCGTCACACACACACATCTGCTGCTCCCACCTCTCCCTTTCCCCATCTTTCTGTCGTTCCATATCGGGGCGGCCGGCAACCCACCGGCCAGCCGCCTGCTTGCACACACACACACAGTCACACTCACACTCGTTCATAACCCAAGAATGAACTGTATATTCTATGCACACACGGCCGTTGGCTGCCTAGCGAGCGAGTGAGCCAGCGAGCGCCTGACGCTTGGCGTGACCAGTCAGCCGACCAAGGCCGCTGGCCACGCGACCGCATTTTCGCATTCGCCTGTTGCAATCGCATTCACAGACGCTGGAGCCATAAAGCTCGCTTGGCCCGCCCGTGAGAGAGTCGGCAACACATTCATGGCCGCCCCCGACCCTTTCATGGACAGCGACCTCCCTGCCCGGAGTGCGTCTCGCGCATCGACCACGTCCAGCCACTCTACGACCGACGGCGCCTCGAGCGTCGCTGGCTCCAGCACGGCCGGCAGCACCACCACGACCACCGCTGCAAGCAGCACTGCAAGCAGCACTGCAAGCACCACCACGGCCACGACAGGCAGCAAACGCGATGCCAACTCCAACGGCCCCACAACAGCGACTGGCAGCGCTATCGTCTCGCAGCTGACTGCGTCTCTACAAGGCGCCCGCTTCAGCGGCGACGACCTTGCCCGCCTGCCCGTGATCGGCCACTCGGCCATGTCCTTGCCAGCCGTGCCAGCAGTGTCGGCAACACAATCAGCAACATCGGCAGCACCGGCAGCAGCAGCCGCCCAGCCCGAACCGGCCAATTTGAAAGCGCAATCCACGACGGCGGCGGCCTTGTGGGCACCTTCCACCGTATCTGCACAGACGCCGTCCTCGTCGACGGCATCCACTCCGACAACGCCAACTGCGTCCAGACCGCAAGCAGCAGCAGCAGCAGCAGCAGCAGCATCACAAGCAGCATCAACAACGTCAACAGGACCAGCATCAGCAGGACCAGCAGGACTCCCCACACCCACAGCCACGCCTGCTCCGTCAAGTGCCTCGCCCATGACCACGCCTTCTCGCTCGGCCGCCGTGGCCATCGCGGCTGCATCGGCCCCCATCGCCGTCAACTCGCCAAGGTCGTCGGCGCCGGGTGCATCCTCCTTCTCCGAGTCTGCCCCATGGCTCGCCACCCTGCACGCAGCCGCATCTGCCGGCACCTCTCTCTCTGCCCTCCCGGGCTTCCCCGCATCGGCCACCTTGCCGCTGTCGCCCATCGCCGACACCATCGCCGACACCGACGCCGGCACCGGCACGGGCTTGAACACGGGCTTGAACATGGGCACGGGCGGCATTGCCATTGACCCTTCCCTCGCCTCGTCGCCGTCCATTGTCGCCAACCCCAACGCCGGCACGCCCGTTGCATCGACTGGCCCCAACGACCCCGACTACCTCAAGCTCATCCTCACGGCGCGCGTGTACGACGTGGCGCTCGAGACGCCGCTGCAGGAGGCCCGCAACCTGTCGGCGCGGCTCGGCAACCGCATCTTGCTCAAGCGCGAGGATCTGCAGCCCGTGTTCTCGTTCAAGCTGCGTGGCGCGTTCAACCGCATGGTGCAGCTGTCCGAGAGCGAGCGGCGTGCGGGTGTCGTGGCGTGTTCGGCTGGCAACCATGCTCAGGGTGTGTTGCATCGCGTTGGGTTGCGACGATCGGGTTTGATTGCCTGACTGACTGATCGACTGATCGACTGACCGACTGACCGACTGATCGACTGACTGACTGTCGGGTCCGCTGGGATACAGGTGTCGCGCTGGCTGCCAAGCACATGGGCGTCAAGGCGACCATTGTCATGCCGATTGCCACGCCGCCCATCAAATGGAAGAACGTGGAGCGGCTCGGTGCGACGGTGCGGCTGTTTGGCAACGACTTTGACGAAGCCAAGACCGAAGCCGCGCGTCTCTCTGAAGTATGGTCTCGCCCGCACGCCTGTGACGAGCACTCTGTCCCAGCCGACTGACACCTACACACATCCCTGCCGTCTTGGACGTGGATAGGAAATGGGATTTGTCAGCATCCCGCCATACGATGACCCGTACGTCATTGCAGGCCAGGGCACGATCGGTGTCGAGATCTTCCGCCAGCACGACTTTACCAAGATCGATGCCATCTTTGTGTGTGTGGGCGGCGGCGGTCTCGCTGCCGGCATTGCCAGCTACGCCAAACGGCTGCGTCCAGACATCAAGATCATTGGAGTCGAGACGTACGACGCCAACGCCATGACGCTCTCGCTGCTCAAGGGCGAGCGGGTCATTCTGCCCGAGGTCGGGCTGTTTGCCGACGGCGCGGCGGTGCGCTCGGTCGGCGTCGAAAACTTCCGGCTGTGCCGCTCGCTCATTGACGAGATGGTCATGGTATCGACGGACGAGATCTGCGCGGCCATCAAGGACGTGTTCGAGGACACGCGCGGCATTGTCGAGCCGGCCGGTGCGCTCGGCCTTGCTGGCGCCAAAAAGTATGTGATGGAAAAGGGCATCACCGGTGGCACGTACATTGCTGTCACGAGCGGCGCGAATATGAACTTTGACCGTCTGCGGTTCGTGGCCGAGCGGGCGGATCTCGGCGAAAACCGCGAAGCACTCATTAGCGTCGTCATCCCTGAGCAGCCTGGCAGGTAGGCGTATGTGTGTGTGTGTTTGTGTGTCTGGACGTGGACATGGCTGCTTTCATTGTCGCTGTATTGTATTTGTGGCGGTGGCAGGGTTGCTGATCACCGCATGCACCACACGTGGCGGACAACACGCACGCACGCAGCTTCCTCAAGCTGTACCAATGCATCCATCCTCGGCCCGTGACCGAGTTCTCGTACCGCTTCGGGGACGCGGTCGAGGCACACATCTTTTTGTCGTTCAAGGTCGAGACGAACCGCGACGTGGAGATGGACAGCATCCTCGCGGATCTCGAGGCGGCCAACATGACGGCCATGGACGTGAGCACGAACGAGGTTGCCAAGGCGCATGCGCGGTACCTCATTGGCGGCCGAAAGAACGTGAGTCAGAGGCTGTCTGTGTACTGCTGCGATGCTGTGATACTGCGATACGCATGGCCGCGTGTGGACAGCGCCATCGGCGATGCTCAGCGTGCAGCGTGCTGTCTGTGCGTGCAGCACGTGCAGATGGACGCTGCCGCTGCGCGACGCCCGATCAGGACTCATTGTCAGTCACGATGATGCGCGTGCCTGAGCCGTGCCTGAGCTGTGGCTGCGCGGGGTGACGCGATACGGGCAACTGCGCCAACTGCGCCAGCGCACGCGTGACGACCCGCCGTCATGGCACGTCACCCGCTGTCACTCTCTGTCACGATCGCATTGCAACGCGGCGTCCCTACAGATCTGGCGCTATCTACCGCATGCCTCCCAGCTGACTCACCCGTCCCCCAACTGCACCAACCCCACACACTCTGGCACCAAATCCTCACTCTCTGGATCCAACCCCGCTCGCCAGGTGCCCCACGAGCGGCTGTACCGCTTCTCGTTCCCGGAGCGGCCCGGCGCGCTGCAGCACTTTCTCGACTCGCTGCGCCACCCGCGCTGGAACATCTCGCTCTTCCACTACCGCAACTACGGCGGCGACGTGGGCAAGGTCATGGTGGGCATCCAGGTGCCGCCCGAGACGGTCGCCGACTTTGCCGACTTTCTGGGCGACCTCCGCTACCCGTTTGTCGAGGAGACGGACAACCCCGTGTACCAGCACTTTTTGAAGTAGAGAGTCACGTGACCCTGTCCCAATGTAGTTGTTTTGGGGAATTGTGGAAATTGTGGGAAATTTGGGAATTTGGGATTTCGAATTGTGGATTTGCGAATTGTGCTTTGCGCGACGATTGGAAATGGCTTCGCTTGCAAGGTGCGTGCGTGCGTGTGGGCTGGCTGGCAGAGTGCCTGCCTACAAGGGCCATGTGGCATGCAGCAGACCATAGGCAGACCATAGACAGACCATAGGCAGACCATAGGCAGCTGACGTGCCCCTGCGTGGCGACAGTCTGCTGCCCAAGCCCAAGGCGGCTCCGGCTCCCTCGCGCTGGGACGCCGACTCGGACGACGACGACGACAGCGACCGGCTGCGCAAGGCCAAGGCTGCGGCCAAGGCGGCGGCCAAGGCGGCCAAGAAGGCCGGTGGTGGCAGCGGTGCTCCGGCCCGCAAGGTGCCGCCCTATGGCCAGCGCGCCGGGTTCATGCCTGTGACGCTCGAGGTGAGTCGGCGTGTGTGTGTGTGTGTGTGTGTGTGTGGCCAACACACTCGCCTGTGCTGACTCGGCCGGCTTCGATGCTGGCTGCCACGACAGGACTTTGGCGACGGCGGAGCGTTCCCCGAGATCCCCAAGGTGCAGTACCCACTGGACATGGGCCGCCAGCGCGGCGCCGGCGCCGGCACCGGCACAGGGTCGTCGGCCGCGTCGGCTGCGCTGCTGCCGCTGCAGACAGATGAGAGCGGGCAGATCCGGTACGATCTGGTGCTCCACGAGGGCCAGAAGCAGAACGACAAGAAGATCATCCACTCGAGCCTGCAGGCGATGCGTGCCAAGGATATCGTTGCCGGCGATGCCTCGTTTGAGCGGCCGGACCAAGAGGCTGTTCAGGAAACGACCGACAAGACGCGCCTTGCTCTCGAGAAGCTGGTTGGAAGTGAGTCTTGAGGCGGTTGATGGACTGGCATGGAACCAGCATGGAACCAGCATGGAACCCGCATGGGAGCAGCATGGGAGAAGCATACAGCTGACACGAAGCGTCCATGCAATGGCTCTGCGTTGCGCTGCATTGAATTGCAGCCAAGATGGGTGCCAAGAACCCCAAGAACATCCAGACCAAGACCAACGAGCCCGTGTTTGTGCGGTACACGCCGGCCGACCAGGGATCGTCCGTCTCGGGTGCACAGTCGCGCATCATCAAAATGGTCGAGGCACCCATCGATCCCATGGAGCCGTCCATGTTCAAGCACAAAAAGACACCGCGCGGCCCGCCGTCCCCGCCGCCGCCCGTCATGCACTCGCCGCCGCGCAAGGTGTCGGCCGAGGAGCAGCGCAACTGGGTCATCCCGCCGTGCATCTCCAACTGGAAGAACGCCAAGGGCTACACGATCCCGCTCGACAAGCGACTCGCCAACGACGGCCGCGGCCTCACGCAAGTCACGATCAATGACAATTTCGCCAAGCTGTCCGAGGCGCTGTTTATTGCCGACCGCCATGCGCGCGACGAGGTCAAGCTGCGTGCCGAGATGCAGGGCAAGCTGGCGGCCAAGGAGAAGCGCGAGAAGGAGGAGAAGCTGCGGATGCTGGCGCAAAAGGCGCGTGAGGAGCGCGCGGGTCTCGTGTCTGGAACGGGCGAGGCGCCGTCGGTTGATGCGTTTATTGCCAATGCCCTTGCCGGCGGATCGGATGACGAGGACGGCGATGATGGACGGCCGGCCGCTGCCTCGGGCGGTGCTCGCCGTGGCGGTGACCAGGACGACGAAGACGACGAGGAGATGAGCGAGGAGCAGAAGCAGCAGATGCGCGAGCGCGACCGGATGCGGCGCGAAAAGGCGATGCAGCGCGAGCGCGAGCTCCGCATGTCGCACATGGGCACGGAGACGCGGGCGCGGGTGCTCGCTCAGTCGACGGAGCGCGACATTTCGGAAAAGATTGCGCTCGGCCTCGCGCAGCCGACCGTGTCCAAAGAGTCGTTGTTTGACCAGCGGCTGTTCAACCAGTCCGAGGGCCTGTCGTCTGGGTTCGGCGCCGAGGACTCGTACGGCATCTATGACAAGCCGCTGTTCCAGGGCACGGCGGGCAATGCCATCTACCGGCCCAAGCGCGTCGAGGCCGAGGTGACGGCCGGTGTGCATACGGAAAAGATTGAGCGGCTCGTGGGCGACCGGGCGCCGCACCGCGGGTTCCAGGGAGCCGACGGCAGCGGCAGTAGCAGGGATGCGGCGGTGCGCGACGGGCCGGTAGCGTTTGAGAAGGAGGCGGATCTCTTTGGGTTCCAGGACTTTATGTCGTCGGCCAAGCGTGGGCGGGAAGGCGACGAGGGCGATGCCAACAAGAAGAGCAAGCGCTGAGCTGGTGCTGGACTGGCACTGGACTGGTGCTTGTGTCAATGAAGGGGCAGCGTCTCGCCTGTGTTGTCGAGTCTGTTGTTGTCGTGTCTGTGTTGGCAGGCACGCGAGGGTTGCCGGCCAACCCAAACATGATCTTCCAAAACGCTTTCGTTGCGCTTGCGGCGCTCGCTGTTGCCGTGCTGCCGGTGGTCGAGGCCAAGGGCCCCAAGGTCACGCACAAGGTGGTCATGAGCATCAAGCAGGGCGACAAGGACCTTGGCGACATCACCATCGGCCTCTACGGAGCGACGGTGCCCAAGACGGCCGAGAACTTCCGTGCACTCTGCACGGGCGAGGTGCGTTGGTCTGTTGTTGTCGTGGAGTGGAGTGGAGTGGCTCGTGGGCGAGAGGCGTGCTGGCGTGCGTGTGCGTGTGTGTGCGTGTGCTGACGGGCTGCTGGCGTGGTCGGGTGAGCAGAAGGGCTTTGGCTACAAGGGCTCCAAGTTCCACCGTGTCATCAAGGTGCGTAGGCTGGCTGGCCTTGGCTTGCTGGTCTTGTCCTGCCTTGGCTTGCTGGCTTTGCTTGCTTGAGCTGGACGTCGAGTGGCGCTAACCACGACCACGACGACCACGACGACACCAACGACACCAACGACGACGACCACGGCCAACAGAACTTTATGATCCAGGGCGGCGACTTCACCCGCGGCGACGGCACGGGCGGCAAGTCCATCTACGGCGCCAAGTTCGCCGACGAGAACTTCAAGCTCCGCCACACCGAGCCGGGCGTGCTGTCCATGGCCAACGCCGGCAAGGACACCAACGGCTCGCAGTTCTTCATCACGACCGTCACGACGTCGTGGCTCGACGGCCGCCACGTGGTGTTTGGCAAGGTCGTTGACGGCATGAAAGTCGTCAAGGCCATCGAGGCGTCCCCGACGTCGTACGGCGATCGGCCCAAGGCCGAGACGGTCATTGCCGACTGCCGCGAGGTGGTTGTTGACGACAAGGAGCTGTAGGCGGGCGGGATCTGTCTGTCAGTCAGTCAGTCTGCCTGTGGGTCTGCCTGTCTGCTCGATCCTTTGGAATAAAGCCCGAGCGTGCCGTGCATGGCATGGCATCGCATGGCATCGCAGCCTCGCATGTCCACCTACGTCTACCACAACCACCACCACCTTCGTCTACCACCACCACCTCCAACCGCGTGCATCCGAGCCCAGTAAGGGAACACGGACCCAGCGCGCTTTGCCACAAAGTCGCCATCTCCGCGCCATGACGTTTGCGTACGTGACGCTGCTCACATCCGAGTCGTACCTTCCCGGTGCGCTCGTGCTGGCCCGCTCGCTGCGCCGCACCAGCACGCCGCACCCGCTCGTGGTGCTCGTCACGCCCGACGTCGGCGCGGCCGCCTCGGCCGTCCTCGCCCGCGTCTACGACGTCGTCACGCCCGTCGACGCCCTCCACACCACCTCGGCCGCCAACCTGGCGCTCCTCGGCCGTCCGGACCTGGGCGCCACGTTCACCAAGCTGCACGTCTTTGATCCCGCCGTCGTGCCGTACGACCGCATTGTGTTTCTCGACGCAGACACGCTCGTGCGCCGCAACGTCGACGGCCTGTTTGCGAGCCTCGACGGCCCCTCCACCACACTTGGCTCCGATGGCAGCACCACCAGCACCACCAGCACCACCACCACCGGCAGCACCATCGTGTTTGCTGCCGCGCCAGACGTCGGCTGGCCCGACTGCTTCAATTCGGGCGTCTTTGTTGCCCGGCCCGGTGCCCAGCTGTACCAGGATCTGCGTGCCTATGCCGCCACCTACGGCAGCTTTGACGGTGCGTGCCCTGTCCTGTCCTGTCCTGTCCTGTCCTGCCCCTTCTTGCTCTTCCCCGTCCTATCTGGCCCTGCTCTGCCTTCCCTGCCCTATCTGGCTCTGCTAACACGCCGACTGCGTCGTCTGTCGTTATCTCGCTGCCATCTTGCTGCCATCTCGCTGCCTGCGATGCTGCTCCGATTCCCGCCGGATGTGGCGGCGCTTCTCCTTATCGCCGCGCGCTCGTCTGCTCGTCTGGCCGTGCACGCCTCCGTGGCCATCACCCGGCCTTCTTGGGACGCCACGCCATGAATCGCCATGAATCACCTCGCATCACCACCCACTCCCCCATCACGCCATCGGGACCGCCAGGTGGCGATCAGGGCGTCCTCAACGGGTTCTTCTCATCGTGGTCGTCGGAGCCCGCCTACAACCCGCGCACGGCCCGCCTGCCCTTCATCTTCAACGTGACGCCGTCGGCCTACTACACATACCTGCCCGCCTTCGCACGGTTCTCGAGCGACATTGCCATTGTGCATTTCATTGGCGACTCGAAGCCGTGGCGATGGTCGCGCTTCCCAGACGGCTCCATCATTGCCAGGCAAGTGGCCCATCACGGCTGGCATCGTTCCCACACACAGGGCTGACATGCGGTTGGATGTGCACAGGGGATCGACGCCCTCCCATACACTTTCGCTTATTCGCGAGTGGTGGGCTGTGTTTGACGACTTTCGCGTTCACACCGACCTGGCTGTATTCAACCTGGATAGAAACTGGGCAAATGTGAGTCGGGTCCCATCACACCGCATCTGGATTGAGAGCTTGTACGCTGTATCGCACACGCTGCTTACTTGTCATCCTGTTGGCTTTGGCCAGTACACCCCGCCAAACACCGCGCAGGGCCAGGGACAGGGCCAGTCCTCACAAGGCTACAGCAATCACAACGGCCACCATGCCAACGGAAGCCCGCAGCCAGAGTTTGCCACGTACCGCGCCAACTGGGATGAACGCGAGATCCGTCCGCCTGGCAACGGCAACGGCTCGCGATCGCGGTCGGTGTCGCCAACAAAGGGCCAGCCGCGCGTGCGTTCGCCCGACAAGGAGTTTGCGAGCAGACCCAGCAGTGCATCCGTCTCGCCCGTCACGGCCACGGCTGGTTTGCTAACTACAACCCTGCAGCGGCCGCCGTCTCCCACAAAGGCAGCATCGTCACAGAGCCAGCAACAGCAGAGCCAGCAACAGTACCAGCAACAACAGACTTCCACTCGCGTCTCGGTCACCACCCAAGATAGCAGCCAGGTGTCGCGCATGGAGAGCACCAACTCGTCCAGCTCGGATCTCGGAAACTATCGTGTCGGATGGGACCCCAAGGAGCTGCGTGGCCAGAACAAGAGCGTCAAGAAGCCGTCGCCCGTGACAGGCACCTTTTCGTCGCCAACCATCCCCTCGCAGGAGACGTATGCCCAGGACAGCGTGGCTGTCCAGACGCAGGCTTCCAATACCGAGCAGGACTCTGTTGGTCGTGTGAGCTCCGAGGCTGTTTCCAGTGCCACGGCCGCTCTCCTGGCTCGCTCTGCACAGCTTGACGAATCCAGGGTCGAGGTCGCCAAGCAGTTTACGCAAGAGGTTATCCGCGAGGTTGGTTTAGTGCACCACTTTTCTGTTGTCTTTGTCGTGGCTGGGTTGGGCTTGGGTGGGCTGATGCTGTGCACGTGACAGGGCGGTGCCACCACGGTCATCAACTCCAAAACATTTGTGACAACCACCACCACGACCACCAAGACCAAGCGGCTGTCGTCGAGCTCCAACAGCTCGGCCCAGCGCGGACTGGCTGCTCTCGAATCGACTACCACCACCGTCACGTCCTCTTCCTCGACGAGCGGCGGCGTGTCGGTGCTGTCGTCGGCCCTCGACGCGTCGGCCAAGTCGGCCGGCACGACTGGCAACCAAAACTTTACCATCTCGCCCTCGGGTGTCATTTCGTACCACACCAAGCCAGCCTGATCTCCGCCACCCTCCACTCCCCTCCCCTTTTTGTTCTCGCCGGATCCTGTTTCCACGTGTCCGCGTCTGTGCCCTCATCACGTCTCTCATTCGTCTGATGTCATCCTGATCTCATCTCATCCATACCAGCCAGGCTTGGTCTACCCCCGACCTTTCGTGCATTCCACTCTCCAAATAAACCCCGATCCCACCATCGCCATCGCCATCGCCATCGTGTCCCGTCGCCATCACTCCCCCACGTCTGTTTATGAAAAATAGTCCAGCAGCAACAACAGCGCGCTCGCAATGAGCATGAACCACAGCACCCACAACCGCGGGCCGCCCATAATGTCCTTGGTTTTCCGCAGCAGCTCGTTGCCTTTCGTGACATTCAAGACGGCCACGACCGCGTCGTCGTGGATCGCTGCAATCGTCTCGTTCTGTGCCTGCACGTGGTGCGCGAGCGTCGACTGCAGCTGTGCAATCTCGTTGATCGACTGTGTCGCCGTCCTGTCCATCGTGTTGTGATATGGTCAGCTTGCGGTCATCGCGCGGCCATCCCCTGGCATGGACAGCACACAGCACACAGCACTCGAGATACGCGACTCACCGCACAAGATCCAGCGTGCCCTGCATCTCGGTCAACAACGTCTCGTTCTCGGATTCCAGCATCAGCCGTCTCGATGCAGACATTTCCGCTCCACCGTCGTCATCATCATCGTCATCGTCTCACCAGCCTCATCGTCCGTGTCGTCGATGCCCGGCACGCTCACTGTCCACCCGCTGCCTTTTGTTGGCGACGGCGGCCGCATGGATGCCGGTATCGCGATTGCTGCTTGTACGCGCGACTTGACCGCCGTGGGGATCAGCCGGCTCAGCGATATGGATGCCTGGCCCTTGTCCTCTCCCTCTGCCTCTCCTGATGCCGCGTGTGATGTCGTCGGATGTGGCCGTGCCGACAAGGTGGGCGACACGACAGACTTGTGCAACCTGCAGACCACATCACGCGTCAGGCGTCAGGGTGTGGTGGCAGACGGACAGACGGACACAAAGACGTACCGCTCCTGGCGGTCCATGCGACGCTGGAGCCGGTGCTCCTGCAGCCCGCGCTGCACGTTGGACAGATCCATCAGCCGCGTTTCCAGGATCGCGATGACGGCCTCGCGCATGCGTTTGACCTGGTCGTGCTGCGGCGCCTGTGCCGTAGCCGATCCAGGCTGCGCGATCGACTCGGCAAAGCGGCCGAGCAGCGATGCAGGCCCCTGCGACTGCTGCGGGATCTGTGCGTCTGTAGTGCATGGTGGGATGCAAGCGAGTGAGCCTGGTGGATGGACAGAGGACAGACTTGCATGGACAGATGCGACGAACCGACATGCCGCGCGAGAGCCTGGATCATGGCGAGGAAGCCCTTGATCAGCGTCTGGATCTGCGCGTCCAGCAGGCCCTTTTGGTCCTCGTCCATGCCGTGGATGTCGGCTGGGCCGGCGCTCGGCACCAGGCTCGGCGCCGCGCCACTTGCACCTTGGCCACGTCCGCTTGCATCGTCATGCTGCTGCTGCTCGTCTGGCGTCGGCGCGCCAAGGCCGAGGTACGCCCGGCGGATGCGCAGCAGGTAGCGCCTCAGGTCGCTCATGTTGTGTGCCTACGACAGCCACCGCATGCCCATCGCACGCACGCACGCCAGTCAGTCGTCTCGCTGTCTGTGTGTGGCGGCAACGGCAGCGGCATGAACGCACAATCTTGTCTGCCTCGACCAGGAACGGGCTGCGTGGCGGCCTGGCCCTGTGCGGCCGCAGAACCAGACTGGCGCCGCTCGCACCCGCACTCGCCGTGCTGCCTGCAGCGCCGTCGTGCATAGCGCCTGCCCGTGCCGACAGCCTGTGCAGCGTCTGCACCATGCCCACAAACTCTGCCGTGCGATCTGCCATGCTCGTGCTCGTGTTCGAGTTTGGTTTGTGGCGCCAACCCCTTCATTCCAAGACAGGACGCTGCCTGTGGCTACTACGCCTGCATGGCCGCAGACTGGCTTCCGGCATCCACATCGGCAGAAGCAACACGGGCAGCAGAAGCAGTACGCTCGCTGCCGTCCTGCATGCCAACGAGCGCGTCGTTCGACTCGTCGCCCTCCTCAACCACCACGCGGAACTTGTCGTCCTTGGACTCGGATCCGCCGCGCACCTGGTACGCCTCGGGTGACCGGTCCAGGATGCGGTCAAGCTCCTCGTCAGACAGGATGCTGCTCGGCAGCGGCACGCCGTCGATCGTCTCCTTGTACAGGCCAACGTTCGCCTGCTCCGTGTCCTCTGCCATGAGGATCTCGGCCAGCTCGGACACGTGCGTGCTCTTGTTGGACGTGTAGTAGCCCTTGCTGCCCTTGAAGTGGCCTGCCATGGGCGGTGCGATCAGAGCAGAACAGCAGCATAACAACACAACGCGTCAGCCGAGTGTTCAGTTGATGGTGGAATGAGAGACAAGTCGCTGATCCAGACGCACCCTTGTGGATGACAAGCTTCTCGAGCTTGCGCTTGGCCTGCGCCTTGTCAAGGATGCGGCGCTCGACGGATCCCGACGTCACCAGACGGTAGATGATGACGGGACGGCGCTGGCCGATACGGTGCACACGGTCCTGTGCCTGCAGATCGGCTTGCGGGTTCTGTCGATCCCATCGTCAGTGTCTGTGGCGAGAGTGTGCACCAAGCATAGGCGACTATCACGACGCATACCCAGTCAGAGTCGAAGATGATGACCGTGTCAGCCGCCGTCAGGTTGATGCCCAGACCACCAGCGCGGGTGCTCAGCAGGAAGATGCGGTGGTCAGGATCGTGGTTAAAGTCGTGGATCTGTCCATCATCAGACGATCCCTGTCAGCCACTCGTCCATCTCACAACCCCCAGCCAAAATCCAGGGCAGGTGCCGTCTGCCACCCACCTGGCGACGACGCTCCTCCATGTGCACGGAGCCATCGATACGGCAAAACTGCCACTTCTTGACAAAGAAGCACCAGTCGGCAATCACGTCCAGCATGCGCGTCATCTGTGAGAAGATGAGCACCTTGTGTCCGCGTTCAAAGAGCGCCGGCAGCAGACGCTCAAGCAACAGCATCTTGCCCGACCACGCAACAATCTCGGGAAGCTTCTGGTGCACAACAGCCGTCGACGCGGCGGCGACCGTGGCGTCCTCGCTCGCCGTGCCCAGCAAGCTGGGCGACAGGTGCTTCATCGGCATGTCGCGCTCAAAGTCCTCGTCCTGCGAAATGTCAAACAGGTACGGGTGGTTGCACACTTTGCGCAGCTGCATAATGACGTTTTGCAGCTTCTGGCCATTGACGAGCTTGGCTGTAACCGTGCCCGCTATGTTAGCCCATCGGATCATGGCCAACCGCACGCAAAGCACCGAGTTCTGTCACTGTGCACTTACTGACATGAGCCAGCGCGGACTCGGTGCGAGACACAGAGACTGGCGTTGCCTTGGCAAGTGGCGCCGTCTCTAGCTTCTGGAAATACTGGTCGTCAGACAGCTCGGTGTAGCTCTGGCGCGACTTGTTGCGCATCGACCGCGTGCGACGCACAGGCACACGGTCCCCGCTCTCAGCAGCATCAGTCTGCTCTTGCTGGCCAGCCTTGTCCATATCGCTCGTGCCAAGAGGGCCATCAGCGGCCGGCGGGTCGTTCTCCTTGAGATCCGTGTTCATGGCAGCGGGCTCGTCAACCACGATGGCGGCGGGATGACCAAAGCTCTGCATCATGTTTCCGGCAAGCGTGGCAGCGAGCGTGCCGCGGATCGCCGAGTCGTACAGCTCCTTCTGCTTGGGCGTCAGTGGCGCGTACAGCAGATACTCGCGTTTCTTGGGCAGATCGACAGCAACCTCGCTCTTGATGCGGCGCAGCAAAAACGGCTTGAGGATCTGGTGCAGCGAGTTGACGAGCGCCGTGTTGTTCTCCTGCTCGGCGAGCTTCTCCTGGTCCTGAATGCCATTGAGGCTG
Organism: Entophlyctis helioformis; assembly: GCA_025526915.1. Classification (NCBI taxonomy): domain Eukaryota; kingdom Fungi; phylum Chytridiomycota; class Chytridiomycetes; order Chytridiales; family Chytriomycetaceae; genus Entophlyctis; species Entophlyctis helioformis. The sequence goes on along the minus strand of JAHLKH010000014.1, from coordinate 175,384 downwards.
GACAAGTCGTTGGCAAACTCGAACCACTCTTCAAACGACTCGAGGTCGTCAAAGATGTCCGGCATGAGAAAGTTGAGGAGCGCCCACAGCTCCGACAGGTTGTTTTGGAGCGGCGTGCCCGTGAGCAGCAGCCGGTTGGCCGAGTTGTACGACTTGAGCTCGCGAACAAGTCGGCAGTTGAGGTTCTTGATGCGATGGCCCTCGTCCACGACAATGTAGCGCCACATGATGCTCTGCAGGTGCTTGCGGTCGTTCATGCAGATCTCGTAGCTCGTGACAACCAGCGGGTAGTTGGCATCCACGAACCTGAGTTTGTGGCTGCGGAGATGCGCGCGCTCTTCTTGCGAGCCGTGGTACAGCACCACGGGCACGGTGGGAGTGAAGCGCTCGACTTCGGCAACCCAGTTGGCGAGTGTCGACAGAGGCGCAACAATCAGGAATGGGCCGGCAGTGCCCATTTCGCGCAGGTGCGCTAGGAAAGCAAGCGTCTGCAGCGTCTTGCCCAGACCCATCTCGTCGGCGAGAATGCCGTTGAGACCGTTGTCGTACAGACTGATGAGCCACTCCATGCCCACAAGCTGGTACTCGCGCATCGTGCATCCTGTGACCAGCGAGGGCTGGCGACCCGTGCGCTTGGGAATGGCGGGAGCAGGAGCGGCAGCCGACGACGACGATCCAGCAACCTCGAGACCAAACGATCCGCGACGGCCACGCTTGATCTGGACGGTGGATCGCAATGCGGCCAGAGTCAACACGGAGCGTGCGGCGGTCTTGACCAGACAAGGAAAGACATGCCCACCTTTTCATTGGCAGCAGCCCTGCCACCAGACTTGCGCTTCTTGGTGCCAGCCTCGCCATCTGCTTCCACGGGAGCGGCGGGTTCAGCAGGAGCGCCGCGACCCGTCGACCGGCGGCTTGAACGTCGACGCGTCACACGAGCGGACTCTGGCTCAGGATCAGGATCAACCATGGCCATCGCCGTCGCCCGCGCCGGTTTCTTCTCCTCCTTGATCGCGGCGGTCTCTGCGGGCTGTGCACCGGCATCCTTGGTGGTAGCGGCATCAGCAGGCTCAGCCACGGTCTCGGCAACAATCTCCTTCTGGCGGGCATCAAGCTTTTCGGCGAGCCACTTGGAGTACACGCCGGCACGCTCGACCAAGAACTTGAGACGCTTCTGTTTCTGCTGGCGCTGCTCTTCCTCAAACTGCGTGTTGCGCTGTGTCCAGATCCATGCTGCGGGTCAGTCACGGCCGTCGGCTGGCAGATCTGAAATGCTCCATCATCGGAGTTGGTGGTGCCAGCTCGCTGCTGCTACTGCCGCACGGCCGAGCATACACAAGGACAGACAGAGCAGCCGTGCACACCACACAGGCTACAGCAGCGGCAGCGATACCAGCACAGGCAGACGGCGCATGGCGAGAGATGGACGCACCAGCTCCCAGAGACGGCGGCGGTAAGCCTTCTCCTCCTCGGCCTTGGCCTTTTCTTCCTCACGGCGCATCTCGTCGGTGATGAGCTCAGCCTCAGTCATGAGCAGGTCGTCGGGCAGCTGCGAGCTGGCGCGGTCGTCTCTGCCGCTGTCGGCAGGTGCGGGAACACTCTCGCCGTCGGCATCGGCCGCGGGCTGGTCGTCTGGCACCGTTTCGGCTGTCGGCGTGAAGGAGAATCGTGGAACCATGCGGTGCTCAGTGCGTGTGCGTGTGGCCACTGGTCGGCCCGGCAGCTCGTCGGCGGGCCAGCGTGTGGGTGGGGCAGGGGATAGGCTGTGCTTACTCTGTTGTGCGGGTGCACCGGCCACCTTCTCGCCGCTCTCGGCTGGGCTCGTCTCTGCACCACGCGCCGTCGCAGTCGCAGTCGCCGTCGCAGTCGGCTGCTCTTCCGTGCCGGACATGAATGGTCAACAATCGCGAGTGTCGGACTAAGCGTTTAATGATGGACGAGCGGAGAGCCAGGCTCGCCTGTGGCGGCGATGGATGGAGTTGCAAAGACAAGAAGGAAGATGCGAGACGGCAGCGTGGATCTAGAGCTCTTCGAGCTCTCTGATGTCGCTGAATGCCAGAATGGCCGTCAGCCCCGCGACCGACGCCGTGTCGCCCAGACTGTAAAGACTCTCGGCCACAACGTGGTCCAGCACGGCCCCGCGCTTGAGGACTGCATTCATGCATGCATGTATTGCGTGTCAGTCGCGAGGCCACTCATAGCATCAATGCATGCAATCGCTCAAACGTACACCATGTCAGCGAGACTGTGCTCAGAAGCGTCGTTAGCATCACATGGAGCGTGTCAGTCACCGCGGATGGCCACAGAGTGCGTGGACACGCGAGGCTGAGACTTACCGAGACCTAGTCCGACGCCAGCAAAGACTTTGCAAAGTGTGAGAGAGCGGCGGTCCATCATGGCTGTGTCTGGGTTGGCAACTGCGTCGTTGTAGAGACCGTGCACCTTGCGTCCAATGAGGAACGTGGACGCGATCCAAGCCAGTGTTGGCAAGCTCGAGTCTTTGGGCGGATAAAAGCTGCAGGCAAACATGGACAGCAGCTGCACATACGACAGCTTGCTATACCTGTCATGGCCATTGCATGCGTCAGGCGCGTTGCCAGACTGGATTGTCCAGCACGACTTACATGTCCAGATTATCCGCGTTGGTTGTGGTGTCGCCGATGACGTGGATGAGTGCTGGGACACTTGCAAGCCATGTCAGGTAGCGGCCTGGCTCGAGTGTCTGGTCCACTTGCTTGCCGGGCAGCGATGGAAGCAGCCGGAGCAGAAGCAACAGATAGGTGGCTGCCATGATGCCATTCACCATGATGAGCGCGCCGGCAAGCACGCGCTTGGTTTGGATCTTGCTGTTGTTGTCTGTCGCACCACGTCCATGAGTTGCTGGCACTTTTCCCTGCTGCGCATTGGACTCTGTGGACAGGGACTTACAGGTCATGTACGCGACAAACGAGCTCATGACGAACACAAACGTCGAATCTGCCATTCATGGGATCCGGTCAGCCGCGGCAAGTGTGGACAAGGCCGCCACCATCCGCCAGTCACTCACTCATGTAGAGCCGGCTGAGAACGGGTGGATGTTCCGAGTAGTCCCTGCCAAGGAGCGCCATAAACGACAGGATGATCATGCACGGGAACCACAGATGCAGCTGCCGCTGGCATACGTCGAGCGTCAGGGACTCGATCAATCTGAATCCGAGCAGCTCCTTGATGTCGAGCAATGCGACGGCAAAGACCCAAGATATCATCTCGTCATACGACACGGTTTCGTGTTTGGCTGGTGGTGTGGTGGACGGTTGGCTGCGGCCGGGCAAGAGACGGAACTGCTGTTTGGGTTGCTGTTGGCGGCTCTGAGTCGAGGCTGCTGTCGGTGTCGGTGTCGGCACTGTGGGCCAATGCGATGCGAACCGAATGGGTGGATGTTGATCAGAATCAGATTAGCGCCAAGACAATGAAAGCTGGTCAGTGTACAGTCGGATAAGCGTGGGCGACTGCGATCGGTACTGCTGCTGCTGCTGCTGCTGCTACTTCTTTGGTGGTGGGTCCGAGGGCATGCTGCTGCTGCTGCTGCTGTGTCTGCCTGTACATTTTCCTCAACCGGCGCAGCTGATCGGTCGCATGGGACCCACCCGCCGCGATCTGAGCCTGCTGCTGGTACTGGTGCTCCTGCTGCTGGTTCTGTCCGAGTGCTGATAACAGACGGAAATGGGCTCTGGTGACCAACAGAAACACTCACCCTTATCGCTGGCGGATGCATCGCTGTAGAACTCTCCCGGCACACGCAGCTCCTGCACGATCCGATGCCGTGTCACGGCACAGCCGCACTCGTCACACTTGCTCGACGATGCATTGAAAGTGTACTCGGGGCACTCGCATGTGGTGCAGGACGATCGCAGCTGCTTGTCCTTGTCGCGCATGCTGCTGTGGTACGATCACTATTTGTTGCGGGGGCAGATTGGTTGTTGCAGTGAATGGTGAAAGTGAGATTGCCAGTGCCTTGGGTTTTGGTCTTTGCTAAAACCTGAAGATCGGATGCAGAGCAGGCTGCTTTTGGTTCATTCAACGACACCTCGCGGGCGGCAGGCACACATCACACGATGCTCTTCAGAAGCTCAATGGCACGCGCACACTCGCTCGCCTTGGCGTGCACAAGCAGACGGAGCCGGTCCTTCTCATTCAGGCTCTTGACAAGCAGCGTGACAGCAGCGAGCGAGCCCTTGCTGACCGCTTCCAGAGTGAATCCCTCGTTGCGCGACTGCAGCAGCCACTTGACAACCGCAACGTGTCCGTTCTGGCACGCGCGATCAATGGCGGCCGTGGTGCATCCCTCGGATCTGTTCGCATGCAGCCACTTGACAACGTGCAGATGGCCGCCGGCTGCTGCTCTGTCCATCGCCTTGACGGTACACCCCTCTCTGCGGTGCTTGTCCAGGTACACCACCACGTCCAGATGGCCCTTGGCAGCGGCGTTGTCCATGGCACGCGTGCCGCACAGCGCTTTGCCAGCCGCGTGCAGCTGCTTGATGATGCGCAGGTAGCCACGGCCAGCGGCAAACTCGATCAGCGTCATGGGCTTGCCCGAGCCGCCGCCCTTGGCATTCGCAGCCGGCACGGCGATCTCATCGTTGCCGATGCTGCACGCTTGAAGATGGTGCGTCTGGGCGACATGCACAAACGCAGCCTCGTAGCCGTGCCGCAGCGCGACCATGGCCATGTCCGGTGCCGGCACACACGACCTGACGTTCATGTCGACGATATCGAGCCACTCATTGTGCAGTGGGATGATGGTCTGAATGTCGCGGAGCAGCTGTTCATGGGCCGACGGAGACTGGGAGAATCGCTTCACAAGGCGAGCATACAGCGGCCGCGACCGGACCAGCAGGAGCGTCGAGATATCCAGCTTGCTGGCGCCAGCAGGATACGGAACCAGGGCAAGATCGCCCTGCCAGTCTTGCAAGAGAGTATCGTGCCATACAGCCTGCAACAGAGCGTTGTTGCTGCTGGCACCGTGGTCAACGCTGATCTTGCCGCACAGGAGCTGCGTGAGATGGCCCGCGTGGCCGAGGATGCGGATTTGGGTTGCTTCATCCAGAAGGTCCCAGCGATTGGTCGGTCGGATGGCGTGAGACACGCGAGACACGGACTTGGATGAGACGCGAGCAAGAGACAGTGCAGTGCCTGGCCGCAGAGGGAGCTCGAGAGACGACAGGATGCAAGGATCATCGACGGCAAGTCCAAAGGCATCGAGCAGGGCCGCGATTACATCGAAGCGACCGCGGACAGCCAGCGACGCCACAAGCGGCACAACATGGGATTGCACAAGGCGTCCCGTGTGGGCATCTGTTGCGGTGGCTGGTGGCTGTTTCATTGCTGTGTTGAGATGATGCCAATGCCCCAAAGACATAAATGCCACAATCATCACTCTCAACCTAATATGACCACAGTGCGGCACCGGATCGAACTGCGATCGGCAGCCTGAGAGCGCCGGTGTGTGCGGGCTGATGGATTACGGCGTCTGCGATATCTGCAGGGCGAGTCAGGCTGCCCAATGCAGCAGGATAGAACCAAAAAGAAAAAAGAAATGCCCCTTATGTGGATTGATCACATGACCTTTGGTTTACAAGACCAACGCTCTACCACTGAGCTAAAGAGGCAGCTCCTTGTGGAAATTTCGAAAAGTAAAGAATACAAACACGACGTGTTGGCGTCGCTGTTGTCCAACGTCACACACTGTTCTCTGGCTAGGGCTGAGAGAAGCCACCGACCAACAGCATCGCTCATGAATGGTCAAGAGAGCAAAATGAAAATCCATTCAAAGAGCCACACGCAGCAAGGTATCAGCCACATCATCCACATCCTCATCACGAGCACCATTGCGGCCAGACCCAGATGCAGGCCCAACCTCCAGCCCAAGAGCAGAGCAGAGGGCCAGCGCTCCTTCGTCGCACGACCCAAGATACAATGCGTCCCGCCGGTACTTTTGCACATCGCCCACAAAGTCAAACCCGCGCGTGCTGAGCCGGCTGTCTCCGCACGACTCCCGGTTGACCAGCAGCCGCGGCACGGTCGGCTTGACAAGATCCACGAGCCCAGCAAACGGCTGCACCTTGAGCGACGTGCCCATGACCACAAGCGCATCGCACTCGCGGAAATCCGTCTGCGCGAGCGTGTAGAACCGCGCGGGCAGCGACTCTCCGAAAAACACAATGTCTGGCTTGACCAGCCCGCCACAGTCGGTGCACCGCGGTATCGCCTCGCCCTCCATTGCCGTCTTGAACTCTTCGATACTGTACACCTTGTCGCAGCCAGGAATCCCTTCGTCCACCGCTCGCTCTCTCTCTCGCTCGGCCGCAGTGCCACCATCGCCGCCGCCCTCGCCGCCATCCGTCTCCGAGTCCGACGACGTAAACACACTCGGCAAGTCCCCGCGTAACCCGCCCACGCACCGTGCCTGGTGGAACGACCCGTGTGCCTCGACAATCAAGTGTCCCGGCACGCCGGCGATCCGCTCCAGCATGTCAATGTTTTGCGTGTAGTTGCGCAGCAGCATCCCTTCCTCTGCCAGCGCGCGTATAAAGTCGTGGCACGGCGTCGGCTTGAACTGGCCAGGGAACAGCTCGCGGGCCAGCTCGTAGAACGGCTGTGGCTTGCGTCGGAAGTACGAAATGTCAAAGATGGCCTCGGGGTAGGGCAGATTGTACCTGTGTGGATGCCACACACACAGGGTCAGATGCGAGATGCAGGTGACGGTGCAGGAGGGCGGGGTGGGCCAGAGGGCTCACTTTTGAAGATTGTCGTAGAGGCCTGTGCCGGGACTGCGAAAGTCTGGGATGCCAGCGCTCGTCGAAATGCCAGCACCGGTCATGACAATCACCTTGCGGCACTTGTTGCGCACAAGATAGTCGACAAACGCCTTGATGGTGTTGTTGGGCAGGATGTTGAGCTTGGGGTTGGCAGCCTTTTCTTCGAGCGGCGTGAGCAGCTGCCGCACAGTGGGCGGTGGCCTGCCTCCTTGGCGGCCAGTCGACGGCGACGAGCTTGCCTGTTGCCGAGGCTTGGGCGACGGAGTTGGCGACGGCTTTGGGACGGCGGATGGGCCGTTGCTGCTGGCGACGGGCGGGACAACCGACGGCACAGATGTGTCTTCGGGTACGACAGCCGGTGGGGTTGCGTCGTTGTCGTCGTCTTCTTCGAGTGCCGATGCAGGCGACTGCGACGGTAGCGGTGCGCTGGCCGTGCCAGCTGCACGAGCCGCACTGGCAGCGTCAGTCTTGGCGACTGGGACTACCTGCTCAGCGCGATCTGACTCCATACGCGTGTTGGGGAGAGAGTGGCGACAACAGCGACAGCGATGGGACGGTTGGATATGAATGAATGGTGGACGGTTCATTGAGTGCAGGATCAGCCACATGCGGTCTGCGTCTAGTTGCTGTCCTTGAAGTAGTCCTTGGACTTGACCGGGTCGGCAACCATGGTCTTGGAGCCCTTGCGCCAGCCAGCCGGGCAGACCTCCTGCGATGCAAGGGCGGGTCAGTGGCAGGATCAGGACCATGATCACGATGTGGCGTGGCAGGATACACATGCAGACGTACGCCGTGCTGGTCGGCAAACTGGTAGCCCTCGACCAGACGCAGAGTCTCGTCGATGTTGCGGCCCACGCTCGTGTCGTTGATGGTGATCTGGCGCACGATGCCCTTGGGATCGATGATGAAGGTGCCGCGGAGCGACAGGCCAATGTCGCCGCCCGAGTCAGCGAGCACGCCGTACGAGTGCGAGATGTTCTTGGTGATGTCGGCGACTGGCAGGGGATGCGCGTGTGAGTGTGAGTGTGAGTGTGAGAGTGCGAATGCAAGAACAGAAGGGTAGAGAGAGAGAGAGAGAGAGAGAGATCGCGCACCCAGCGGGTACTTGAGGCCGGCGATGCCGCCGTCCTTGCGCGGCATGTTGAGCCAGGCGAGGTGCGAGAACTTGGAGTCGACGGACACGCCGACGACCTCTGTGTTGAGCTTCTTGAACTCGTCCAGACGCTCGCTGAAGCCGATGATCTCTGTCGGGCACACGAACGTGACTGATGGTGGCTGGAGGTCAGCGTGTGGCATGCTGGATGGCCAGAGTGGCATGCCAGTCGAGGCAGCGCAGGGTGCCCACTCACAGTCGAGCGGGTAGAAGAAGAGCACCAGCCATTTGCCAGTATAGTCTGCGGACGACAGCTTGATGAACTCGCCGTCGAGCACAGCGTCGGCGGACCAGCCAGGCGCCGGTTTCTGGTGCACGGCGAGAAGAGCGCTGTGAGCAAGCGTGTGTATGCAGGCAGGCACTCGCAGGCAGGCCTTTGCAGGCAGGTCTACGCAGGCCTATGTGGCAGGCACACACACACACACACACCTGGACCTGGGCAAACGTGTGGCGGGCAGCAGCCGTCGACGAGAACGGCATCTGCTGCGGCTGTCTGGGCAGGCGGGCCGCGAGGGGCGACACGAGGGACGGCAGCACGGCGGGCGACACGGCGGCCTTGGCAGTGGCCGAGCGGGCAGCCGCAACGGCACAGCGGGCGGCCACGGACGGGGCGGCACGGCGGGCAGCAAGCGCAAGCATGGCGGCTGGAATGGCGATCTGGCGGGCAAGCCAAGTCAGGCCAAGCAAACCCAGACCAAGCCAAAGACGGGCGACGCGGTTCGACTGCAGATCCACCACGATGCCCGCCCCCGCAGCAGCCGCAGCACCACCGCCCAAGACGGACGCCGAGGCCATGGCCGTCGACGAGCCGCCCGCCAAGACCGAGGAGCAGAAGCTGGCAGAGGCCAACGCGGCCGTGCTTGCCGGTGAGTGGCTGCTGCGTGCTAGTCCTGCCTTAGTTGCTGCCGTGGCTGCCGCGCACGACCCTGGCCGTGTCTGCCGCCGGCTGCAGAACCACCACCACGACCACGCACGACCACGCACGACCAGCACCACGACCAGCACCCTTGTCATGCTGGACTGGCGGCCGCTGCACACGGACACACGGACCGCCGCATGCCTGCCTGGACGTGCCTGGACGTGCCTGCCTGGCTCGACATGCCTGCCTGCCCGCCGTGCTGACCCTCGCCTGCCACACGCCGCCTGCCGCAGACATCAAGCAGAGCATCGGCCTCGTCGAGCGCGGTGCCTCGTCGCTCGAGTCTCGCTTCATTGTGCGTGCCGTGCGCGCGTCGGCCGCTGTCCGCCACAGGGTCACGCTGGCCCTGCTCGTCACGGCCATCACCACACACCTGTCCACCGGTTCGTTGGCTTGCTCGTGTGCTTGCTCGTCTGTGCTGCTGCCGTGTCGCAGTCACCAATATGCTCACGTCGCGTCGCTCAACTGCCCTTGCACCGCGTCCAACCTTGCAGACCAGCCCATTGCCGGCTCTCTTCTCAAGGCCCTCGAGGCGGTACGTCTGCCCTGCGCACGGCACTCGGCTGCGTGGCATGCTTGCATGCATGCATCTAACACTGCACACTGCGCATCTGCTTGCCGTGGATGGCTGGGCTGCTGGCTTGAACAGGCCGGTGCCAAGGTCGATGTTGACATGGAGCCTGCGGACGACGCCAAGCCTGCTGCCAAGCCCGCTGGGCCAGAGACCGAGCTGTTCCTTGCTCTGCTCGTGCTCGTCTTCCTGCACGACCAGCAGCACCACTTGATTGTAAGCGAAGCAGGTGCAGCGCCAGAATGCCTGCGCCGTGTCCCAAACTCCAGCGAGGCTGACTGTGCTGCGATCGCGCAGGCCACCCAACTGTCAAACTCGCTCGTTGCAGCCGTGCAGTCGCTCAACCGTCGCACGCTCGACCCCATCACCGCGCGTCTCTTCTTCTACCACGCGCGTCTCTATGAGCTGTCGGGCCACCTTGCCGACATCCGCCCACAGCTGCTGGCTGCCCACCGCACGGCCACGCTCAGACACGACGACGAGACCCAGGCCGCCATCCTCAACATCCTGCTCAGAAACTACCTGCAGCTCAACCAGATCGAGCAGGCGGACAAGCTGGTGTCCAAGGCCGTGTTCCCAGAGACGGTCGGCAACAACCAGGCTGCCCGCTACACCTACTATCTCGGTGTGTGGGCTGCACCTTCTGACCCCCATCGCCCATACATTTTGCCTCGCACTGACGCATCGGGCTCATCTGATTGTCACAGGCCGGATTCGTGCCATCCAGCTCGACTACTCCACGTCCCACCGCCACCTGCTTCAGGCCATCCGCAAGGCTCCCCAGAGCGACTTTGCTGCTGGCTTTCAACAGACGGTAGGGTACTTGATCCACTCTTTACTCGATCTGGGCTGTCCACTGACACCCGCACCGCCCAATCACGCTCTTCTGTCTGAATCCAGGTCACCAAGCTTGCGATCATTGTGCAGCTGCTGATGGGCGAGATCCCCGAGCGCTCAACGTTCCGCGAGCCCACGCTCCGCAAGGCTCTGGTGCCGTATCTGTGCATTACCCAGGCCGTGCGCATTGGTGACCTTGCCAAGTTCCAAGAGGCTCTGGCGACGTATGGCGCCGTGTTCCGCAACGACAAGAACCTGTCGCTCATTCTGCGTCTGCGCCACAACGTCATCAAGGCCGGTGTGCGCCGCATTTCGCTCGCCTACTCGCGCATCTCGCTCCGCGACATCTGCATCAAGCTGCAGCTCGACAGCGAGGAGGATGCCGAATATATTGTTGCCAAGGTTGGATTATTGCTGCAGCCTGCCACTTTACTTGCTTTGCCTGTGGCTGCCCAACTGACCCATGTCCTCTCATAGGCTATCCGCGATGGTGTCATTGATGCCTCGATTGACCACGAGAAGGGCTTCATGAAGTCCAACGTGAGTTGATGCGAGCCAGACTGCCATGCCATTCAGTGACGCTCATCATAGAATTCGCCTTTTACAGGAAAATGTGGATCTCTACTCGACCAACGAGCCGCAGGGAGCCTTCCACCAGCGCATCAGTTTCTGCCTCAACCTGCACAACGAGTCGGTCAAGGCGCTGCGGTTCCCGAGCGACGCGCATCGCAAGGAGCTTTCCAAGGCCAACGAGCTGCTCGAGGAGGAGCGCAAGCTTGCCAAGGGCATTGTCGACGGCGAGCTTGACGATGAGGAGGAGGACATGGACTTTTGAGATACCGTCCTGTTCCTCGTGCGCTGCCGCGATGCGATGGGTTGACTGGCTTGAAAGAGGTTTGAATGAAGAAACCTGTTGGACGCAAACGGTTGACGTCGTTTTTGACAAGCGCAGCGCGCGTCTTGGTGGCCGACCATGTACCGGATACTCACGTCGACGCTGTATGCGTGGTCGCTCATCCTCCAAGTGGTGCGTCCTGCCCTGGGCTGTCCCCACCATGCATACATCTACGCGTTGCTCACCCACCACCGCACGGGGGCATGGGCTCGTCCAGGTGACCTGTTTCGGCCTCATCATCCACCACTTCGTGTCGCAGCCCAGTGTCTACGACGCCTACTCGTCCCTCTGGGCCTGTTTCCTTCAACTCGCCCTGTCCGCCCTCGCCGCCAGCGACTTTTTCTTTGGCTTCTCGCGCACACCGCGGCGGCGGCGTATCGTCACGGTGGTGGTGCGTGCTCTCCCCCTCCCTCCCTTCTCTCTCTCCTTCTCTCTCTCTCTCCTTGACTGTCTCGCAGATGGCTGGCCAAACCCCTGCCTCGCCTCGCCTCGCCTCGCCTCGCATTGCCAACTGACGCGTCCATTGACAGCATCTGGCCGGCACCATTCTCCTGTCCAACATTGTCGCGATCCTGTTCGCTCTGACGTACAGGGCGTTCCAGACATCTTGCGTGGCCGGCCTCTACACGTCCGTGTACGGCTGCAGCGTGCTCACCGGCTCGACCGTACGCATGATTGTCTTGTGGGCCATGCAGGGAGTCGTCATGTGGACCAGTGTCGACGAGGCGATGCTGTATGTGGGAGCCAACAGCGGCGGTGGCATGGGGAGCTCAGAGGCCGACGATGATGGCGGGTACGGCATCGAGCGTCGCGAGACGTACAGCAAGGTCGCTCCGATGCCGTGATGGCCCGCATCGGCATGATCCGTCGTCGTGGTGGTGGTGGTGGTGGTGGTAGTGGTGCATCATCAGGGAACATTCAACAAGAGGAGGAATGAAGAAAGCTTTCATGGTTTGCAAGATGAGAAGAAAAGGGGCTTTGGAAAGAACAAGACAACACACTCTCAGAAAATGATCGCTTTAGATCGATCCGTGTTGCTACCACTGTCGCCCTTGGCTTGGACCGACTTATCAAACGCAAAGATTCCGTGAGGAACGCCAGTGCTGGGACCGCTCTCGCTAAACACGGGCCGTTTGGGTACATCACCCGAGCCCAAACCAGACACCGATCGTCCAGGAGTAGCAGAGGCAGCAGCAGACGCAGCAGAGACACCCTTGGGTTTCCGCGGGCTCAGCGCATGGCTGGCTACCCACATCCACAGATCCTGTGGCTGGCCGCGCACCTCCATCGTCGTCTTGCGCACCGTGCTCGTCTTGCCCATCTCCTTGCAAACGGCCGCCCAGACGCGTTTGCGCGTGGCGGTGTCGCCAATAACCCAGACCGTGTGTCCGCCCGCATCCGCAAACGTCTGGTAGGGCGTGCCGGTGCCTTCGTCCGTGCCATCGGCCTCGGTCGACGCGGCGTTGCCTGAGCTCACCGAGCTTGGCATGAGATGGTCGTGCAGGTTGGCGATGGAGAGGCCTGGTGCCGGGTGCCGCACAGGGTCCGTGTGGTGCGAGTCCGATTCGGCATGCACCATGTCGAGAACGTCGCCCACAATGATGGACACGATGCGCCGCTCCTGCTCGGCCTGGAGTCGTAACGTGTATGCAATGACTGCAGCAATGATGGCGGCGCAGCTCAGCGCAAGGTGGGGTGCATAGTCGACAGTGAAGCGCCAGGCGGCGCGACGCACGCGGCACGAGACCGACATGACTGGCGGGTGGATGGAGACCAGCAGACGGTTCTGGCGGGTCGACTCGTCTAAGACCGTGTACAGAGGCACCGCGGGCACTTGGCGTTGAGACATGTCGCCGCCACGGTCTCCACTCGGTGCAACAGATCCATGCTGGCTTGCCTTCCATGCGCCGTAGCCAGCACCCTCGTGGTTGGTAGCCACGACCGAAAACACGGCGCTCCACAGCTCGTCAAACGTCGCGTCGCTCCACTTCTTGGGCACAGCTGCGCGCAGCTGCGATCGTGCCAGCGAGAGCGGCATGCCAATGAGGCGTCTCTGTCCATTGCTTGCCGACGACCAGGCCCAGTATAACTCGGGTCCAGTCTGCACCTCGCCGCACTGTGCCTGTCCAATCCAGTTGCGCACCATGTCGTCCAGCACGCTGATGAGACCCGTTACGCGCTGCTGGCGACGCGCTTCCTTTTCAAGCCGTTCGGTGTCTGGCGCGCAAAGAGGCTGGGCGAGCGGGAAAAAGGCGTCGGGGCCATAGCCGAACACGGGTGCCAGCAGGCTGGGCTTGAGAATGTGCTCGTCCGTGCATGCAGTCACGTTGCGCGCAGAGCACACTGCGTAGTCTGGGCAGCTGATGCACGTTGGCAGCACATACGCAAGCGGGTTCCATTTGGCATGGATCGACGCATGGGGGCTGTACGGGTCATGGACACTCTTTGCATCTTGGCCATCAAGCGAGGCAGAGCCGTTCGCACAGTAGGTCAGGTACGGGTGCAAGAACACAAGCCAGTGCACAAACAGGGCCGTGGCAGCAAGACCGAGAGTCGTGAGTGCAAGGGACAGGTCGCGTTGGATAGTCGACGATGCCGTGATGATGCCATTGCTGGTGCGCACAAGCTTGCGGCGAGGAGCTGCCGAGGCACGCTGCGACGCCCTGGACTGTAAGCGGGCGGGAAGCGGCGATCCTGGAGCCTGAACAGGTGCAGTCGTGAGAGTGGCAGCACGATCAAGGGTAACGACGGCCGGTTTGCGGGCAGATGCCGATGCCGTCTCGTGGTCGGACGCAGACGACGACGCACTCTTGGCTGCCGGACGACGCCTGACAGACGCACTAGCAACACGGCGTTCAGGCACAGGCACGGCCGACTGCTCCCGAGCAGCATCCATGCTGTTCATGATCTCCGTGAGCGTGCGCGACGATCCAGCAGGCGAAAAGGCAGACGGAGACCCGTGGGCCGTGTCGGCAAACGACAGATCGATGGTCGCGTCGTTGGGGTCGCCAAACTCTGGCATGGCAGGCTGCAACAGGGCCGAGCGATCAAAGGCGACCGAGCCCTTTGCCTTGGCGGCCGACTTGGAGCGCACCGACTTGAGCGGCGTGGACGACGACGCGGCGGAGGCAAGCGTCACTGGCGCACGGGTGGGCGATGCGGCCTGGAACGGATTCTCGTCGGAAAACACTTGATCATCGTCCGTCTCGGCAGGTCTTGCCGAGCCTGACACAGCCGCGAGGGATGCCGAGCGACGCGGCGTCTTGACGGCCACACGCTTGCGAGGCGTGCCGGCTGTTGCGGCGGTATGCTCGTCCGTGTCGAGATCGGCATCGGTTGACGACGGGCCGCCGCTGTGCACCGAGGGCACCAGGAACGGATTGTCTGCAGCGTCGGGTGCAACAAAGCCGCCGGGAGCCTGGCGAGCCGGGGTTGCACGGATGCGTTTCTTGGTGTCGGCCGCTGCCTCGACACCAGACCCACCGGCACCGCTGACAGAAAACGGCGCCGACGACGACGCCGACGACGGAGCAGGCACGTTGGAGGCCGAGCTTGGGCGCAGAGGCGTGGGCACCGCGGGCGGGTTGGACGGCACGGCAAAGACCGAGTTCTTTGGGGGCTTTGGCGTGGGGCGGGCCCTTGCACGCAGCAGCACGTCCCTGTTGGCGGCAATGGCCGACTCGAACAGCCGCACGTACTCTTCCTTGCGCTGGCGGGTGGGGGCAGCTCGACGTCGTGCTTGGTCAGGATGCGCACCAGCTGCATGATGGTGGCCTTTGCGGGCGCAAAGTCTGGCGCCAGGTAGTCGGGCAGCTCGCCGCCGCTTGCGCCGGGCGTTGCAGGTGCGTCGTTCATGGCCTGCTGCTGTGCGTGATCTGTCGCTGCACGTCCGAGTGGTCCGAGTGGTCCGAGCGGGTCTGACTTTGTCAAACCAAAAGTCGACGGTTTAACCAACAACAAGCTTCAACGGAGGGGGTAATTGATTTCGTTCCCATAGAGAACCCTGCGCCGGCACCTGATTGGTCGGCTGGTTTGCCTCGAATTTTGTTCAATTTGGCATCCAATTTCCAATCTTTTTGAATCCAATTTCATATTCTTGTCCGAATTCCCCAGTCACTCTGAGCAGCCTGCAGGCGATGCCTTCTCAAGCCGTGGACGCTTTGGCGCTGGCTTGTGGTCTGCCGAGCCTGTCCCAGGGGCAGCAGTTGTCTGCGTGTTGGTAGTGTCACGAAGAACTGTCCTGCCATTGCCTGTTGCAGCTGCTGTCCCTCTGCGTCCAGGCGGCGCACTTGTGCGTGCTGCTGAGGCGGCCTGCTGCAATGTCCGAACGACCGTCGTCACAGCCGCACAGACGCACTGGCATCTGCTGCTGGCTCTCTTCCGCTTGCTTGACGCTCTTTGGCGGCTGGCTGTTGGCGTGGCAGCTACAGCAACGGTTGGCTGTCCAGGCTCGCCGCAAGGTCCTGCCGTCTCGAGATTGTCAAGGCACACAGTGTCAACAGAGTCGCAACTGTTGACAGCCATCGCACAAGAGGCAGACGGCTCACCAACAAGGACGTGGATGGATCACTCGGCGTATCGTCCAGCTGCTGCGTATCATCGAGCTACTGTAAGGCATCGCGCTTGGATTGGTCTGACTTTGAGAACTGTCGAGGCGATACACACAGAATGCCTGCGGCAATTCTGCCCACTCATGTCAACCTCTGTCCTGGCTGCCTTTGTATACACAGCATACTCTTTCTGGATGGGATTGCTGATGGATCCCCACACAAAGATGTTGTTGGATTTGTTGTAGGTTTTGTATGTGCTGTTTGTGCAGTCAGTCTGCTGTGCGATCAGTGCATACACATCCTATGAGAATATCCTACCGGCATTTGGAGGATGGCTCAACAAGGAATCCGCGCTGCTCAACGTCCATCCACCTGATCTTGAAGATGAGTTGCATCTGTCGTGTGACTGACATGAACTCTTCCAGGTCTGACTTGTCATTCCGGCCCTTTCCAGTCCGTCGTAAACTGTCTCGCCACGCGTTAAACAGCTGTGTTGCATGCAATGGTTAGTGCTGATTGTCAAGGAGAGTGTGTGTCTGCATGCTTGTAAGCTTACTTGCTCTACGGGATAGGACGTAAGCGCGCGACCATACAGGTGCGTAAAGGTCGCTCCTTCTGGGACTGCAAACTCTGCTGTTGGATCAAGTGTCGCAAGCATGCCCAGATTCTGGCTGTTGGCTGCTGCAAAGACGCTTGTCTCGCCAAACTGTCGTGTGAGGTTTGGAAGTCAGTGAGTGATTACACTGCTTATTGTGCGTTGTGGGTGATCAGACTTACCTTGTGATGATCGCGGTACTTTGCATAGTGCTCAAGGAGTTGGAGGACGCTGCTCTTGAACGAGGGATCAGGATGCAATGCCATGCATCACGATGTCAGGATTGCTGGGATCTTCGAGGCATGGGAGCATGACGAGAAGCTTGTCGATGCTGTCAAGAGGCACCACCTATACTTCACGGCCGCCAAGTTTCACCTTGATGGCAAAAGCAGGGACGTTGTTGTCAAGTCGTCTTGGCATGAAGCTTGTCAGAACCAAGGGGAGGCGAGACACTTGGACGCATATGACGCCTTTACGCGGGCCATCTGTGAGCTTGACGAGCGGCAGCAGCGAATGTATTTGGTTCTTCTTGTCCACCAGTGTCATGCTTCAAATGAACCATCGTCGCAGTGGAAGCCCAAGCCGTAGTCTAGAAACTTCCCTGTTGGGTCGATGACCTGTGGGTCTGCTTGACTGGGAGCTGGCTCTGTGGTGGCTGCTGCGTCCATGTCGTCCTGCTGGTGCACAGCGGCATGTGGTGGCTGTTGCTCGTCCATTCCAACTCTGTTGCCAGAGCGCCACTGCCACTGGTGGTGGGATCGCTGTGATTGGTCGATCTTGATGGAATCGCTGTGATTGGTCAATCTTGGTGGGATCACTGTGATTGGTCGATCGAGAGAGCCCTTGCAAGGTTCAGACACTGCGCGATGCAAGCACAGCAACGGCGGCACCGAGTGCCGTACGACGCTGCCCACCGCCGCCATCAGCAAACCAGCAACGGCGACTTGCTCAAACTTGCCTGTTTTCTCTGCTGCTCTCGTTCTGCAGCTGCTGTTGCATCAGCAACGCTGCTTGCTGCTTGGCACCACCGACATCCACGCCGCCTGTGCACACACACAGGCCTGCTCGTCGTCGCTCGTCGCACCACCGACCTCTCTCGCTTGCCGCTCAGCCAGCCAGCCAACAGCAGCAAGCACATCGCCGCTGCTCGCTGCCTGCCCTCTCGTTCAACGACACCACCACTCGCCCAGCCAGCCAAGTGCACACAGGCCAGCACGACCGCCGCCGCTCATTGAACCTTGCCCATCCCACAACCGCTCGGCCCTCTTGCCCAGCAAGCCAGCTCGTAAGTCTCTGCTTGCTGGCTGTTGCATGTCCTTGCACACCCTGCATGCTCTGCATGCTGATACTGACCACCAACCCTTGCACACACACACACACACAGACGCTCTCAACACCGCTTGCTGCAGCATGGGAGTCCCTGACTGGCTGCGACTCCTCAAGGAGTTTGGCTACGTCATCGTGTTCGGCGATGGTGCAAGCTTGTCCGACGCACTTTCCACGGTACTTGGAGAGGTCAAGCAACACGGCGACCCTGCCATCGACGACATGGACGTCGACGACATCGCTGTGGATGACACCAGTGCAACTCCTCGACCGTCGCTGCTGCAGCCACCATCATGCTGGACTTATATCCAAGGCAGCCACAGCTGCCAGCATCGCCGTTTCAACACCTACGGTTGCCACTGCCTCCTCTGCTGCCACCACCACCTCTTCTACCCCATCTGCCGTCGCTTCTGACAGCACCAGCACCTCTGCGGCCACCAGCTTTCCGACGACTGTATCCGCTGCCACCACCACCACCACAACCGCCACCACCACAACTGCCACCACCACCACCACAACGCCACCACCACAACGCCACGACCACCACCCACTGCTGCAACCACACATGAGTGCATCCAGTGTCATCCATGTTGATGCACTGAGCATCTTCTACGGACCGCTACGTGGGCTGGCCGCTTTCCACCGGCCGTCGTCTGTTGATGAGTGGGTGACAATCGTTGCACCTGTTCTCAAGACGTTTCTCAAGTCGGTCGGTGACGGGCGGGTCCTACAGTTCCATGTCAATGGCAGGCTTGCCGAGACGGGAATCAAGCGCGCATATAGCAGCCGTGCTCTTCAAGTACTTCAATCAGTGGCCGCCATCCAGCGATCCATCTACTGGCGCCGCAAGCATGGACGGTCTGGACGTTTGTCTTGGTATGTCTGCCTCTTTGTGCTTCATACACATGATTCTAACTTTTAGTTGATGCTACAGGAAGGAGAGAAAGGCACTACTTGGCTCCTTCACTCTTACATGGTCAGACAAGAAGAACATTGCTGAGGCAATCGCGGCAATCCTCGGCCCATCATCGCAACACACTGTCCATCAGTGTGACAACGAGTCTGATGTCTGCATCGCCCGCAAGGCTGCCCTCTATGCACGCGAGCCAAGGTATTCATCACCATGGTATCTGTTGTTTATGATCAATGGCTGACAACCTGCATCCCACAGCAATGGCATGCTGATGGCTGTCATTGCGGGGGACTCGGACCTGGCTGTGCATTGTACTGGATGCTGCCCTGTCATCCTGACACGCATGCAGAAGGGACGTGTCAGCCAGGTCCGATTGTACAACTACAGGGGCGCTGCATCTACTGCAGCAGCCTTACGGTTGTACAACTTCCCCCTGGCATGTCAGCTGGCCGCCTCCATGGCCAAGAATGACTATCATGATTGCTACGGGCGAGGTATGTTCATTGCTTGACTCTGCTCTTACTTGCCATCCATGTTGTGATGATGACTAATGCACATTGCCAATCCCATGACATGGAAGGTCTACCTGCCGCTGTCAAGTTCATCAACAAGTTTGTCGAGGCCGCAGCCAGAAAGGCAGGCATCAAGCCAGTTGACTACTGTGCCCACCTCCATGACCGCGACAAGGCAGTTGCATTTGCAAATGCAATCAAGGATGCATACTGCAAGGATCTGTTGTTGCTGGATGGTGGTGTGGCTCTCACCAAGAGCTTCCTGAACGCCTTTGGCGTTTTTGTCCACCACGATGAATCAGGAAGCTCTGTTGGTGAGACCACATCCCCATCCAGTCACAGCAGCCCATCTGGTGATGCACCAGCGCAGAGGCAAGATTTTGTTTGACTGGTCATGGCATTGTGGCACAGATGCATTTGCATGCACAACACTCTACTGACTGTCCATCCCTACATGCCATTGACAGCAGCACAGCTGTTGGCACAACCACCACAAGGTACACATGCATGACATTGCTTGGTGTGTGTTGTATGACTAACTTGGCATTCTGTGTTTGATTGGATTGCAATGCAGCTGCCAGCTACATCGCGACTGTGTTCTTGTTCACCCCAAGGCCCGGCAAGGCAAGCAAGGCCCCGATGTTGTCCATCTCTCCCAGGAAGATGTCAAGCAGCAAGTCGAAGGCATCATCAACACCAAGCGACTCAACACTTTGCTGGAACAAGTCAAGGGATGTCCAGTTGCTGTTGACTGTGTTCTGTTACATGCAGCAGATCGCGTCGCCTGCAACACCGACGGATTCACTGGCCGCGATGTTCTGGCAGAGATCAGCAAGACAGCCAGTGCAGAGCTCATTGGGATTGTACGCAAGAAGTCTCCTGCAGCAGAAATGCACACTGAGTTCAACGAAGGAAATAAGATCATTCGTGATGGACATGTATGTTGTTGCATGACTGGATGCATGTGCATTCCTTGCCTTGAAACATCCCACTCATCCACTGCTTGTTGGACAGGATGTTGCATCAAAGCTGCGCAGACAGTTCAACAAGCTTGCATATCCACCATTCAGGAAGACAGCAACACCAGGTACTTTGAGACTGCTGTTGGATGATGCCACACTCTGTACTCACAGCACATTTGTCTAAATGCACCACTCTTTTGGAAGGTGGATGCAAGAGTCGACACCACCACCAGACAGGCATCTCTTTGAAAAAGCTCTCCAAATTTGTGGACATACAGATCAAGGCTTTGGAGTGGCTGGAACGTCTGACACATCCCATGGATCACGGCCTGCCTGATCTCCATCTGTCAACACTTGGCAAGAAGTGGGAAGATGCAGTCGCCATTCTGGAATCAATCCTCAAGCGATCTGCTGTATGTCTTCAACTTTGCTTGCTGTGTATGGATGTGTTGACTTTGCACAGTCACTGATTTTACATCCAACAGGCTGAGTTGGATGCATCCACTCCAGTTGGCCCCTCCCACAATGAGCATGCTCGCGTGGCTGCCAGCAAGGTCTTGTATGTTGATCTATCTGCTGACAACAAGACAACGGTCAGTCCACATGCACTGTTTGTGATTTTGGACATATTGCACACAATGCTGATGGTGCATTGGACCTCAACAGGCACAACTCCTACTCTCAGCAACCAGGAAGGCCACGTACGAGAAGAACCGCAAAAAGGAAGCCGCAGATGCTGTGATCAACAAGACCATTGACAACAACAAGGAGAGTGCACGCCGGCAAGACCGCCAGACTGAAACAGCTGCATCAGAGAGCGACAAGACGTAAGTTGTGTATGCCACACTGCAATACTTGAAGATGCTTGCTGACATGCATGTTATGCCACAGATGGGTTGCTGGGAGTCGATTTGCACTGCATCTGCAGCTCGAAAAGCTGGGCCGCACAATCACAGGATGGTTCATGACACTCGCTGCAGCCATCAATGGCAAAGTGCAACAAGCCAAGGGGAATGCATCTGATCAACACAATGAGGATGTGCCGGATCAACATGGAGAGGACATGCCTGACCATCCTGGCATGCGAGTGCTTCTGAAGGTAAGTGGCAGGATTGCCATTCTGCCTGCCATTCTGCCTGCCTGCCTGCCATTCTGCCTGCCTGCCTGCCTGCATGGCTTTGCATGTACTGACTTGCAGGCTGGCATGGTGTGCAGGACATGTTGTCAAGTCACCTGCAGAGTGCCCCAGTCTTTGGTGTTCATGCAAGCAGGTTGCCGATGGGTTGGACACGCTGCCAACTCATCGAGGACATCATCGCGCGGATCTACTCGTTCACTGTCGGCATACGCCATGCTGGACTCATTGTAATTGGCGCCATCCTGGAGGAGCTTCTTGATCTGAACCCAGACATGCCGCTTCCCCCGATGTACCACATATACGAGTGGACCCATGGAGAGCAGAGCGGGCATTGCTTTCTGAGTCTTGATAGCCTCAAGGACCTCGATGACATTGGCGACGCACTCATGGCCGGCCCATGCATCCTCAAGACAGACATTACTGCGCATGCGATGTACGGCCCAAGTCAGTACAGTTGCAAGGGCAAGCTCCCTTTGTTTGGGTCACCAGTGCGACTATCAGTGGGAACGACACTCAAGCTTTGTCTCTTTGAGAAGCCTGACAAGCCAAAGACGCACAAGACGCCAAAGATGCAAAAGATGCCCAAGCAGCCAGCAGCCCCAGCAGCCCCAGCAGCACCAGCAGCACCAGCAGCACCAGCAGCACCAGCAGCACCAGCAGCACCAGCAGCACCAGCAGTGCCAACACCCAATGACTTGCTGTCGATGCTCATCACCAGCAAGTCTGCTGGCCAGACATCTGTAGCCTGCATCCTGCGGCACCTCTCATTTGTCCTTACAGGCGAGCAGATGGCCAAGCCACGGGTGGATATGCTCAAGCTCAACGCATGGCTTGTTACGGTTATGCAGCTCATGATCCACCGCAGCTGGACGCCGGCCAGCATGACCGACCAAGCTGCACCACCAGCCGACACGATCAAGGCTGACATGGACACTGGCGATGCGCAACAGGCAGGCGCAATGCGGACCACCACACGGAAGGCCGAGATGAAGGCAGGCGCACGTCGACCGGCCAAGAAGCAGCAGACTCGTGCGCGGCATCTAGACATGTGGTGGGCAAGCTTGCTCCCAGCCGATGCACAGCAGGCCGACACACAGCAGGCAGCTGTGCCATACAGGCTTGTCAACACCTTGTGCGGGCGTGCGACCGACCAGATCTTCAGCAACCTGGCAAGGGAGGTGAGCAGCACACTTGCTACACACTTTATCTCAAGCCGGTCGAAGCTTGTGTCGATTGCGGCCCACCGTGCGATGCCCACTGCAACTTCCGAGCAGATTGCGGCATGGGTCAATGCCATGTTCAAGCCAGTCAAGACCACCAAGGTTGCCAAGCGCACTGCTGCCATGGACACTGCATCCAGCCTACCGACACGCAAGAGAGCAAGGTGCAAGGGGCCCATCAACAACCAAGAGAGTGTGGACGCCACCCAGGACGCTGCCCAGGATGTCGCTCCTCCTGCCCTGAGTCTCAAGCGGACTGCATCACAGCTGCTGCTGGCCACTGATGGCAGCACATCCGAGAGGCCAAAGGACAAGACTGCTGCCACAGATGCCTTGCAGGCCACACCACCAGCCACACAGGATGGGGACACCATCGAGATCCCACAAGAGCTGCATCCGATTCAGGCGATTGTGCGCAGCACGTCAACATCAGACATTTGTAAGTTCAAGGAGCTCTGTGATCTTGCAGGTGGCACAGCCATCAAGTTATGCCCAGAGCCAGCCAGCTGTGACCCCTTTGTCCTCATCACAGAGGCCACCCTCTTTTGGGCTGTGATGGGGACAAAGAAGGATCGTGTACCCACCAAGGACAATGCTGTCCTCCAAGCATTGAGAGAGCAGCTCCTGGCTGCACTTGGTAGGTCACATTTGTCTATGCCATGCCAATGCCATTTGATGCTAACACTGCACTGTGTTCCAAGGCTACAATGATGCCGAGTTGGCCCTTAAGTTGCCAAATGACCCAATTGAGAAGGCCTTCAGCAAAAGCAAGGAGCTGGCCATCCTCGACATCCTCCTCCCTGGACTTGCCTCGGATACACGTCGCTTCCAAACGCCAGCTGAGGCCAAGACAGAGATGGACACAGCTAATGCCCAGGCTAAAGCAGATTGTAACGGATGCTCGGTCGCGGTCACGTGATCCACGTGACCCACGTGACCGGACAGACATCGCCCGGCCGCGTCCCCCGCTCTGGTTGCCCCCGTTCTTGCAGTCGTCTGCCCGCCCTTCCTCGCGTGCATACTCACTGCCCCTGCAACCAGGTCCGTGCTTATGTCTCAATGAAGTCGTCTGCCCGCCCTTCCTCGCGTGCATACTCACTGCCCCTGCAACCAGCCGGCAAGTCTGCCTGGAGGCCCAGTGCTACAGCAAGAACCGCCCTCTCGACGCCGTCGGCCGCCGTTCCCCGCCGCCGTCGATCGATTTTTCCGTCGTTTTTCCGTTTTTTTTCCTTTGGATGGCCGTCGAGCGCTCGCCCCAGCCCGCGGCTCGCTCGGCCGCCGCCCCCTTGGGCACTGACCAGGACCTCCTCGGCGAGGCCTCGTTCGATACGGCCCGCTCGTTCATCGACGCCACCCCCCCAAGGTCCCAGCACCGCCCCGACCCTGTGGGTACGTCGTCCGTCTTGATGGCCGACTCTGCTCTGGGCGCGTCTTTTGGCGCCTCACCAGCGCGCCGCCACTCCTCGGCCGATCTGTTGGGCCGCCACGACGCAGACGCTGGTCGGCGCCAAGAGGCGTTCCTCTCCAGCACGCCGGCCGTCCAGCCCGGTGCTGGGAGTGCCCCCAGGCGGCCCTTCACCATCACTGGAGAGCACATGTTCTACGAACTCGTGCGCCTCCACACGGGGGCGTCAGACACCAGCCGAGCACTCAAGGCGACCACATCATCTGCGGCCGCCGCCCACGCTGCCATCGACGATCTGCGGCTTCAGCTGCAGTCGGACCGCGACATGGCCGCCAGGCAGGCTGAGGCCTACTCCAACGCCACCCAGCTCCACCATCAACGCCTGGTGGCACTCTTTGACTCTGTCGAGGCCAACTCAGAGGCCATACGGGGCCTGCAGAAGAGCGTCGCCAACACGTCGGAATCCGTGATTGCACTGGAGCAGGTCTTCTCGGATGCCGTCGCCAAGGCCACCAAAACGGCAAACGCTGCGTTGGCGCAGGCCTCAGCCACGGCGACCCTGCTTGCGGAGCATCCGGTCCAGGCGCTTGGGTCCTCGGTGGACTCGCGTCCGGCCCACGCGTCGGGATCCTCGGTGGATGCTCGCCTGCCAGCAGCCGTGGAAGCCCGTGCACCAAACTTGGCCAAGGTGTTCTCGGAATCGCTTGGCAGACAGGTGCCGTTCAACGGCCTTGTCATGGTCAAGGGCTCGCAGCTGACGGTCAACTGGAACGCCACTCGCGAGAGCCTCGAGCCGTTCGTCCTTGCCATTGAGATGGCCTACAAGAGCGCCTGCAAGGCGACCGGCGTGGACGCGATCCCCCTGAGCGACATTGGCGCAACCCTCTTGACGCTCCTCACAGGCGATGCCCGTGTATTCGCCACCGCCTGGTTCAAGTCGCTCAAGACAGACGATCCGCCCCCGACGCTCGCCCACTTCCTTGCGGACCTCGTGTCGCGCCACAGTGCCCCGGAACGAGTCCGAGGCCAGGCTCGCCAGAAGCTGGAGCGTGACTTTGCGCCCACTGAGTGCCATGGCCGTGTCCCGCAGGATTGGCTGCATGCAGCCGAGCGGCTGTTCGATGACGCCCAGCTTACGGAGGCGGAGAGGCTCACATTCCTCCGCACGCGCATCAAGGACAAGCCCGAGGCGTGGGATTCGCTCACGACCTACTCGGCCCTCCGCGAGGCGTTCATCAAGCGACACTCAGGCGCGGAGGAACACGAGCGTGACATTGCAATTGCCACTGCCCTCGCCAACGCTCACAAGGCCCAAGACGCCAAGTCGACGCCCAGCTCTGGCAAGACAGCCGCCGCGTCGCCGCGTTCTTGGAGCTCCTCATCGCCCAAGGCCACTCCTGCGCCCTCTGGCAACAACAGCGCATCTGAAACGCGTAAGGCCGCCTCGCCCGCTGCGACAGCCGACCATGCCAGCCGATCGCCTAGCCAGCGCCCGCCCCACTCTAAGGTCGGGCGCATCGCGGCAAAGGCCAAGGCACCCGGGTACGTTCGCTCGCCCCCTCTGGCTCCTCCTGCTCCTGCGGCTAAGCACGCTTCGGCGGCTAAGCCTGCGGCCGTGCGTAAGCCCAATGCTGACACCGAACCTCCATCGGTCCCTGCCCGTGACGACGGCGCACCAGCAATGGCTCCGGCTCGCGGTCGCTCGAAACCGTCTCGTCGTTCTCAGACGACGGGACCCAGTACAGCGACGCAGATGAAGAAGAGTAGCCCAGTTGTGGCTGATGCGAATAAAAGGTTGCCCTCTGTGGCCCCTGATCACCCTGTTTGTCCTGTGTTGCCGCCGTCGCGACTGAAGGAGGGGCACCTGGCTCCTGTGAAGCCCATCACAGAGAACCGGTGCACCTTCCCTGTCTTCTTAGACAATCGCAGCGCCAGCGTCCTGGTGGACACTGGCAGCAGCGCGAATCTAGTGGCTCGCCGTTGGTTGGATGCCAACGGCCTGCTCGCCGCTGCCCGGCCGTTCACCCGGCAGGCGGTGACTCTCGAGTTTGCCAACGGCAACTTGCAGAGGCTAGATTCAGAGGTCTACCTCACGCTCGCTGACAGAACAGATGCTGTTGGCAGAGTGCGGTTCCTTGTCTATGACGGTGTGGATGATGTCATCCTGGGCATGCCGTGGCTGCGCACCACCGCGAAGGCGTCATTCAACTTCCGTCGCGGCGTTTTCCGCTTCTCAACCGAGTCGCGCCCCGATGTGCACCACATCTGGCAGCACGAAGACGCTCCGCCGTCTGCTGCACCCCACAACCGGCCGCACTCTGACATCGTGGTTACCATGTCGGACATCCTCGCCCATCCTGACGAGTATGCGGAGCTGGTCTATGTGGATGACCTGCCTGAGGACCGTGAGGCAGCTGCTGATGCGCGCCTTCGCGTCGCGGCTGCAAACGGCCTCACCCCGGACGAGCTGAAGGAGAAGTACCCCTACCTTCCAGTCTGCCCGGACGAGGAGACGCAGAAGGCATTCATCGAGTACTACGAGGTCTGCTGCCCGCCGCAAGGCCGTGCGCACGACTCGGAGTTCGAGATTGCGATCCCTTTCATTAAGGATGCGCAGCTGCCGCCGCGTCGTGGCCTCAAGAGACTGAACCAGGATGCATCCATAGCGCTCAAGAAGCAGCTAGACGAGTGGTACACCAAAGGTTACATCCGCCGCTCGTCATCGCCTTTGGGCGCCGGCACGCTCTTTGTCCGCAAAAAGGATGGTTCGCTGCGGTTGGTCATCGACTACCGCGGCTTGAACAACATCTCGGTGAAGTTCCACAGTGCGATCCCGGAGATTGAGACCCTCCGTGATAACTTGGCAAACAAACCCTTCCGCTCGATGCTTGACATCCGCGAGGGCTTCCTTAACATTCGTGTTAAGGCGGAGGACCAGTGGAAAACTGCGTTCTCCACCCAGTTTGGTCACTTTGAGTTCACGGTCATGCCTTTTGGGCTGACCAATGCTCCGGCTGTGTTTACACAGGCCATCCAGTCGACGCTCAATGAGCTGCTGGGCACGTGCGTCTCGGTGTACATGGATGACATCTACATCTACAGCGCGACGTACAAGGAGCATATCAAACACCTACGCACTGTTCTCAAGCTGCTACTGGAGGCTCAATTGTACATTAAGCCGTCCAAGTGCATGATCCTGCAGCAGGACATTGAGTTCTGCGGTCACGTGCTTTCGCCCACTGGTTATTCCATTGCGCCAAAGCACTTGCAGGACATGGCAGCAGCGCCACACATCTCAAACACAACCACTCTGGCAACTTGGCTTGGCAAGCTTGTGTGGTTAAAGTCATTCATTGGTGGGCCGAACCCTGCAAAGGCGTACGCCACCATGTGTCTGCCACTTTACAAGCTACTAGCCAAGAATGCCAAGTGGGAGTGGGGCCCTGCTCAAAAGCAGGCTGTGGAAGACCTGCGACAGGCAGTGCTGAAAGCGACCGAGCTGCGGTTCTTTGACCCGGCTCTGGAAACGCATGTCTACACTGATGCCAGCAACTACGTCATTGCCGGCTACCTGTCGCAGATCCACCCAGATGGCGAGAAGCTGGTGGCCTGCTGGTCACGTAAGCTTAGCCCAGCCGAGATGAACTATCCAACCCACGAACGCGAGTTGCTCGCCATCGTGGAGTTCTTCTCGCGTTTCCGTCATCTGCTGTCCAGTGTGCGCTCTGTCACGCACACTGACCACAAGGCGCTGGTCTGGTTGGCCACGCAGCCCCACCTGTCGGATCGGCAGGCTCGATGGGTCCTGTCTCTGCAGGAGTTTGATACATCCATCGAGTACGTGCCTGGCGAGCTCAACTCGCTGGCCGATCTGCTGTCCCGCGATCCCTCAAAGGCCCCTCTCTGCACAAACTGTCGCTCGCCCGTCCCGATCCGTGCTGCCAATCTGCGCACTGACTCTGACTGGGCGAAAGACGTGCGTGCGGCGTTGCCGGCCGACCCATTCGCCTCCAGACTGCCTGGCTGGAAGGCTGACCCGTCGTCAGCCACGCCGGCCGACCGCAAGGTCGTAGTGCACATGGAGTGCTTGGATGGTGCGTGGTGGTACAAGGGCAACCGCTTGTATGTGCCGCAGTCTCTGCGCGCGGATCTGCTCGCCCACTACCACGACTCTCCCTTCGGTGCGCACCAGGGACGTCAGCGGACCACCAGCCGCTTGTCGAACCGGTACTTCTGGCCCAGAATGTCTGAGGACATTGCTGCCTATGTCGCCTCATGCGACGTGTGCCAGCGCCACCGCACGCCCAACCACCGGCCTGACGGCCTGCTGCATCCACTCGCGATCCCGGACGACTGCTTCTCGAGCGTCGCCATGGACGTCATGTTCCTGCCCGCGGGCGGACAAGACGATGCGTTTGATGCTGCTCTGGTTGTGGTCGATCGCCTGTCCGGTCTCTGCGACGCGTTCCCGTGCCGCCGCTCGTCGTCGGCCCAGGAGCTGGCCGAGCTCTTCCTGACTCGCTGGGTCTGCTCGGGCAAGGGCTTCCCTGTCGACATCGTCTCGGACCGCGACGCCCGCTGGTTGTCGGCTTTCTGGTCGAGCCTCTGCACCGCTGCCCGGATCAAGCAGAACCTCAGCACGGCTCGCCACCAGCAGACTGACGGCTTGGCCGAACGCAGCATCCGCACCATCAAGGATGCGCTCGCCAAGGCGGCCGATTACCACGGCTCTGACTGGCCGCTGCTGCTCGGTCCCACCTGCTTTGGCCTCAACTGCGCGCCGTCTGCGTCGTCTGGCTTTGCACCCTTCTTCCTGGCGTTTGGCCGCCACCCGCGGTCCTTCCCGTCCGAGCCAGCCCTGGCACCATCTGCCGCGGCCCGCGACCTGCTGCTGGACATGGCTGCTGCTCGCGACTCGGCCATTCTGAATCGGCGCAAAGCCCAGGCAGCCATGGCCGTTCAGGCAAACAAGCGTCGCCGCCGTCACCCTGCGTACAAGGTCGGCGACATGGTGCTCCTCAATGCTGAGGGCATCTCCTGGCCGGCGGACTCGCACCGCCCGCCGCTCACGGCCGCCAAGTGGCTCGGCCCCTTTGCCATCACCAGCCTGGACTCTGGTGAATCTGGCCTCAACTACACGCTCGCGCTGCCTGCCTCGCTGCACCGCGTCCACAACGTGTTCCATGCCGACCGGATCTGCCCGTATGTCGACCCTCTGTCTGCGCCCACCGGCCGCAAGGATGTGCCCTCCCGGCCGGACCCCGAGTACCACGCCGACGACGGCACGTCGGACAACTACGAGGTCGAGCGGATCGTTGACTCGCGCACTTATCGCGGCAAGATCGAGTATCTGGTCAAGTGGGTCGGTTATCCAGCCGACGACAACACATGGGTCCCAGCCGCCGACATGCGCAAGGCCCAGGACCTCGTCGAGACGTTCCACGCTCGACCGACCAAAGCGCCTAAGGGCAAGGCGTCCAAACCGGTTCAGCCCACGCGCGCGGCTCCTGCTCCGGCTGCTCCTGCACCGGCTGCTCCTGCTCCCGCCGCGGCGCCCGCTCCCACGCAGCCCAAGGCATCCAAGCCCTCTCGCCGCAAGCGCACTGCGCCTGCTCCTGCACCAGTGGCCCCTGCTCCAGCGGCAGCCACGCCCGCGGCACCTGCTCCGGCTGACGAGCCGATCGCACCTGCTGCACCCGCATCTCCCTCTCTCTCTCCATCTTTCCCTCCTCTCCCTCCTCCCTCTTCTCCTCCTTCCTTCTCTCTCTCGTTTCTCCCCCCTCTCAACCATCCCGCCCCACCTCGCCGCTCTGAGCGCACGGTTCCCCGTCCTGTGTCCTATGCGTCCATCGTTGCCCGCACTTCTGCCTCTCGTGTGTGCAACGCCCCTGCATCCTCTTAGTCGCTGTTCATCCACTCTTCTTTCTTATGAGTGGCTGTCTACGCTGGGGGGAGTGTAACGGATGCTCGGTCGCGGTCACGTGATCCACGTGACCCACGTGACCGGACAGACATCGCCCGGCCGCGTCCCCCGCTCTGGTTGCCCCCGTTCTTGCAGTCGTCTGCCCGCCCTTCCTCGCGTGCATACTCACTGCCCCTGCAACCAGCCGGCAAGTCTGCCTGGAGGCCCAGTGCTACACAGATGCCACAGCCATGGCAATGCTCAAAGCTGATTGTCTCAAGCTGGATGATGAGCAGCGCAAGAAGCACATTCAGGCTGCGATTGATGCTCTGCCACCAGCACAACCAACCAAGGCAGTCAGACTGGGCAGCATCAAGACTGATGGATACAGCATCTGCCAGACAGTGTTGGACTTTTGCACAAACCGTCCAGAGTCGCCTTGCTGTATGTGGCATGCTTGAATGCTTTGGTGCACACATGGATTTTGACTGCTGCCTTGCTCTGCATACTCCAATCTGATGTCTTCAGGCGAGCAGCCGTGGGGTTGCTCATGATGATGATGACTTGGATGATGGCTTGGATGATGGCTTGGATGATGGCCTTGATGGCACATGTGAGTTGCTGTGCCAATCCAGACGCGCACTTGTGTCCACACCGACTGACATGCCATCCACAGCCGCCAATCCAGCCAACCCGTCAGCCGCCAAGCCATACACGCCCAATCCTGTAAGCCACTTGCATGCTAAACTCGCGCATTGGTGCACATGCATTGCACATTCCTCACTCATGCCATGGCATGACAGGGCAAGCGCAACTTTTACGCCTCGCAGCGACTGCATGACATCATCAAAGCCAACAACCTGTTCACCAACAAGGGCTACCAGACTGTTCGCGTTGTCAGCTTTGATTGGGGCCAGCGGTACCTGTATGGCGCGTCCAGCATGCTGGTCAATCTCAGAGACTTTTCGTATAAGCTCGAGTCCAACTACGTGCTCTCCTCTGGCATGTTCAAGCTGAGTGCATCTTTCAGCGGTGGTATGCATGCAATGACTCTGCCGCGCGCACTCTTGACCAGATCAACTCACAGTGCCTGCCTCTTGTGCCAGGCTCAACAATCGATATGCCAAGGCAGCCGACATCCAGGCGGCCATTGCATTCAAGACAGCAAAGCATGCCGATCCAAAGGTTTCAGCAGGCGAGAGAGCCTTTTGGGATCTGCGCTGCCATGCATACTGCTCGCCATTCCTGAATGCACGGGTACGTTTTCTCTGTTTCTGGATGCCCATTGACATGGCCGCCAAGCTGCTTGATCGCCTGCTGATCACACTGGATGGCATGGCATGGCATTCCACAGAAGGTCAAGGCCAAGCGGTTCACCAAGCGCAGCAACAGCATGTCTATTCGCGGAAATGCTCTTGAGGGCATCATGAATCTGGCAGGATCGACCACTGGCAAGCGCGCATCTGCTGCGTCTCAGGGCCGCTGTGACAAGCCAACAGAGAAGGACATTCCCGTTGTCTGGGCATTTGGCATCGACTTTACAGGCCAAGGTGGCCGGCACGCTGTGTTTGAGAGGTTTCTCATCAGGCATCTACGGTCGTCTGGATATGCCTATGTGCGTCTGATTCCACACTGTCCATCCATCCATCCATCCATCCATCTGTGCACCAACTGACACACGATCATACACACACACACACACACACAGATCTACCGCTGCAACGAGAACCTGACCAGCCAGATGTGCCCACAGTGCAAGCAGCGGATCCCATATGAGAACCGCACCAACCTGCGACACTACAAGTGCACAGACTGCACGACCGTCTACCACCGCGACGTGCTTGGAGCCACCAACATCGGGATGGTTGCACTGTGGCATCTGCTCTTTGGACACCGGCCGCTCTACTTGACGCACACGCCAGCCAGTGATGATCCAGCCACACCAGAGTACCTTGCAGGCATTGCAAGAATGCAGGCTGACATCCAGGAGCGTGCAAGTCATGCTCCATTTCCCTTCAAGTCACATGTGGCCTCATGGGACCAGATCATGCTGCCGTCCTGTGGTATTCAAGACGTGCTGTACAGCAGCATTCAAGACACGGTCCATCCGTCATCCAGCAGCGACCAGCACGCAGACAGCCTGCCCTCAAGTCACTTGACCTGCATCCCACACAGTGACTTGTTTGACTACCAACTTTGAATCAGGGCACCTCCTGATCGACCAATAGGGTCACTTATCACATCATTATTTCAATAATAATGAAAGGTAAGCCGCTCATGCATGTGGATGTGCATCGCCCACCTGTCGTCGCATGCTCGTTGCTGACTCAAACCTTCCATCGTGTGATGTGCTGGCTTGCATTCGACGCTTCTCGGGTCGAATCCAATTCCAAAACGCTTGGCAATTGTTTGAATGTCGGGCCATTTGCCGGCGGTTTGCCGGCATTCCCTCGCCCTATTGCCCACCCCTCGCTTCAATCTACAACCTACAGCTACGACAACCTACAGCAAGCGTCAACCAGCAAGCCAAATGTCCATCACGCCCGTCGTCGCTGCGCAGAGAGTCGTGCGCGGCCTGACCGGCGCCGTCGGCAACACGCCGCTCATCCGCCTCAACCGCCTGTCCGAGGAGACCGGCTGCGAGATTCTGGGCAAGGCCGAGTTCATGAACCCAGGCACGTGCGGCTGCCTATAGTCTGCATACAGTCTGTCTGCATACAGCCTGCCTATGGTCTGCCAACCCGACCTGCTCCAAGCCCACTCGACTGACACGACTGGCACGACTGGCACGACTGACGTGATGCGTGCACGCCAATCACGCCATCGACGGCTGAACAGGCGGCTCGGTCAAGGACCGTGCCGCTCTGTTCCTTGTGCAGGACGCCGAGCGCCGCGGTTCGCTCAAGCCCGGCGGCACCGTCGTCGAGGGCACGGCCGGCAACACCGGCATCGGCCTGGCGCACATCTGCCGCTCCAAGGGCTACAAGTGCGTCATCTACATGCCCAACACCCAGTCCAAGGAGAAGATTGATCTCCTGCGCATGCTCGGCGCCGATGTGCGTCCGGTGCCAGCCGTCCCGTTCACCGATCCCGCAAACTACAACCACCAGGCCAAGGAGTACGCCGCAACGCTCGACAACGCCGTCTGGACCAACCAGTTTGACAATGTGCGTCTGCCTTGCTGAGCTGTGTCCTGATCTGCCCTTCCCCTTCTCCTTTATTGCTTACGCCCGGCGCCGTGTGCACAGACAGCAAACAGACAGGCACACATTGAAACAACCGGCCCCGAGATCTGGGAACAGACCCAGGGCAAGGTGGATGCCTTTACCTGCGCGACCGGCACCGGCGGCACGCTGGCCGGCATCACGCGCTACCTCAAGGACACGTCGGCCGGCCGCGTCAAGGTGTTCCTGGCCGACCCGCCCGGCTCCGTCCTGTACAACTACAAGCGCACGGGCGTCCTTGAGCGCACCGGCACCGGATCCATCACCGAAGGCATTGGCCAGGGCCGTGT
Organism: Entophlyctis helioformis; assembly: GCA_025526915.1. Classification (NCBI taxonomy): domain Eukaryota; kingdom Fungi; phylum Chytridiomycota; class Chytridiomycetes; order Chytridiales; family Chytriomycetaceae; genus Entophlyctis; species Entophlyctis helioformis. Next base: position 142,172 of record JAHLKH010000014.1, on the reverse strand, counting down.
CACGGACAACCTGCAGCCGGACATTGATCTCGTGGATGATGCCGTGCACGTCCCCGACGAAGAGAGCATTGCGATGGTGTACAGGCTGCTGGACGAGGAGGGCCTGTTTGTCGGCGCGTCCTCTGCACTCAATGTCGCGGCTGCGGTGCAGGTCGCCAAGAAGTTGGGCCCGGGCCACACGATTGCCACCATCATCTGCGACGGCGCGTACCGCTACCAGTCGCGACTCTTTTCCAAGTCGTGGCTCGAGTCCAAGGGCCTGCTGGCTGCGATCCCCGAGCACCTCCACAAGTACGTCTCTCTCGAGTGATGGGCCGTGTTGGGAGTGGATGAATATATTTCGATATATCCAGCATGAATGAATGATGTCATAAAAATGCTGCTGCTGCTGTTGCTGCTGTTGCTGATGATGTTCAAAGAGTCCACACAAATAGAGTCCACGGTCACATTCACACTGATTTGGCGGCGTGGCTGTCGCCCTTGCCGACCATCTGCTTGAGCTTGACAATCATGACAGACGACACACTGGTCGTGTCCAGCCACGTCTTGAACGACTGCACCGCAACCATGTTGCTGCTGCTGCCATTGGCGTCTTGGGCAGGTGCAGGGCTGGTCATGGTGACCGTTTCGTACGCGGCCTTGCCCACGACAATCAGATCCTTGCGTCCAAACTCGGCAGCGCGCGCAAGCACCGTCTCGTTGGCATTCGCAGACGGGAGCATCTCAATGGTCGATCCAGGCACAGCGCGGAGCGCCTCAATGACGGCAGCCTCGTTCGCCTTGTCGTCGGCTGTGGCAGCATTGTCGCTCGACGGCACAACGAGCACCGTGAGCGAAACGCCGTCATGGGCGGCAAGTCGCTGCACCACTAACGCCGCCTCGCAGTCGTCGGGTCCGCCGAAAAAGGCAAACAGGATCCGCTGGTTGGCGCCGGGCATCACGAGCGGCGAGTCTGCACCGTCGTTTGCCTTGTCGCTGGCATCCGTGATCTCGGCCGAGGACACGCCGAATCCGCGGTCGACAAACACACCCACGGAGCACGGCGACTGGTCAAAGATGTCGGTCACGAGCGTGTGCGATGAGCCGCGCGATGCTGCCACGGCAGCCGCTTCGGTCGGGAAGATGAGGAGATCTGCGTCCGCGTCCACAGCGGCTGAGATGATGTTGTGGGCAAAGTCCTTGACGTCGGACACGGCGAGGACCGTGCTCACGCGCACCTTGTTGAGCTGGCCAAACGTGCGGAACACATTGACAACAGCATCCGAGCGGAGCGTCTCGGACGAGTCGGCAGCCATCATGATCTGGGATAAGCGGCTGGACAGCTCGACAATGCGGAGAGCAATGATGGAGAGACTGCCCTGCGAACGGGAGAGCAGCTGCGTGACGTTCATCATGGCGGGCATCGTGCGCATGGATGGAAGGCAGACGAGCACCTTGATGGCAGGGCCGTTCTTGGCGTCGCCAAGCGTAACGCCAGATGGCTGGCGGATGATGGAGCGCGTGCCAATCTCACTCGGGGTTTGCTGCTTGATGTAGAGACGCATGGGGAAAATGGCCGTGACGATGGGCGTGGTCATGAACGTGGTGAACAGCGCCATGATGACAAAGATGGTGAAGATCTTGGTGGTGATGACACCCGCCTGGAGACCGAGGTTGAGCACAATCAGCTCGACAAGGCTGCATTGGGGGGTGCATGTGTCAGTTCGCGACGGAACGTGCAACGCAAGGCCAGAAAGCCCCCAACTTACCCCTTGGTGTTCATGAGGATGCCAACGGTAAACGACTCGCGCCAGGTGAGGCCAGCGTAGCGTGCAGCTCCTGTGCATCCAATGATCTTTCCGCCACAGGCGACTGCAATGACAAGGACAACCATGCCCCACGAGAACGCGTCGTTGAGCGAGTCGATGCTGAAGTTGAGGCCAGAGTAGGCAAAGTACAGAGGCAGGAACAGGATCGAGACGAGGTCCTCGACCTTTTCGGTGATTTTGATGGCAAAGCCGTGTTCGTGAGGGGTGATCATGCCCATGAGGAAGCCGCCAAAGATGGCGTGCACGCCGACCGCCTGAGTGAACCTGTGGAAGGTGGCGTGGAATGCAAGTGTTAGACGGCCGCGCGGTGCACGGGGTGTCAAAAAGGCGAGGACGTACCAGGACGAGATGCAGACGCAAGCAAACGTGACAAGAACAGCCGTCTGCGAGACGCTGTCGTTGGATTCCGACTTGTTGACCAGGTACACGAGCATGGGACGGACAGCGATCCAGAGGAAGGCGGCCCAGGCAACGACGGTCAGGAACACGTAGAGGGCGAGCACCGAGTTGGACGGGTTGTTGATGAGGGCCACGACGAGCACAAGGAGACACCAGGCGACGGCGTCGTCCGAGGCAGCGGCGGCGAGCGTGGCCTGGCCGACGCGCGTCTTGAAGAGCTTGCGCTCGGTGAGGATGCGGGCGAGCACGGGGAACGCGGTGATGGACATGGCGACGCCGCAGAAGACGACAAAGGACGAGAAGCTGACCTTGGCGGTGTCGGCGAGATGGTCGTAGATGACCTTGGACACGCCGACACCGGCGGCAAAGGGCACGACGATGCCAGCAATGGAGATGGACGCAGAAGTCTTGAGGTCCTTGACGATCTTGCGAGGGTCGAGCTCGAGGCCGACCTGGAAGGAGGGACGTTGGAGAGGAGAGGCAGGTGTGAGGCAGGTGCACAACAAGTGTGAGACAGGAGCGAGAGGCTTACGAGGAACAGGAACAGAATCAGGCCAAAGTCGGCCACGAGCTTGAGGCGAGGCAGCGACGACTGGCGGATGCCCAAGACGATGCCGGCAGCACAAATCACGCCATGGATGAGTCACATGGAAATCACACGAACGTCAGCGGCGGTCGTGGAGCGGTGGCGGCATTGAAGGGGCCACTGAAGGGGATTGGCAGATAAGGGTGGATGCCGATGGCAAAGTGGATGGCATGCCAAGCAAGGGTGGTGGGTGCGTGGGTGCGTGCAAGAAGGATGGGCACACTGCACACGCTAGAGCACACCGAACGGCACTCAACACAGCACAACACTGGCAAACGAACACTAGAGCACAGCACACCGAACACTGAGCAACCCACCGCTGGAAACACATGCTCCTTGAAAGTCGCCGAGCGAGACAGCAGCGACGGGCCGAGCAGGATGCCGCCGATGACCTCGGCTATGACCGTTGGCTGGTTCAGGTACCGCAGCGGGATGGCAATGAGCCGCGACACGGCCAGAATGACGAGCACCTGCACGAGGAACAGCGCAATGTTGTCCTTGAGCGGGTCTTCGCCCGAGAGAAACGAGCCGCCTTCGACCATCTTGGTTGTCTGAGTTGTTGTTGCTGTTGGGTGAAGTGCGAGTGCAAGGTGGCGGGTGGATTCAAGCGTTCCGTTTTGTGTCGTGGCGCTGGTCTGGCGCTGGTGCTGCAAGGTGCCGGTACTGCAGTGCATGGATCCTCGTGGATCCTCGCCCATGATTGGCTGTCGACGGGTTACCAACGGGTTCTGAGCGTGGAGAGCCACGGGTGCACATCCGTCTGGCTGCGGCCTGGCGAGTGCACGCACCGTCCATCTGCTGGCCTGCCTGCCGCCTGCCCCTCGTCGTGCACAGCGTGGATCTAAAGGCCGGGATCTGCGACCGGCCTTTGCACCACGATCCCCAACACATGCTTCGATTCGCAAGCACTGCTGCTGCTGCTACTGTTGCTGCTGCTGCTGCCCAGGCTCGCACCACCATCGCGGCTGGCTGCTCCCGCGCTGCCGTGTCTGCCCTGCGTGGGTCGGCAGCCGCCCACATCCAGCGCCGCTCCATGGCCGTCTCGTCGGTCGTCGACTGTGAGCTGCTTGCTGAGTGCACTCGCTCCGCCTGGACTGCGCACTGACTGTCTGCCTGCCGGCCCGCAACAGGGACCGAGGGCCTGACGGACGAGGCCAAGGAGTACCAGGTGCTTGCCAAGGCATTCGCCGACAAGGAGCTGTCGCCCAACATGACCCAGTGGGACGAGACCGAGACCTTTCCTGTCGACGCTCTCCGCAAGGCCGCCGAGCTCGGATTCGGTGGTGCGTCCGTCTGTCATGTGCACGCTGGCCTGCTGGTCATGCGACCAGCGTGCTGCCTTCAGATGCTGCCTTCAGATGCAGGCACTGGTGCACAAGCACACGCCGGTGCAGATACAGATCGCTGACTGGCCAGTCTGGCTGTGCTCGCCGTGAACAGCCATCTACTGCAGAGAGACGCATGGCGGCACGGGGCTCGGCCGTCTCGACACCTCGGTCATCTTCGAGGCGTGTCGACGGGCTGTGTGAGCACCACCGCGTATCTGTCCATCCACAAGTAAGCCGACGGCAGCACGCCTGCCGCAGTGCCATGCGCAACGGTACTCGCTGCTAACGCGCACTCCTGGCATCCCTCGCAGCATGTGCGCTTGGATGATCGACACGTTGGCTCAGATGCCCAGCGTGAAAAGTACCTGCCGCTGATGGCGTCCATGGAGAAGCTTGGCTCGTACTGCCTGACCGAGCCCGGTGCTGGCTCGGACGCCGCATCGCTCGCCACGTCGGCGGTGCGCAAAGGCGACCACTATATCCTCAACGGTTCCAAGGTAAGCTTGTTCATCCGATGCATCCCGTCTTGGACGGCTCGTCGCTGAATGGAGACTTGCCGCAGGCGTTCATCTCGGGCGGTGGCGATACGGACGTGTACTTGATCATGGCGCGTACAGGTGCACCAGGCCCAAGGGCATCTCGTGCTTTATCGTCGAAAAGGGCACGCCTGGCCTCAGCTTTGGCAAGAAGGAGAAGAAGGTCGGATGGAGCTCGCAGCCCACGCGCGGTGAGTCGCCTTGGTGCAGAACGTTCACGTAACGTGGTGCAAGGAGGCTGACGCTATGAGTGCGTATCAGCCGTCATTCTCGAGGACTGCGCTGTTCCCGCGGCCAACTTGATCGGCAAGGAGGGACAGGGCTTCAGCATTGCCATGAAGGGTCTCAACGGCGGCCGCATCAACATTGGTAAGACGACACGCCATGATGCCCATGCCGCGTCGTGCCATTGACCATCTGTATTGCAGCATCGTGCAGTCTGGGTGGTGCCCAGGCTGCCCTTGAAGCCGCCCACGACCACGTGACTGTGCGCAAGCAGTTTGGCACTCCACTGTCCGACAACCAGACGGTGCAGTTCAAGCTTGCCGAAATGGCCACGTCCCTCAACTCGTCGCGTCTGATGGTGCGCCAGGCGGCACGCCTTCTCGACGCCAACGCCCCTCTGCTCCTGCATGGTGCGCCATGGCCAAGGTGTACGCCACCGACGCGTGCTTCAACCTGCCAACGACGCGCTCCAGCTGCATGGCGGCTACGGCTACCTCAAGGACTACAAGGTGCAGCAGTATGTGCGCGATCTCCGCGTGCACCAGATCCTCGAGGGCACCAACCAGATCATGCGCCACATTGTCGCACGCGAGCTTCTCAAGTAGACATGCCATCCTGGCACCTTCTGCTTTCTTTATTGGCCCAGGTCTGCGGCATGCGTGTACATCCAGTCTTTGTTGGCTGCCTGCCACCCGCAATAAAGCCAGACGGGCAAGCAAAACGCCAACCAATCGAGTGCAGTGTATTGGAAAACGGAAGAGGTATCAAGCGGCCCGTCGACCAGCAGGGACGTCTCACATGAGCAACAGCCGTCCACGCGGTAATCCTTCGCGGAACGTGCCCAGCAGCTGCGGCGCAGCTTGCAGTCGCCGGTACGCCTCGTGGATATGTGCTGGCTGCAGCGGCGACTGCCGGTCGCTTGGCTTGTCAAACAGAGATCCTTCCATCTGCACGCTCGTGCCGCGGTTTAACATCATCTCCTCAGCTTCTTCCTCGGCGTCCCAGTCGCGCTTGACGGCCAGCGCAGTCTCGGTGATGCGGCTGACCATCTCGTACGCCAGGAATCCCATAATGTCAATCACGTCCGAGTTGGCCTTGGTATCATAGTGCCTGCCGCGCATTGGCGTCAGTCGCTCCTGCCGAGCCTTGCGATACCCATCCAACATCAGCAGCGTCCGCACAGCATGCTCTCACTTTTGCATTTCGCACCACTCGCGGAACCGCTTGGCCTTTTTGTATGTAAATGACGCCTGCCGACACTCGGAATAGTAAATGTACTCGTCCTTGGTCATCGTGCGGGTGACGTCATCTGCAGCTCGCAGACGTGCTGCCTCGTCCTCGTACGCCTGCCGCTCCTCATCGTCTGCCTCGTCGTCGTCATCATCATCCAGGATGCTGTTGAACACCGTCAACGGATCCCATGAGAACTTGACTTTCATCTTGCGGATCTTGGCCGTTTTGTCGGCTGCAGATCCCAGCCAGCCATCCATCCATGCAGCCAGCCAGTCGATCAGCCATCCAGCCACCGTTGCCGTCCATACAAAGTGTCAGCAACATGTGCCTCGTTTCGTCCAGCCAACGCCAAGCCACACGCCCAACTAGACTCGGCCCAAGCGACCAGACAGAAGTAGCAGCCCACGCACCGCTGGCTTGCTCTTCCATCAGGTCCTCCTCCATGCCGCCCGAGTCCTTCTGGTTGTCCTTGACATTCTTGCGAACGTCCTTCCACGACAGAAACGTCCGCAGACGGTTGACCTTGGCCCGGTCGTGCCGGATCAGGAAGATGAGATCCTCGCCTGCGAGGTATTTCGACCCCCGCTTGGCGGCCTGAGCAACCGACTGTAACATCTGCAGCGCCAGCCAAGCGTGCATGCGCCAACGTGTGCGTCTCTGTCGGTCAGCCTGGGAACATTGGCCTGGCTCGAGACCGGGCCACTCTCACCGTCTCAATCATCTGCGTCCGCACAATCTCCTCGATGAGGATGGCGGTCTCCTCCAGCGGCTCAGACACCTCGCCAAACACAAACATCATCTGTCGTCGGGCTGTCAGAAAGCCTCATAGGGTGTCGGGGCATGCCGTCGAGTCTACCTGTTGTATCTCTACTTGGTACATTGGTCGCTGTGGGCCTCAAGCGTCAGTATTTGGACCATTGCGTTCAACAAGCTTGATCCTTGGCACGAACCCGAGTCGCCATTTTGGTTGTTTGATGAACGGGATACCACATAAAGGTGCCATTAAACGCATATGAAGCGGCGGCTGCACCTTGCCAACGACCGACCAAAGGGCATCGCGTCAATGTGAGAGTCCGCTCGATCACCGCGTGCTCCTCGACCGACAGCTCGTCCTGGCGAGTCAGGCTCTCGTTGGTCTGTGCCTCGCACCTTTCGACCGCGTCGACCGCTTGGCATGGTCCCAAAAGCAGATGCGTCTCATCCGCAGAGTGGTACCCATCATGCGACACTGCACACTGCGCTCAATCTCGCTCGTGATGACGACGCCATTGTGGTCGACGCCAGGAACGCCAAATGCGCGCAGATGAGCCACACCACCACCAGGCACTTGCCAGCGAGCCACTGCACTTGAGCTGCTTGCTGTTGTGCCTTGATTGGCAGCCAAGTCGCAGTCCATTCCACACGTCTGTGTCGCTTCTCAAACACGCACTGGGTAGATGGATATGTATTCCGGATCGGCGTCACCAAGATGGCATCTCACAAGAGAAACGGCGATGGGAATAGAGGGGAGGGGAAGTGGGTAGTGTCGACGTGCACAATATAGAGAGAGAATGAAAAGAAGTGTCAAGTGGAGCTGCATCAATGAGCGCAGGAGAGAACTGTGGATCGTGAGATGTTGAATCTGCTCATGAACTCGAGACACTCTTCCAACTCGGCCAAGGTGAATCCAGTAACCAGCTCAACGTCGGCCGGGTAGAATGGCACCTCTGTTAAGCGTGTGCACATCACGGTCAGCTACTGCAACAGCCAAAGAAGAGCCTGCATGAACACGAGCAGGCACGATCTGTGAGGTTGGGACATACCAGACACAGATTCATGGGTCATCACCGTGCGGTAGAATGCAGACGAGGCCAGTTGGCTGTTTGAAAACTTGAGCGACTCGACCTCGCAGACCGCGTGATGGAGGAGCGATGCCGCCTGTGAAAAGAACCCCGTGCTGTCGTACTGGTATCCGTCCATGTCAAAGTGGGCAAACTCGACTCGACTCTTGCAGGCGGTCAGCATCCTGTGCCGCTCGAAGCATCCCAGCAGATAGTCAATTGCAGAAGGGATAAGCATATTCCAATCAAAAATCTGACCAGATGCGCCATGCAATGTCAGTCATTGACGATACAAGGCAACTCTCAAGTGATCAGACGGTAGCAGAGCAAAGAAGGGGATGGCTTACATTCAAAAGCTCGTGTTGGAAACATTTGTACAGATACTTGATCTTGCTCAGCATCTGTGCTCTGTCGGCGTCCGTCGTGAGGTCTTCGAGGGCAAACTTGACAAAATGAGACAGCTTGGTCGAAAAGTCGGTTTCCTGTGCACAGCAGCTACATGTCAGCACCAGATTGGACGGATATGAAGAAGTAGATGGCCTAGTATGATGGACACCAAGTTCTCACCTCGATCTTTGCAGCCGTAAACAGACAGAATATCGCCAGCAGCTGAAAGTCCTCCAGCCTCACTTGGCCGGAATAGTACGTCATGTACGCATCCAGGAAGTTGACACCCATATGGAACGTCTTGCACTGAAACCCGTGATTGTACGACACGCCACGCATCCACTTGGTGACTTCCTTGCGGGAGTCTCCATCGATCTCGCCGTTGAACGCCTCATGGTCTCGACACCCTGACATTATGAGATGCTCGCGCCTGATTTCCAGCTCCCATTTGTGAATGTAGTCGCCCACAATGGAAGCTGGGTCGCCCTGTAGTAGTTGGATAAAGACACATATCGACAGCATGGTGGTCAGAACAGGATACATGGATAGAAAACAACGCGTGCATGGACAGCATGCTCGTCAAGCATGCATACCTGCGACCACGCCATGAGCTTGTCCGCCATCTTGGCCGTGCATGCCAATGCAGGCGAGCCGGTCTCCTCCTCGGCCGCCTCATGCTTGGCCGCGATACTAGTGATAGCATCAGGGGCAGCAGAGGCAGCCAAGGTAGCAGGCGAAGCGGCAGCAGTGGGGGCAGCGGCGGTAGTGGCGGTAAAGGCAGTGGCAGGGGCGGTAGGCGCGGAAGGTCCAGCAGGATCCGCAGGATCTGCAGGAGTGACAGGGACGATAGGAGCGATAGGTGCGGCAGATTCGACAAGCGCGGCAGATTCGGCAGGCGCGTGACGCCGTGGGCGTTTTGTTCCTACACCTGATCCGATGTCGTCGAGCGCCTCACACGTGGCCGCAGGTCTTTTACAAGACTGGCGGGCAGTGGCGGCGTCGGGTTCGGCAAGAGTGACTGATTCAGCAGGGATGGCTGATTCGGCAGGAGTCGCTGAGTTGACAGGTGCGACATGTAACTCGGGTTCGGCAAGAGTGGCTGATTCGGCACGGATGGCTGATTCGGCAGGTGCGGCTGAGTCTACAGGTGCGACAGGTGCGATAGACGCGACAGGCGCTGCAGGTGCGACAGGCGCTGCAGGCGCTGCGGGCGCTGAAGGAACGTTGCGCCGTGCGCGTTTTGTTCTTGCACCTGAGCCAATGTCGTCGTCCTTGTCCGCCGTACGCTTGGCCGCAGTCCTCCTTGGAGGGTCGCGGGCAGCGGGAGCAGCAGCGGTGGTGGTGGCGGCAGCGACAGCGGCAGTGGTGGCAGCGGGGGCAGCGGGGGCAGCGGGGGCAGCGGGGGCAGCGGGGGCGGGCTTGCGCTGGGCGATGGTGCTTGCCCGGAGCATGCGGGTAGGGGCGGCAGCTGCTGCTGCAAGCCGGCGGGTCTGGCTGCGGGTTGCAACCATGCCGCCAGCGATGTTGGAATGGCGGCGAGGAGAGGCAAGAGCCCCGCCTTGATAAAAGGAGCGGGGTGGCTCGTGTGTCGGTGCGTGCGACACACGCGGATGGCGCCACTGGATGGCTCCGCTCGGTTTATGTTATCAAGCCTGCTCCGGCGCGTGCTGGGCGTGCTGGGCGTGCTGTCGATGCGCATCTGCATCTGCAGTCTGTTTTGCGACTCGCCGCAAGTGCCATCCAGATGAGAAGACAAAAGGGCCACCGAGGCGGGCCACCGAGGCGGGCAGCCCAGATGAGAAGACGAGGGGTGGCGGCTGTGCGTGGCTTGTGTTGGTGCTTGTGTTGGTGCTCGTGTTGGTGCTCGTGTTGGTGCTCGTGTTGGTGCTCGTGCCGTGCTTCTGTCGTGCCGTGTTTCGCTCGTGCCGTGCTACCGTCGTCCGTGCTACCGTCGTGCTACCGTCTTGCTTCCGTCTTGCTTCCGTCTTGCTTCGTGATCTAGCTTGGATCTCAGGTGCAGCCGCAACGTGCAGCAGAAACGACGTGCAGCAGCCATCGATAGCGTGCCCAGGCCAAGGGAAGCAGGGCAGCAGCCAGCGGGGTCTCGAGGCCACTGCCCTGCTCGCCTTGAGCTCGCCCGGGTGCGGCGGGCCGCGGTCTTGCTCGGTGCCCAGGTGAGCGAGTCGAGCCGGCTTGGCCTGTGTGGCCCAGTGCCGGTTTCGCAGACAACGGGGCGGCTGCTGGCGGATCGGCCCGTGAGACGCACAGAGGGCCGCTGGTCCGTCCGTCGCATGCTCGCATGCTTGCGTGTGTGCGCGGGTTGTGCGCGAGCTGTGAGCGGGCTGTGCGTGCACGGGCCGTCCCCATGCACCTGCACAGCAGGCTGGCCAGCGAGCGTCGCATCCGTCGTTGTCGTTGTTGTTGTTGTTGTCGTCGCGTCCATGCTCTTGTCCTGCGTGCGATGCTGACTGGCTCGAGCATGTGCTACTTGCCAGCGGCTCTTGATGGCAGCCTGGCTCGTGTGGGCGGCTGTTCACACAATGGCTGTTCACACACTGGCTGTGTGCCACGACCTGCCACTGACGTCGATCCGCACGCTAACCACGCTCGGCCCACACTGACGCAGGTGCAGCAGGTGCAGCAGGTGCTGACGGTGCAGACCGAAGCGAGCCGCTGAACCCCAAGGCGCGACGTGACGCGACGCGGCTCGCTCGTGCTCGTGTTTGCTGCTGGTGCTTGCTGCTCAAGAGATCCAATAGCCAGGCCGCGTTTGCAGTCGTGATTGCCCCATGGAGCGCACCTGTCTGCCATCGCGGAGCGGGGCGGGTCTGGGTTGAGATCGGCTGCCATTGCGGATTGCAAGGGGCCGCACTCGGTGCTGCCAAAGGGGACTTGCACGGCTGCGAGCCAACGGACCGACTGGCCGACTGGCCGACTGACTGACCGTCCGACCAGCCCGCCCGCAGTCGACAGGCCAGAATCGCGCGTTTCGCCGTGGATGTGACCCCAAGAGTGAGTTTGGTATGGCCGCAGGTGTCTGGGATGCGACAGGCTGACAGGCTGGCAGGCTGACAGGCTGACAGGTTGACAGGCCGAAAGAGGGCGCAGAGGCAAGTCGCTGCATGCTCTGGAGGCAGGTGCTGTCAAGGGACGGTCAAGGCGAAAGTGTTGTTTGCGATCCCGATCAGGCAAGCAGACGGACGGCCGAGCGGCTGGATGGCTGGATGGCTGGGCATGGTCGCTGCCCATCAAGTTCCAGAGCGGCTGGGTGCACAAGGAGCGAGTGCCGCACAACAGACTTGCTTGCGTGGGCAGACGTTTGGCAGCAGCGGCGGCAGCGGGGGCTGTTTGTTTGTGTTGGTGTGGCTGCAACCAAAGGACGCTGGCGGTATGCATGCACTCACTTGCCTGTGGTGGTGTGTGCTGCACAGACTGCCGCTGGGTCCTCGCTTCTCGCTCTCTCGCTCCATCGCTCTGCCGGCACAGCTGCGGTGCACAGGCGCTGTGCACAGGTCCTGGTTGCATCTGAGCCTTGCGCCGCATTGCTGCTGCGGCTGGTTTCTGTCGCGCAAGCCAAGATCGCATCGAATGCCGGTGGATGTCAAGTGGATATTTGTGGATGTCAAGTGGATGCCAGGTGGATCGCATCTGGCTGGCCGCTTGCTGTTCTCCTGCATGCCCTCTGCCGACGATGGCCGGAGAGAGGGATGGTTGGTGCGGCAGATGAATGAACAAACGAACGGTCGAATGCCAAGCAGCAGCAGGTACATTGCCCATCGCTGGCACGGAGCAAGCTGCCCAATACCTCCAGAGATACAACGCATTGAGACGGAAGCCATGCACCGTGCAGACATGATCAGGCTCTTACATGCAGCATGACAATATCTCGCGGGTCGTTGCCTGCGTTGTTGGTTGGCCGTGTGGAGAACTCCATGATGCCGCACTTGTCGACACCAACCACCATCTGCCACTGGCCTGTCCAGACGCGTTGGCTTGCACCGCGTCTGCCAATGCTGCATGCGGCCTTGTGCGGATGTCCCATGGCCGGCAGACATTGATTTGTAGATGTCATGGCGAGGCACCGCCTGCACATGCCGAGAGCAGGAAATCGTGCGTGTATCGACAGCAGTTGTTCCTCCGCCATGCAGAGATCCGGGCGAGTATGTGTCGTCGCATACATGAGCATTCCCACTGCGGCAGCGTACTCAAAGACCGTCTCTTGAGGCTTCGACTAGAGACGCTTGACCAAGACTAGCGACGATTCGTACGGCAGAGAGACAGGGGACGAGCCGGTCATGCTAAACCCTTCAATGATCTCTTCTTGGTACGACCGCTGGCACACACACAGCTTGTTTGCGTGCCGGCTCCGAGTGATTGCGACGCCCCCAATAATAGCTCCCATATCCGGCATCTCAGATCCCTACATCTCAGATTCGGCATCTTAAACCCGACCAGCCAGCTCCGCCTGGACTTGTTCGGCGTCCGACAGTCGTCGCCTGAGTGGCACAGCGTTTGCTGGCACTCTGTCGCTCTCGTTGGTGATCACAGCCAAAAGTGCGCCTTTTTTGCTAGCGCTTGCCTGCTTCCAAATGATCCGTGAAATGTCCCGCACAACTCTCGCCGCCTTCGCCCGCACAACTCTCGCTGTCGTTGCCGTGGCAGCCGCTCTGCCACCTGCCGGACTCGTTGCAGCCCAGCAGACAGGCCTTGCCGACCCTGCGACTGCGCAGGCGTCACTGTCGCAGCTGTGCGCCGCACCAACCACGCAGCGTCTCGTCGCTTGCTCGCTTCGCTCGACATGCAAGTCGCCGTCGGCCGACACTTCCTGCAGCGACGCCAACCTGCTCGCCACGGCCTGCCAGTCCGATGCTGCGGTGGCCGGCGGTGCCGCTGCCTGCTCGCCCGTCGCTGCGACGTGCGGCGCCGCGGGCACTGCCCCGACCAGCCCGCTGTGTGCCAGTGTGCCTGGCCTGCCGTCGACGCTCGAGACGCAGCAGCGCATTTTCAACGTCTGCAAGGCCATGCGCATGGAGGGCTGCGATGCCTGCCCGGCACCTGCCTCCAACACCACCGTCAGCAACTGCAACGTCATGGCTGTCTACGCCCAGCTGTGCAAGGTCTGTCTGCCCGTCTGTGTCTGTCCCTTGCCCATCCATGCCCGGAATCCCAGCCTGTTGTATCCACACGCTGTCATTTGCGCTGTTTCTGCCGACTTGGATCGTGCTGACTTTCGGCCGCAACTCCCGCTTGTGCCGACATGTGCCGTGCAGGCCATGCCAGAGATGAGCAACTGTGCGCCGTACAACAAGTTCTGTGCCCAGTCGCCGCTGCCTGCTGCCCTCGCTCCGTACTGCCCCGCCGGCAGCTCGTCGTCTTCTGACGGCCTCGGCAGTGCCATTGAAGATGTTCCGGTATGTGCTTGCCCGCTTGCCTGCTTGCCTGCTTAGCATCCAATACTTCCGACCTTGATCACGCTCGCATGCTCACACTCGCACACACATTTATCCACATCATCAGCTCATGCAAATGTACTTCCACACGGGAATCCAAGACTATGTGCTCTTCAAGTCCTTTGTGCCTCGCTCGACTGGCCAGTACGCAGGTGCCTGGCTGCTCGCCTTTGGCCTCTCGGTCCTCTACTTTGCCATTGGCGCGTTCCGCAAGTCGCGCCTCGATGTGCACCACGCGTACCGTCTCTCGCTCGTGCCTGCCAGCGAGTTCAGCCAGCCGGGCCAGCCATCGGGCGAGTCTGGCGACATCCAAGACCTCAAGTCCAAGGCCGCCTCGACCGCCGCGCTTGTCACGGCTGCGAACAAGACGTGGGATGTCCGCGTCGAGGTTTACCAGCTTGAAAAGTCCCTGCTGACCATGGTCGAGGCCCTGGTTTCGTACCTGATGATGCTGATTGTCATGACGTTCAACGTGGGCCTCGTTATTGGCGTGCTGGTTGGCATCTTTGTTGGATCGTATGTGTTTGATCGCTCCGTGCGTCTCGACAATGCTCCCGCCACCCACTGCCCTTGAACATTCTGTACCGCTCTTCGCCACACCAGCGTCTGCCAGCATCCCTTCCTATCCCAGCGCCTGTGCCATCCATTGAACACATTCATTTTCCACGCAACTTGTTGTTGGCTGGCATTGATTATGAGGCCACACGAGGCGGCACAGCAGGGTCGGGCAGGGCAGGCTGTCTATCGCGTCTTTTTGGGTTCGAGCGCTGCAGACGAGCCCGCCTTGAGAGAGGCACGGTATTTCCTGTCCGTCGACGCCGCCTTGACAAACATGGCCGGCGTCCACACGAGATTGAGCGCCGTAACACAACGACAGCGAGCAGGCCCAGCACGGCGGCCGGCGCAGGCAGCGCCATCCAGTCTCTGGCAAAGCCGGACCAGCTGCCAATCTCCCTGTACACGACATAGGTTGCGTAGGGGCCGACCCACACGCGCAGCAGCACAAAGGCCCATCCACGCACGTGCATCGTCTGCACATACAGCGCCGACGGTGCCCGCGCTGGCGGTTTGGATCCGGCTGCCTTGGCCCGCTCGTTGGCGTCGACATCCGAGTCGCGGATCGCCTTGATGTACCAGAGCAGGTTGTTGAGGATGGCCGTGAACTCGGTGATCATAAAGTAGACGGGGTACACGGCCGTCTTGTTGTAGGCGACCAGTCCGATGATGCCCATGACGCCCTGCGGGATGGTTGCGGTTTAGTGATTCGTGTCAGTGTCCGTCGCACTGTCTCGCTGGCCGTTGATCAGTGTCGGAGGAGTCTGAGGTGCCGGATCATGTGGATGGGCAGATTCGAGCGACAAGGCAAGCAGTGACCGACTGACAGAGACCGACTGACACAAGGAGTGAGACAGAGGGAGAGACAGTGGACTCACAAGGATGTGGTGCAGCCACATGGTCCAGTGGTGCTCTTGGAATGCCATGGTGAGCAGGTCGTAGGCCGAGTAGCCAAAGTACCAGGCACAGAAGATGTCCATGAGCGGAGTCCAGATGTGCAGGATGTTTGGGCCATGGAACGGCGCATCGACAAACAGCATCCAGAAGCCGAGCAGGCCGGTGCCCAGCGCATTGATGGTCGAGATGATGCTGTTGCGGCGTGAGGCGCAGACGCAGACGCAGGCGCAGGCACGGCAGCGGAGTAATGTGTGAGACGGCTGCATGGCATGGTAAACAGACAGGCAGGCAGGCAGGCATATGCTCACCGTTCAGGCACGTAGATTTGGTCTTCGAACGTCAGCGACTTGAACTTGCGCTTGCCCACGAGCAGGGGCGCAGCGACCCATATGAGGATGTGGAGCGAGCAGTAGACGGTAAACGAGAGCAGCGACTGCTGCACGACAAACGGAATGTCCGACATGGACTTGACAGTATGAGAGGATTGAGGGAAGCTGCGATGCGGTTCATTGCGGACAAATCAACAGCGCGGAGAAATACGAGGCAGTTTGAGGCGGTGGCTGTGTGAGCGTGAGACACCGGGGGACAGCCAGGTAGGGGGGCACAGCCAGGATGCAAGGACGCAGGGTCACTTGAGCAACAGAGGCATCACGTTGGACAGCGTCAGGACGCCCACGACGCGGCGGCCCGTGCCGTCATTCTCCACGACCCAGACGCGGTGCGCGTGTGTCGCCACCATCTTCTCGACCGCCGTGACGAGCGGCGTTGTGGGATGCACAATAAACGACGGCACCGAGTCGTGGCCTGCGTTCTCGAGCACCTGGTTGTTGCGAATGTCGATAAAGAACTTCTTGGCGGGCTGCATGAGGCGGGCCCATCCGCTCTTGCGGCCGAGCACGTCCTTGATGTCGGTCATGCTGATCGAGCCCCACAGGTCGTTGCCGTCGGGCGTCTTGTTGAGAATGGCAATCGACGAGATGCGCTGCTCGTGCATCTGGTACAGGCCCTCGAGCACCGAGTCGTCGGGCGAGATCGAGATGACGTCGCCCTGCACCAGGTTGAGGTCTCCAATCGACGTGTCGCCGATGGGCCAGGTGGCCTCGCTCGGGCGGTGGCGGGACAGCTTGCCGAGCTTGGTGGCCACGAGCGCGGCAACGGTCGACTGCGACAGGACGCCCAGGAACGTCGGCTTGCCCTCGACGCTGCGGTCGAGCACCACGACGCGATGCACCTTGGCGCGCACAAACTCTTCAACGGCGTCCAGCACAGGGGCCGACGCATCCACAACGACAAGCGGGTTGTTGGTGCTCATGTTGGACAGCAGCCGCACAGGGACCGAGCCGTGGCCCTGCTGCAGCGCGCGCTTGACCACGTCCTTGACATCCTGCATGGGTTGAAATGCGTGACGGTGTACATGGTTGGAACAGCGGTTAGTGGGGATGCTCTGCACGGCGTGGGACAATGGGAGCGAGGGAAGGCGGTGTGTGCAAGGCCTGGCAGCCTGGCAGGCATAGACATGGGCAAGGACGGGCATGGGCACGGGCATGGCATGGGCATAGGTGCAGACAAGGGTATGCCAGCCAGCCATGCCACCACACACAGACACACACGCACACACACACAGAGAGACGTACCATGTCGGCGTCAAACGACTGCTGCTTGTCGTGCGGAACCTTGTGCATGATGGTGAGCACATAGGCCACGACGTCTCGGTAGTCGATCTGCCCCACGAAGCCGCCCTGCTCGGCGTTGTAGATGGGCGCCGAGCTAATCTTGTGCTGGGCGAGCGCCGCGCAGGCCTCTTGCACGGTGAGCTCCGAGTCGAGGCAGATGGGGTGCTCGGGCGGCGCATGCAGCGGCGAGGTGTACGGCGAGCGCAGGTCGGACGCCTGGCTGACCAGCGCACCGCAGGTGATGGATGTGAGCAGCTGGTGCAGGTCGTTGGACATGGCGGGTGCTGCAGGGGCTGGTGTGAGTGGTGCGGTTGTGTGTGTGGTGTGTGTGTTGCAAGGGAGGCCGCGTCTGCGGTCGTGATCTTGTGGTGGTTGGGCCAAGTTTCGGCGGTCGGTTCAGAAAGCATGCAGAGGTGTGCGGGAGGGAGGCGGCTCGGCGTGTGCGGACCCTGCTCGCCAGCGGGGCTGGCTGCGTCTTATGTGGCGGCTGCGCGCTGGCTGCTGCCGCCTGCGAGTCAGCCGCGAGTCAGTTGCCCGTCCGCCAATGCTCTCGGGCACCGCCCGCATCAGCTTTGCATCATCGTGACTCACCAGCGGGTGACGGCGGGTGACGGACGGGCCGCCATGGCCATCGGTATCGCCATGGGGCTGCGCCGCACAGACACGGTCGAGGCCGCTGCTTCTGTAAAACAACACGCAGCAATCAGCGCTCGTTTATTGGATGCAGCACACTCACTGCCGTCTGCGCATCTCGGTGGCCACCGCCTCGGCCAGCGCTTGAGCCACATTCGCGTCGTCGGCAACCATGGACACGCACGGCGACGACATGTCCGACGACGAGCACGAGTCGCCTGCCTCGAGACACGCCTGCCGCACATCGTCGGTGGCCGGCCAGATCTCCTCGTACGTGTAGTCAAACCCCTCGCCGCCATCCATCGACTGAAAGTGGTGGTGCTCCTCCTGGTCGTTGGATGGCTGGTCGCGCTGCTGGCCTGGATCGGCCATGCTCTGCCGGCGCGATCTGCCGCCGTCGGCCAGCAGTGGAACGGCCAGCGATTGTCGCCGCCCGTTTGCCCCCAACGGAACCATCTCGTCGGCACCGATGCCGTTCACAAACACGTCGCCACCGTCCGCCATCCCGCCACTACCGCCGCCACCGCCCGTCGCAGAGGCTGCGCTTACGCTCCCCCGGTGGCCACTGCCACTCCCGTGATCGCCAAAGATAAAGCCAATCAGGTTGCGGAACTCGGACGTGCTCGACAGATTCGTTAGCCCGGCCAGCTCGTCCCACGTGTGCTCGGGTACGCTGTCTGGCCCAATCGCGGACTGGTGCGTGCTCAAAAAGTTGTCAATCGACCGCAGCCCCATCTTGTTCCGCTGTCGTCGCGCTTCCAGGATCGCTGCTGTCTGCGCCTGTGACTCTGGCTGGTGCTGCTGCTGGTCGTCACGTCGCGATCCAATGGACCCGCCAACGCTGCCGCTCGACTGGATGCGCAAGTCTGCCGATGCCGACATTCCCTGCCCTTTGCTGCCCGTGGGACTCAGCGAGGCTCGCGCGATGCCGTGCGGCCGGATCTGCGCGCCGCTGGTCGCATAGTACTCTGCCGCGGCCATGCTCGCCGCCTCGAGTTGCGACGGCCCAACGTTCTGCACAGATGACCGCTTGCTGTCGTTGAAGGGCGAGTCGGTCTGGCTCTGGTCATCCTCTGCTCTGCATTCCATCTGCGCGTCCTTGTGCAGACCCAGACTGCGATCCAGCCACTCGCCCTCGTGACGGCTGCCCGCGGTCGCTGGCAAGAACCTCGCGAAGCTGGCCCGTCGGGCTGGTGACATACTGCTGCCACTGTCCAGGCGTCGGTTGTGACGAGGCTGATGTCTGCGGTGTGCTGCCCGCCATCATCTTGCGTGCCCGATGCGCTCGGCGTCGGTGCTGCTCAAAGAGCAGCTCCAACTCGAACAGATCGCACGCCTCGCTGTTGGACCGATGCAGTGGATGGTCGCCGAGCCCGTCATCCGAGTCCGAGTCAGACTCGCCAAACGAATAGACATAGGCGTCGTTGCCAGCATCGCCGGCTTCACCCTCGATGTTGTTCATCTGGTCTCTGTGGGGATCCGCGTCTTGGTCGTCTTGGCCCACGAAACTGGCACCGTCGTCGCGGTAACTCTGCTCGCCGTCCCAGTGCTCATGCACAATGATCGGCACGCCTGGCCTGGGCATTTCTGCATCCGAGTCGAAATCGCTGGCTTCGCCGTCTGTGTGTGGCTGGCCGCGGTCCCCCTGGTTGCTGCTGCCTGCCATGCTGCTACCCCCAACATTCGATCTGCTGGTTGCGATGCGACGGCCTCCGCACTGCCAGATCTACGCCCGCGTCGCCGACCACCACCACCACCACCACCAACTGCAGAGGCGTTGCGGATGCCCAAGTATGGCGAGTCCAGCGGCCGAGTAAAGTGCACAAAGTCGTTCCATGACGGCCCGCGATCAACAAATGAACTGATCGACTCGGCGTCGGAGCTGCCCTGGCTGCTTCTGCGGCTGCTGCTGTCTCCGCGACTGCCGTGTCTGCGATGTCCGTTCAACGCTTCGCGGGTTTCTGCCATCAACGGCAGCCCTTCGGCTTCGCCAAACAGGTCGGGGTGCGCCTCTTGGTTGAACAGGAGGTGGTCGCCAATCAGCGTGCGCTTGAAATCATCGTCACCGAGGATCTTGGCAAGAAGGACATCCACATCCACTCCCGGCTCGTCGACGGGCTTGCTGACTTTGTCCGGATGTCCCTTTGTAGCCAGAAACTCGTGGCCCGTGAGATCCACCATGGTGTCGGCCGGCCCAGTTGCAATGTATGCTTGCAGCGTGTGGTTGTTGGCCAGCGCCGTCATGAAGAGACTGTTGCTGAATTTGCCTTGCTTGCTAGGCTCGCCTGCCTCGCCAGTGCTGCCCGTGTTGCCGCTTGCGTATCCTTCCACCATGGACGAGCGCGGCGTGGCAACCGTTGCAATCGAGTCTCGCGCATCTGCATAGCTGGCATGGCTTTTTTGCAGCTGCTCGTCCGATAGCCCTGCCTTGCCCTGTGTCTGCGGCTGTTGCGGATGCGCACGGTCTTTGCCGCTCTCCACGCCCCTGCGTGTTGCGCCACTGTTTCGGAGGCAGCTCTGGCTCGGACGACCGTCGGGAATCGGCACAGCGAGCGATCCGCGCGGCGTCATGTATGCAAGGGTTGCCTGGGACTCGCCCGCATACACTTTGGCCTGCCGCTTCGCGTCCAGAACCAGATCGTCCCATGTCAGCGTCGGCGACCGAATCAGATCCACGACCCTGAAACGCGACGTGGCGTACTGAACTGGTTCGTCCGGCTCATCCTCAAGCCCACTGCCGACCTCGGCATGGCCACTTGGTTCGTACGCAGCGTCCGCAGAGTCTGCAGTGGCTCCTAATGGCGACCGCGATCGCAGCTGTGACTCGAGTGCCTTGGGAGCAGCATGTTGCGACAGCCGACCACTGACCATGCTCCACAGAGAGGGCTCTTTAGCCACCGTGCCATGAACCCTGCCGTCGTGTGGCTGCCGTTGTGCGAGCCTCTCGTGGCTCTCGCCAAGATCGCTTTGGCTGGATCCCGGCCCAGCCCCTCCAAACTTGGGAATCACCACTGGCTCAAGCTGCAGCTTGCGTAGCGTCTCGCGGTAGATGTTGTCGACTTGCTCCTGGCGCGCGTACTCTTCCTCGAGCTCCAGCCTGCGCTCGACGCTGTCAATGAACGCGTTCATGCCAGGATCCGACACAGAGTTGCCCGCCCGACGACGCCCGTGTGGAAACGACCAGGGCTGTCCGCCCCCGCGCACCGTTTGCACTGTATGCTGAAGACGCGACTTGGCATTGCCGAGCACCTTGCGCACCTTGCGCACAGCCTCCTTGTACACCTTGGCTTGGCTCGTTGCATCCGAGGTGTGGCCGTGCGACATGTACTCGTTGATGACGGCCAGCGCTTCTTGCAGCTCTGGGTCGTCCGTGTGCTCGTCGAGGACGAGCGGCCGGCCGATCTTGGATGGTCCCGAGGCCTCGCCCAGCCCCAGATGCGCAGCAATGTTTTTGGTGTGGATGCGCTTGGCTGCTGGTGGCAGTCCGCCAGATGCAGACGCAGATGCATGCGACATGTTTCTGTCCGTCTCCTCATACGCCTTTGACGAGCCACCAGATGACGCGGCTTGGTTACGCGAGTGGGATCGTGAGTGGGATCGTGAGTGAGAGCGTGAGTGGGAGCGTGAGTTGGACTGCGAATGGGACGATAATGATGCACCGAGCACGCCTCGAACAGCTCTGTACATTGCCGAAAAGCCGCTACCATCGCCTGGTGACACCGACATCTCGCCAGTGTCCTCGATGGTATTCATGTGGTCACTGGTTTGGCTATGGTACGAATCACCCTGCGCGTTGCTGGACATGGGCACACCGCTGCCTTGCAATGGAGCACGACGGCTTTGACGGCTGCTGCGTTGGGCAGAGTCGAATCCGAGCATGGCGACCAAGTTTTTGCGATGCCGTTTGTTGAGCAGCTGGTCTGCAATGACGTCGTTGGCTTCTTGGGCAGCCTCTGACTCTCCCATATGATTGACCGGCATGCTTTCGGTGCTGTCGCGGCCCTTGGATTTGCGTCGCGATCCAAGTGGATGGATTGCAAACATGCCTGTGATGCTGGATTTGCGCCTTGGCTCGACTTGCGCTGTCTGAGGCTGAGCCTGGATATTTGTTGTTTTGGCTTGGCCAGGACGGCTCGTGGAATGCGAGCCAAGATGCGATACGAGGTCTTTGCGGCGACGTCGTGGTGCTGCATCCTGATCACTGTCATGGTCGAGCGCGTCGTCGGCCGGGCTGATGGTGCCTGATCCGTCAAACACGTTGTTGTAGTACAAGTCATGCTCGTCCAGCTCGACGTCGCTGCTGATGCTTGCGCTCAACTCGGCCGAATTCATGCCAATATCGGCAACGGGCGAGCCCACAAGTTGATCTCCGAATGACCTCTGTCTGCGCTGGATTCCAGAGTGTCTGTGTTGCGGATGCTGGAAAGGGTCGGTGCTATCGGTACTGCTGCCGAATCCGCTGCTGTTGGTTACGCGATTGCCGCCAGATCGCCCAAGCCCAAAGCCAAGTCCAAACAGACTGGCACTGCCATGGGCACTGCTGCCTTGTCCAGACTCTGACCCGCCATACCCGTACGATACCGATGCATTGCTGCTCTTGTCTAGTGTCATTCTGGAGCGCGAATACGAGTCCATGGCCGACATGGACGTGCTGACGGACGTGGGAGACAATGGCGACAATGGCGACAGAGGAGATTGCGACGATTGCGGGGTTCTTGCCATGTCAGCCATAGCTGGCCCACCTTGGACTGTGGGAACCTGATCGACTCCCAGCAGCCGGGAAATGTCTTTGCGGCGCTTAATGGGGATATTCATGTCGCGAGTCCTTGGCTGGGCACTCGCAGCACTCGCTTGGGCAGCTGGTGGTGGGTTGGAGCCAGTGGATTCGACTGTCGCAGACATTCGCCTCACAGGCATGTACATGCCTGTACCCTGTGAGGATTTTTCGGCTGATGGTGTTGCTCCAGCTGATGTTGATGCCTGTGCGATTGTTGTTGAAGATGTCATGGCAGCATCAAGGTCAGCAAAGCTGTTTGCGACGCTGCTTTGGACGCTGCTCTTGCTTGACCGCCTCCGCCAGCGGGCCATGAATCCAGACGGTCCTGGCTGGGGCTTTGAGACTCCTTCCATGGAGCCAGCAACACAACTCTCGCTGTCCATGTCGTTGCTCCCAACCGATGTGGAAGAATTGGCATGCCATGGATAGGCGAGTGATGCGACCGACTGCGATGACTCTGATCCATTAAACTCCATGCTGTTGGAAGCGTGCGATCGGATGCCCTTGACATCACCAAGCGACCGGCGAACAAGGCTTGTGAAAGGAGCACCGCTTCCGCTGCCACGCGAGGCTTGGTGGTCTTCCAAGGGACCATCGCTCGAGGCATCCGAGGCCATGAACGAACTGGCGACGCCAGTGTTGCCACGCAGCTGACTGATGGTTGACCGCAGACGAGCAGCCAAAGTAGGCACAGCGCCGATGCTCTCGCGACGCTGGTCCGTGTGCGACAAGGGAGGAGGATGTGCACCGCTTGCTGCCGTCTCTCCGTCGGTAGGAGCGGCTGATGGCTTTGCGTTCTGTTTGTTGTTGCGCAAGCCGTGACGCGTTCGAGTGCGGCGACGCGTGTTTTGTTGTTGTGGATCGATGGAAGCGCGGAGCGGAGCAGACCAAGTGGGAACCGTGCAGCCAGACGGCATGCCAAGGACATGCAGGAAGAGCGACAACAGGTCAGTGTCAGATGGATGCGGACGGCTGGACGGCGCAACAACAACGGCGGCGAGTCGCACCTGCCGGTCGTGTATAAAGGACTGCAGGCCCGTCAGGATTGAGGGTCTGCGACGAGCCGGCAGCGGCTTGGGCAGCACGTCGTCCTTTTCGAGGCTGGCAGAGTCCTGTGGGTCGCCGGCCGGCTCTGCTGGGTTGCCAGCGGTGCTGTTGACGGCGGGCGGCAGCGCAATAATCGATCTTCTCCTCATAGATGGATGGACGGACGGATGGATGGATGAACGGATGCAAGCAGCGAGCAGGTGCGAGACAGACAAAGGGCTGTGCTGCCGGGTCAGTGCCGCGCAGTCTGGGCAGAGGCGAGCGAGAGTGCGCTCACAGATCGGGTCTTGGAAGTCGGGCTCAACGTCAAAGTGGAATTTCGCTGAATCCCGCCTTCCCCACTCAGCCATCCACTCAGACTCCCGCCCTCCACTCCTCTGCCCTCCACTGCGCCACTGCACCCGCAGCCACCACACACACACACACTCAACCACCACCAGCCTCTGCCCTCCAAGCCAGCCCTCCACCAGCCCTCCACCAGCCCTCCAGCGTCTGTGCCTGTGCCTGTGCCTCTGTCTTCTCTCTCTCTTCTCTCTCTCTCGCTGTGCGTGCTGTGCCTGCCTGTCCGTGCCTGCCTGTCCGTGCCTGCCTGCCTGTGTCGGTGTGTGTGCCTTTGCCGTTCCACCTGCCTGACTGTGCATGCCCTCTCTGTCTGTCTGTCTGTCTGCTGCTGCTGTCTATCTATCCATCTGTCTATCTGTCTGCCTGCCTGCCTGCCCTTTCTCGTCCCTCCATGTCCGCTGCTGCGTCTGCTGGCTTCCACCCTCTCCAGTCTCTCTCCAGTCTCTCTCCAGTCTCTCTCCAGTCTCCTCTCCAGCCCTCGCAGTATACCAACACAGCCGCGTGAGCCATGAACAGCACCACTTCGCAGCAGTCGCCCGACCGCAAGCGCACGCTCGACGACGACAATGCCTCGGATGCAAGCTCGCCCACAGCCGGCCGCTCGTCCAGATTCAAGCGCCAGGCGACCGACGACGTGCCCGCCATTTCGCTGGCCGTGGCAGAGGACGAGGCCGTGTCGCCGCTGCCCGCCGACGACGACACAGCCATCACGCCTCGCACCCCACCAGCGACATGCACCCACAACAGCATCTCCCGGGCGTGCCTACCATGCTCAAGGGCACCATGCAGGTGAACGGCTCCATGATGTTTGATCCGTCGGGCTCCATGATCGGCGGGCCCCTGGCGCTGCCGACGACTACGTCACCGGCGTCGATCCGAGCATGAGCCTCAGCGCCAAGATCCTCGACGCGGCACAGCGCGAGCTCAAGAATGTGCGCATGCGTGTGCTCATTTCGGCCAAGGAGGCCGGCGTCATCATTGGCAAGGGCGGCCAGCATGTGGCCGAGGTGCGCGACAACAGCGGCTCCCGCGTCACCGTCTCGGGCCAGGTTCCAGGCGCTCCCGACCGCATCATGAGCGTGACGGGCACGCCAGAGACGAATGCGCGTGCATTCACGCTCGTTGCTGCCAAGCTGGCTGCGACCATGCAGGCCACAGACCCCGCTCTCGCAGCCAACCTGACCAACGGCCCCAACGGCACCGTTAGCTCCATGCCGGCCGACCCTCAGAGTCGCTTAGTGACGTTCCGGATGCTTGTGCCCCAGGCTCGTATTGGCGTCATCATTGGCAAGCAAGGCTTCCGTATCCGCGAGCTGCAAGAGATCTCGGGCTGCCGTCTGTTTGCGCAGGCGGAGCCCATGCCCAACTCCACCGAGCGTCTCCTTGCCATCTCGGGCACGCCGTTTGCATTGCAGACGGCCATCACCCGCATTGGATATCTCATTGGCGAGTTTTCGGACAAGACGACAAACACCGTGCTCTATGTGCCACAGGCTCCCATGGCGTCGTATGGTGCGCCGGGTTCTGCTGCTGGAATGGCATGGGCATGGGTTGGGCATGGGCATGGGCTACGCACCTGGCATGGCTCTGCCCGGCGGCATGAGCATGGGCATGCCCGGCATGTCTGGCATGCAGGCCATGCAAAACATGCAGGCGATGCAAGCTCGTTCTTTTGGATACCCCCCTTTTCCCGGCGCCAATCCGTATGGCGGCCAAGGCAGTGCAGGCTCGGGTGCAAGCGGCACAGCCAGCAACCAGACAGCCGCAGCCGCCACAACAGGATTCTTTGCGGGCATGCCTGGCATGGTGCCTGGACCTGGTGGCGCGTACTTTAATCCGTATGCCATGCCCGGAATGATGCCGGGCATGATGCCGGGCATGCCTGCCATGCCGACCGCAGGCAGTGCAGGTGGCAACGCAGGTGCTGGCAACAGCGGTAGTGCCAATGCAGGGTTGGCAGCGGGCCAGTCACAGGCGGTGGATACATGGGCGACGCCCGCGTGCTTGCGGCGATGGAGCCAACAGCAAGACGGAGCAGATGACGATCCCCGACGAGTTTGTGGGTGCATCATCGGCAAGGGCGGCGCCAAGATCAACGAGATTCGCACGTCGTCTGGATGCCAGGTAAGAAGCACCTTGTTGTTGGCGCGCTGTGCCCGTATCATGCGGTCGAATGAGATGCGATGCCAAGAGATGGCCGACTGATACCATGTCTTACAGATCAAGATTGGCGATCCCCAGCCAGGCGTGCGTCGTCGCGTCATCACCGTCACTGGCATGCCTGACGCCGTCAGCAAGGCTCTGTACATGCTGTACGCGCGGGTGGAGCAGGAGACCAAGCGCCAGGAGCGCCGCTGATCACCGCCTGCTGCGTGCCCTTTATGCGTCTGTCCCCCTCCCCTTTGTGTCAATGAACCATCATTCTTCTCCAGGCTGCATCTGCCACCACCACTTGCCGTGCAATCCACAGACCTGATGAACAACAGCAACCTCAATCCGCAGCTGCTTGCCATGTTCCAGCAGCAGCAGCAGCAGCTTCAGCAGCAACAGCAGCAACAGCAGCAGCAGCAACAGCAGCAGGCTCAACAGCGCCTCTTCCAGCCTCTCACCGGCCAGCAACAGCAGCAACAGCAACAGCTCCAGCAGCAGCAGGCCCAGCACCTTCAGTCGATACAGTTCCAGCAGCTCCAGCAGCAACTGCTCTTGCAGCAGCAGCAGCAACACCAGCAGCAGTCGTCTCTTTCCACTGTCGGCGGCGCCAGCCAGACCCCTGGCCAAAACACTGGCGCTGGCCTGAACAGCAACGCCAACTGGCGTGCATCCATCTCTGACAAGGCACGACAGGAGACGGTGGCCCATCTGTAAGGCGACCGGCCATCCCATCAGACTCGCCTGGACATCGGTCGGCTGCCGGCCGGCTGCCCATGTCCGTTGCTGTGGCCACGCCACTGACTTCTTGTCTGCCTTGTCTCTTTGCACACGTGCATACTTGGTCGATCGGCACATCCAGCATCGAAGTCGTTCGTATGGGAGTGCCGCCGAATCAGACCCATCCAGAAGAAAGGATCAACGACTTGGCTGCTGGCTTCGAGTCCAAGATCTACCAGACTGCAGATTCCTATGTATGCCAGTCCATCACGCCTCATGCACTCTGTTTCCGCAGCGCTTGTGTCTTGCTGCCATGTGCATGCTGTGGCACGGGTTGATCTGACGTGCAGACATGGTACTAGGAAACGTATGCGGCCATGCTCCAGCAAAAGATTACGAGTATCAAGAGGCGGCTGGATCCCCAGAGTGCGCACTGCATGGACGCATAGCTTTGTCGGCGGCTGTTTCGGTCGCTAACGTGTTGCGTTCATCGTTCAATGGATGGTGACTGTGTGGATAGATGCTCTCATGAGCCAGCAGGGATTGCAAGGCGTTGGAAATGCAAACATGCTAAACAGCCAGCTGATGGGCCAGCAGACCAATCCGTTCCAGCAGCAGCAGCAGCAACAGCTTCAGCAGCAACAGCAGCAACAGCAACAGCAGCATGCGATGCAGCAGGCTTCGCGTCTTGGCGGAATCGCTCCGAGCGCGTCGCCGGCCTTGCCTGCAAATGCACCGTTTCGCGGCATGGCACTTAATGCGGCCCACCAACAGCAGCTTTCCCAGCTTTCCCAGCTCCAGCAGCAGCAAGGCGGCATGCATTCGACTGCCAGCCCAATGCTGGCTTCTGGAATGACACCCATTCAGCAGAATCAGCTCTTCCGCCCTGGCCCATCGCCCATGGTCAATTCAAGCACACCCATCTTTACTCAGCAGCAGCAGCAGCAACAGCAGCAACAGCATTCCATTTCATCCCCCTCCCGGGCTCCGTCTACCTTGGCGCTCAGGCCAAGGCTCCAGCAGGTCCGCCACAATGCTTGACTTCTCCTTTGGACTCATCCATGCCCGCTTGCTGACATTCTTTCTTGGCACACGCAGCCTCCCAACCTAGTGTCCGGCTGAGTCCCCTCAACCTGACTGACCCTCAAAAGAAGATGGTCAGCAAAAAGGTACGCCAGAGTGTAACGTCGGTGCATCTTATCATCAGCCTGCTGACTGATGCCACCGTTCTCGGCCCTGATCTGAGCAGATCCAGCAGATATTGCCACTGTACCATATGATTGACCACTTTGCGGCCGTGATCAAGCAACAAGTTGGCGACACTGAGCCGGATAAGCTGAAAAAGCTGCTTTCGATGGTGAGTGGATCACGCAGGACACCACATGCAGACCATCCCAGTGTCGACTAACAAGCGCTCTGCGGATAATGCTTCCGTACGAATCAGAAACAAATGATTACCGAGCAGATCGAGGCACTTCCACAGGGCATCTACTATCTGTCTCCCGAGATGTTCGACACAGCCCAGATCCACCTGACAAAGTACAAGCAATACTGCACCATCCTCGAGACAAACGCGTCAACCGGCAATGCCTCTGCCACCGCCATGATGACAGCGAGCCCTCTGCCAGTCACAACGCCGCTGATGCACTCGGCACCATCTCCAGCCACGCCTCAAAGCTACCCAGTGGGCAATGCGACGCCTAGTCAAACCAACTTGCAACAGCAACAGCAGCAGCAGCAGCAGCAGCACATGACCTCGACATCGCCAGCCCTTGGGGCCGTCAAGACGGAAGACCATCGGCAAAGCCTGGCGCAAGGTTCAGGACAAGCCGATCCCATCGTTGTCGGTGTGTCTCCTGCCACTGCCTTACCGCCTCATGACGGTTCAGGTGCAGCCAACACGATGTTAGTTGGAGTTGCGAGCATCCAACACGATACCAAGAACGTGGCCGCCGCCGCTGCTTCAACGCTGGCTATGCCGCCAGTTTCGCAGATGATGTCGCTATCGCAGTTGCGCATGGTTACGTCTGTGCTCCAAGACGCGCATCGCTCCGGTGCACTATCAACTCTGTCGGAAACGCCGAGCGTGCCAAACACGGTTCCCGGCCGAGCTGCGACTGGGGCTGGAGCTGCCAACCGATCGTCAACGGCTTCCAGCGCCAAGGATCCCATGGATACGCTTACCTTTGTTGGCAAGGTGCCAGACGCGCAGGTGCAGCTTCTAGCTGATCGCGAATTTGGTATTCCGTCCTATGTCACACGGCCTGCGCTTGGATTTGGCGATGTTCTGCTGCACTATTCCGACGAGGGTGTTGTCGGCAACACATGCGACTTTGACATTGTCGACACCGACGATGCCTTTATTGGTGAGTGGCCACACTGGCATGGCTAAGAAGGTGCATGTGTGCTGACACGAGCGTGGCACGGCAAACAGATGACGCTGCAGTGATCTTTGGGCACGAGTATAGCACGCTCAAGCCTGCCAAGCGAGTGCTGTCAGATGCTGCAGCCGATCAGGACGAGCGAATGCCCCAAGCAAGATGTTGCGCGTGGCATCTGACCAGGGCTCTGAGGCGTCGGCATCGACTGTGCCTGATCATGCCAATGACTACAGCCACTCGCGCGCAGAGTCGGCAGACACAAACATGTTTGGTAGCCCGCTGCCCAACGCTGCCCGCGGCGACGATCTCTGCCAAGCAAGCATCCCCACAAAAGGCATGCTGGCCCGGTTTCTCTTGACGAGGCTCTGGAGCGTGCATCGGCGGCAGTCGCTGGCCTCGACATCTCTCGGTTCAATCTTGCATCACCAGATGGACCCGTCATGGTTGTTTTTTCGTGGGACCGTGCACGGGTTGGCGTCCGCATTCCGAGCATCAAGGCGTTTGAAGCCGGACACCATGACGCACCTGCTGGCTCTCCGAAAAAGACGCCGTCCGAGCCGGCATCCAAGCGTGCTGCCGATGCCAAGCCCCGCCGAGCGGGCATTGACTGCGGCCTGTTCTCTGTCGAGATGGCCAGTGGTGTGTCCATGGACGATCTGCGCGCCGCCGTGCAGGCATCCGACGGACGCATTGCTTTGGACGTGTTGCTGGCCACCGCCTCGACATCGCGATCTGAATGAAATTTTTTTTCACAAACACCTCAATTCGGTAGATGACCAAATTGACCGTGAGCAGCCTCGCAGGCAGCGAGAGCAGAACCGATACGGTCGCAGCGGTGCGGCAGCAGCTGCGCTCGACTGCGCCTGCCCAGCTGGCAGACGCCGCCGCCCTCAATGCGCTGCCCTTCCTTGCGCAGGACGGCGACCATTCGGCAGCATGGCTCGAGACGGCCGCTTGGCTCTTTCGCATGAGTGAGTCTTGCTCTTTTTTGTTGTTGCCATGGGAGCGACGCAGACGGCACGGCGGCACGCATGTCCTGCACGGCGAGCGTCTGCGGGCCGCTGCAGTTGGGTCGCACGGCATTCCATGCAACGGCCGGCCAGCCGTCCAGCCAGCCAGCCATCCAAAGAGCAAGATCCACCAATGCGCTTGCTGACCATCATGCCTTGAACTCGGGTTGACAGCCAAGACGTTTGAGCCGTTCGAGACGACTCCCCTGCCCGAGCTCTACACCAAGGGATTCGATGCCGAGCAGGTGTGGGAGCAGATCCGTCTGCTCAACGAGCCGCTCATGGCATTCCTTGCCGAGAAGGCGCCCGACTTTCCGAGCGCCGATGAGCTCGAGGACAACTTTGACTCGAGTTTCGAGAGCACGGAGCACGGTGTGGAGGCTGGGTCCGAGGACGATCAAGAGGTGGACGACCAAGACATGGCGGATGAAGACGAGGAGGGCGAGGAGGACGAGGGAGATGAAGATGACGAGGACGTCGAGTTGGCCGGCGACGACGATGATGATGAATTGACGACGACGAAGGCGAAGGCGAGTTCGAGGCCGACATGCCTGACGAGGACGAGGCCGACGAGGAAGAGGGCGTTTCATCCGGAGACGCTCTGTCGGCTCCCAAGCGCAAGCGATCTGTTGTTGACGACGACTTTTTCTCGCTCGAGGAGATGGAACGGTTTGCGGAAATGGGCGAGAAGCACGATATGAAGGTGGCTCGCCGCGCATCGCGTGGAGAGGACGAAAAGGACGACGAGGACGACGACGAGGACGACGCGTTTGCATTCGAGTCTGGTGGGCAACTTGGGTCTCGTTGCTCGTGGCAGTACATGACTGTCTCGTGTCTAACTGGCAGTGTTGCTGTGATCTGGATGGACAGACTTGCTGAACGGCAACTTGGAGGACGAGGATGAGGATGAGGATGCATTGATGAATGCAGAGGACAATGCCAACGGTGCGTTGTTGCTCCTTGTGTTGGATTGGCTGGCTGTCGGGCTGACCAATGGCTTGGCTTGGACGCATGCGCGCATGGCAGATATCCGCTACGAGGACTTTTTCGAACCTGCCGAGAGCAAGCCCAAGGGCAAGGCTGTCAAGAAGCGTCCGACATGGCAGGATCGCGACGAGGCTCAATACATGGACGACGTCAACGAAGACGAGAGCAAGGACTTTGGCGATGACCAGGATAGCGATCGCCGTCCCAAGGGTCTTCTTGACGACGACGAGGAGGACGAGAAGGAGGGTGCTCCCGAGGGACCCATGTCTGCGTTCGAAAAGCAGCAGGCCAAGATGCAAAAGACCATCAGCGCGCTCGAGGCCGAGGCATTGCGCGAGAAGCCCTGGGCTCTCAAGGGTGAAGTGACGTCCAAGGCACGCCCGCTCAACTCGCTTCTGGAAGAGTCCCTAGAGGTCGAGCACGCAGCCAGACCCGTGCCCGTCATCACGGAAGAGTCGACGCTGTCACTGCAAGACCTGATCATCCAGCGCATCAAGGACAGAGCATGGGACGACGTGGTTCGCAAGGCACCGCCCAAGGACACAGTGTACGATCCCAACCGTCGCATGGAGCTCATGGACGAAAAGAGCAGCAAGTCGCTTGCGCAGGTCTACGAGGACGAGTTTATGCGCCAGTCCAACAAGTCGGCGCCGACAGAAAAGGACGAGGCGCTCAAGAAGAAGCACGACGAGATCACGACCATGTTCCGCACGCTCTGCCACGACCTCGACGCGCTCTCCAACTGGCACTTTACGCCCAAGCCCGCGACGCTCGAGCTCGAAGTCCTGCCCGCGCCGACTGTGCCGGCCATCCAGATGGAGGAAGTCACGCCGGCGACCGTGTCGGACGCCAAACTCGCTGCACCCGAGGAGGTGTACGATGGCCGCGTGGCCAAGTCGCAGGCGGAGATGGAGGCTGCCGACAAGCGCAAGCTGCGCGTCAAGGCCAAGCGCCAGGCGCAAAAAGAACGCAAGGAGCGCGACCAGGCACGCAAGCTGCGCGAGGCGACCACGGGCGTCACCAGCGCACAGGCTGCCAAGGACAGCGCCGTGCGCCAGCTCATGGGGCAAAAGAACGTCACGATCGTGTCGGATGGCAAAAAGACAAAGGACGCTGTTGCTGCCAAGGGCAAGAGCCGCATGCAGGCCACCATTGTCGAAAAGGGCGGCAAGGTTGGCGACAAGGTTGGGCACGGTGCACGGCCCGAGACGTTGCGGTTGTGAGCATGGCGAGCACGCTGGGCTTGCTCCGTCCTGCCGCGCTGTGTCTGGTTCAGTTCAAGAAGCGCGGCCACGTGCGTGCGACCACCCAATGTGGCCGTTCAAGGGCCATGGCATTGACAATGAACCGTTGGAAAGTCAACTTGGAGACGGGATTTCATTCGACGGCTGGAAGGATGTGGATGCTGCGATGTTACTCCTCGGTCTTGGCAGCCAGGCTGATGAAGCCGAGCTCGACCTGCACCTGGGTGCCCGTGGCAATGGCGGGGTACTTTTTCACATTCTCCTCGTTGCGGAACGGCTCGAGCGGCTCGAGGATCGTGTCCGACGCCATGTGGAAGAAGAGCGTCGACGAGATGCGCCACAGAGGACGGCCAGCCGCGCGCTGGCGCTCAATGGCCGGAAGCGTCTGGGGAACCACAACGACCTCGTGGTAGCCGGCCTGCACGTGGCCGCCAGTGAGCCACTCCATCTGCTTGCCGGCTTGGACGAGCAGGCATCCGTCGGGGATCTTGACGAGCAGCTTCTGGCCAGACGGGGTCCAGATGTGCAGACCCGGGAAACGCGACTTGCCGTGGATGGTCAGGAAGTTGAGGTCGCTGTCAAGTTGGCCACAGCAAGCGGGCGTGAGATGGATCGGTGGATGCATGCGCACATGCATGCATGCTCAATGATGAGACAGTGGCAGAGAAACCAAAAAGCGAGAGAGGCGCCTGCTTACGTGTGGAAACCGGCCAGAACGTCGCCAACGGTGTTGTACTTGCCCAGGTCAGAGCCGGTGGGGGCAAGGAGGTGGGGGCCGTACTTGGTGCGCGACAGGAACGCGTCGCGGGGAAGACCAAGCCCGACGGCAACCATCTCGGAGACGACGCTGACGGCATCGAGCATGCGGTTGCCCCAGTGGTTCATGCGGTCAGTCCAGTCGGGAATGGCTGTGGTTGGAGACGGGGAGGCCAGTCGCGTCAGTGTCTGCTCGCGTGCACAGCAGAGGGCCGGGCCGTGCCAGATCAGGATACGTGCCAGCAGGAATCACAGGCGCGGCGTTGAGCTGCGGGAACTCGGTCTTGGGAGGACGCTCGCCCATGCGCCAGAACTGACTCACAAGCAAACACATGCATGCACCGAGCGGCCAGTCACGAGGATCGCGTTAATGGAAGTTCAGCAGCCGCATGAGCAAACTGCGCAGCACTCACGAAGCGCCACTTTTTGTCGGGCTGCGAGAAGTCGTAGGGCTTGTCCTCGGCCGTCATCTGTGGCCGCAGACACAGGCGCACAAGCGGGCACATGAGCAAGCCAGTCGGGGTCGAAATGAGCAGGATCGGATGCAGCACAGGTCAGACGACACACGCAAGGAGAAGGCACGGCGATCACAGGCAGCGCTGGGATCACAGACGCTGCCGACAAAACATGCCTTGGAGACGAGCTCAAGGCAGTCGTCGTCACGGCCGCAGCGGGGCTCCTCGGTGTTCTCGGGCGTCGCGCCGACCTGGTAGTGCACCTCGGGACGGCAGTCCTGGCGCTTGACGTCATCGTCCTGGCCAAAGTAGTCCTCCAGCGTGTCGAGGAACGACGAGTTCTCGGCCTCGGACACACGGGGGTCAAGGACGGCAAAAGCAGAGTAGGTCTTGATGGCCTCGGCAGCCTGCAGACGGCGGCCGGCAGCAGGCGAGGCGGGTCAGTAGGCATTGCAATGAGCCGGCGCATCGAGTCAGCGCATCGAGTCAGCGCATCGAGTCAGCGAGCCGTGGAAAGCCTTGGTGTGGAGCAGCTGCATGCACCAAACGCCAGCAAACGCCGGCACGACGGCGGCAGAGCGGCCAAGACGCAAGCGAGCAGACAAAGTGCACCTTCTTGCACTCGGCAATGGCCGCCTCCGACGTGGGGTCGGCGAGGAAGGGCACAAGGTTGATGGAGGGGAGCAGCACCGTCGTCGCCATGTCGTTCGTGGAGGGAAGGAGTTAGTGGGAGCGAGTGGTTCAAGAGTGCGCCGCTGATTGGCCGGCGTTTGTGCCCGAGAGTGCGCGGCTGATTGGCTCTCCTCGGCGCCGTGCTCGTGCATCTCTTCCAAGTGCCGATCGTCATTGTCAGCACGGCGGTTGTGGGATCTGCCAGCTTCTTTGTCGGCATCGACCGGTTTGCCAAGACGGGCTTTGGAGCTGCCGTCTACAACGCCGTGTTCCAGCACGAGCTGCGTCCTCTCGAGGGTCTTCCTCAGGCGCTGATGCTTGGCGGGTTCGGTCTGGTTGCCCTCCTTGGCATCTTTGTGCAGTTTGTCAAGTACCACGCAAAGCACACACTCGTTGCCAAGAAGCCCGAGATGTCGCAGGCTTGATGTCTTGGCTTGCCTGGCCATATGTTGCCAGCTGTGTTTGAATGAATTCATTTGTGTTCGACCCTCCGACCCTCGCGACCCGCCTGACCCTCGCGACCCGCCGACCCCGCACCCGCACCGCCTGTGCACCACTCAACGGCGCGTGCAACAGCACCTGCACTCCACCTGCATCGGCATTCGTCCAAAGTCATTGCATCGCCGACATTGGCCCTCAGCCTCGGCGAAGTCATGCACAGTATCACGTGGTGTCCCACGCGGACAAAACACGGGTCGCGTCAACGTGGTCTGGACCGGCCCCAACGATTGGCCGCCAGATAAACCCGGCGATGCCGGCCGTCACCGCGCATAAAACCCAGAGGCGACCCGGCCAGCTCCTCTCTGAACCCTCGCCAACCACTCAACCATGATCAACGTTGCTGCTGCCGCCGTCTTTGTGCTGTCCTCTGCACCTGCCGCCCTCGCTTGGGGCGGTGATGCCCACCAGGCCGTCGGCCTTGTTGCCGAGCAGTTCCTGACTGCTCAGGGTGCTGCCTTTGTGTCCAACGTCCTCGATGGAGCCTCGCTCTCGTCCGTCACCGTAAGCGCCGCATGTGATCATTGTGCACCAACTGCATGGTTGCACACCACTTGTTGATCGCCAGTCGCTGACTGGCTGCCCCTCCTCCGTCGTTCGCCTGCCAACACCCATGCCGACGGCACTCGATACTCAAGACCTGGGCCGACCAGATCAAGGGCCAGTCCAAGTACGCATTCTCCAAGGTCCTGCACTATGTTGACTTTGACGACAGTCCCCCCGCCGTCTGCGGCTATAAGGAGTCGCGCGACTGCACGGATGGTGAGTTGGGCATGCATTCATGCAACACGATGACGGCTTTCACGGCATCTGCACCATCCCTGTGCCCCGCTCTGCACCATGCATCCCCCAACCCTCCTGCCTGCTTCACATGACTGCTCCTCCTGCCTGCTCCTCTTGCGCCTCGAGCGTCGAGCCTCGAGCTGACATGCTGCTGTATCACCGCCAAAGGCAAGTGCCTGATTGGCGCAGTCGCCAACTACACCGCCATTGCCTCGTGTGGTGCTCGCACGCCGTCCAAGGCTGCCCAGGCCGATGCCGTCAAGTTCCTGGCTCACTTTGTTGGCGATGTGACCCAGCCGCTGCACGC
Source organism: Entophlyctis helioformis (assembly GCA_025526915.1). Classification (NCBI taxonomy): domain Eukaryota; kingdom Fungi; phylum Chytridiomycota; class Chytridiomycetes; order Chytridiales; family Chytriomycetaceae; genus Entophlyctis; species Entophlyctis helioformis. Next base: position 106,515 of record JAHLKH010000014.1, on the reverse strand, counting down.
CTCTGCCCGCGGTGAGTGTCGCTGTCTGTCCTGTCGCTGTTTGTGCACTTGACGAGAGCATGCACACGCTGGTGCACCATGCGCAGAGGTTGCTGACCGTGTCGGGCCTCTCTCTCTCCTCTCTCTCTCTCTCCTCCTCCTCTCCTCTCTCTCTCTCTCTCTCCAGACCGCGGTGGCAATGATGCCGACATTCGCTTCGACTCCAGGAACACCAACCTGCACGCCGCCTGGGACACTGCCATGTATGCTCACACACTCGACGCAGTCCATGCAATGCAATCCATGCCAACTGACCATGCCAACTGACCATGCCAACTGACCTGCCAACTGTTCTGTTACTGCCCATCGCTGCCCCCTCGTCGCCGTCGACAACAGTCCCGTCAAGCGCATCCAAGACTTCAACGGCTCGCTCACCGACTACGTCGCGTTCCTCGTCAGACGCATCAAGACCGGCGTGTACGCCTCGCAGGCTCCTTCGTGGATCTCGTCCAGCAGCCTGACTGCCGTGTCGCGTTATGGCAACTCGCTTGCTGCCATTGACTGGGCCGTCGACTCGAACAAGTACGACTGCACGGTTGTGTGGCCCGCATACGACGCCAACCCCGACCAGAACTTTGGCACAAACTACTACCGCCAGGCATTCCCTGTTGTCGACATCCAGATTGCCAAGGGCGGATACCGTCTTGCCGACTGGATCAACCGCATTGCTGCCACCTGCGCTCCTCGCCGCGCTCGCCGCTGATGTGCTTTGAGCCTGCCACTTTAGATTATACAAGTCTCCCCCGACTGTACAATAAATGGCGTTGCTGGTCTCATTGCTGACTGTTTTCATCTTGCCAAGGTGGCATCTGTGCTATCCCATGCCATGCCTTGCCTTGCCTTGATCGCCCGTCCAAGCAAGGCAGGAACGCATGGTCGGTGTTGGCCTGCCGTGCATGAAGCGACAGCATCACCGATCAGGCTCACGGCTTCTCTCGGGCTCCTGCCCAATGATTCCTCAGTCCTGGACTGCACCTTGCAAATGGCCATGACCCTGATCTGCTGCAATGAATGCCGTCAATGCTGCTGCGCAACCTCACGCTTGTCACACAGACAATGGCGGATGACCGTGAGCGTCTTGTGCATGCATGCTGCCATTCATTTTCTATTCTGTGCTCATCACACGCACCGCAGACACATGGTGTCAGCAATGTCGCCATCAATGCCAGCCGACAATTACAAACTCACCCGGTGCCACGACACGACGTAGTCATTGAGACGCCGGACAAGAGCGCGCTCAACGCTCGACTCTTTGGTGTTGCCATGGTCGTGGCTCTGGCCAAGAGCCTTGCTGCTTTTGGTGCTCTGTACACTCTGCTGTCCGAGCATCCGATGATCGGCCAGCTTCGATAGATCCGTCCATGGGCTTGGTCCTGGCTGCCCATACATTTCTGGCGCGTAGACCATTCCGCCATGCCCTGCCCTGCTTCTCTTCCTAACGTCAAGGACTAGATCGTCTGCCGCAGTATTTGCGTTTGGATGAACACCGCCCCTGCTGCTAAACGAGCCAAACGGTATTGAGGCAGCGGCTTCGACATTTGCGAGTGCGTGCTGATGACTGCTACCATCTACGTCACGAGCATCTTCCAGATAGTGTGCTGCTGGCGTGGCTCCGCCTGCAAGGCCCGTCTTGATCTGCTGTCGCTTGAGGGCTTGGTTCCTCATCTCTGCCAATGCAACACGCTCTGCAACAAACTGCTTTCGCTCGTTTTGGAGTCGGGCTTTGTGACCCTCGTACTGCAAACGGACACGGTCGACCTTGCGTCAACTCGCGTAGACGGAAATCTGGCAGTCATCCAGCAGTCATTCGTACCTCCAGTCTCGACATTTCAAGCTGCCGCTGGATGGCTTCGGCCTCGCTTTGCTTTGCTTTGGCCTGGTGTCCCTCCCGGGCTAGAAGCATCTTCAACATCAGTAGCCGCCACAGATTACCTGCCAGCGGGCATGCAACTCACCTGCTTCTCCGTACAGAAAGGCAGCCTGCCGAACGCGCTGCTCAGTGCTCTCTCGTTCACGCTCAAACACGCTCTCCTGGATCTCCAGCTTCATCCGCAGCCCGTCCACCTGCAGCTTCTCGGCACGCAGCTCTGCCTCTCTCCGATGAAGCTCTGCAAAGCGCGCATGCAGGGCCTGAATGTCTCTCTCCAGCACCTGCTTGTCGGCAGCATGCCGGTCGTCTTCGCGCAGCTTGGTCAATGCAAGCTCCTCGCGAAGCTGCCGGTTCATGCGCTCCAGAGACGCCAACTCTGCTCTTTCGATAGAGAGCTGCTTGCGCTCCTCGGTCACTTGGGAAATGATGCGTCGTCGGTCGGCTTCCCACGCCTCGCGCTCCACGGCAAATTGAGAGCGTTCCTGTTGCAGCTTTGTGGATGCCGTGTCGCGCTCTTGCTGGACGTGTTGTATCTGCTCCGACAGCCGTGCACGGTCGCGGTAAATAGACTCGAGCTCCTCCTCTTGCTTTCGTTTCGTCTCCATTAGCACAGACTCCATTCTTTCCATCATGCTTTGTGCCTGTTTGTTTCCATCGCCACCGTCATCACAAGTCAATCGCGCTTTTCGGCCTGCACTCGAGCATGTCCTGCGGTTGCAATTGCCACACCGACTGACCTTGAGCCGCTCAGCCTCTGCAGCTAGCTTGTCTCTGGCAAGCTGCTCTTGAAGTTGCGCCATCTGAGACTCTCGCTGCGTGACGGCATCTTCGCGATGCTGAAGGCTTAATACGTGGTCGGCCTCCAGTTTGCTTTGCAGGCTGTCCATGGCTTTGGTGTTGTTCTCCATGCGGCCAGTCAGCTCTTGTATCTGCCTTGCATTGTCGGTCCTGGATATCGTTTGCTGGATCTGTTGTGGGGACATCATTGGAGCGCCAGGCTATCAGTATGTGTTCTTTGAAGCATCGGTCACTCACTGATCCTAAGAATCCGGCAGCTCGTACTTGCCTCTTCCAGATGAAGCTGCTTAAGATCTCCCAGCTCCTTGGCATGCTGCACTTGGACCTCTGACAGCTGCAGCTTGAACATCCGCTCGGCCTGTTGAGATGCAAGGCATTAGATTTCAGCGCAGGGCAGCACCACTCATACAGTGCAAGATGCACCTTTGCGTTGATGTCTTGTTCCAGCGCATCCATGTCACTTTGATGCTGCTCTTTGAGCCTCGTGATGACCGTCTCGTGCTCGTTTCGCACATCTGTCAGTGCCTTGGCATGCTCAACCTCGCGTTCAACCTTGTCTTGGAGAGCCTGTGATACTCAAAGATCAGTTGATGGATAGAGCATGCAAACTTTCATCTTGGCATTCCACCATTGCCTGGCCTCTGAGGCTGAAAGCAAACCTTGGTTTCCGCCTCCCTTACGGCATTGGACAACCTTGCGATTTCCAGCTGCGCATCATCCAGCTTCTTTTGCATCTCGTCAAGCTAGCATGGACAGATTGAGCATGTGAGATACATGCACGATGATGTGGAATCGTGTGTTTGCATTGGTACCTTGATCTGCATCTCGCCATCCTGCTGTTGTTTGGATCGTCCGCTGGAGCGACCACCAGACGCGCCAGATTTGATGCTCGCTTTCTCGGCAACGGCAGGTGACTCTGCCGGCTCTGATTCGTCGTCCGTGTCGCTGAGCATGGCGATGGACGATAGTGATTCCGACTTGCTGATCCCACTCAGTGACTTTACGTCGAGAGGATAAGGAGGTGAGACACGCAGAAAGTATTCAGCGAGCATGGGACTGTTCTGGAGGAACATACCTGTTTAGACTGCTGCTTATGTATCGATTTACTGTGGGGGCTTTGGTTGCCTTTTGGTTGGTGAGCTGCGAGCGACGATGCCGGCTGATCTGCAGACGTTTGGCGCGTCTCTTCTGTTTGGCGTGCTGTATGGGCTGCAGCAGTTGAGTCTGGAGCACGCTCAACTTGCGACGAAATGCTTGGCATTGCAGTAGTCTCGGCGGGCTTTGGCTCTTTTGCAGATGCTGCTGCAGTATCTGCAGCTGAAACTCGCGGTTTTGCGTTCAAGACTGCCAAGGTCGAGCCCACATAAACAGTCAGCCAAGGCTTTGATCGAGTCGAGAGTGGAACATGCAGGAACCTACAAGGAAGGCTGATAGGCGGGTCTTGCGCTGCTGTGCTTGCATTGGCGTTACTGGCTCGGCTGGCCGGTGCTGCGCTGGCTGACGACGCGCCACCAAACGCTCCGCCCATGAGTCCAGCAATCAGGTCCATAGGATCCGGCGCCATTGACCTGCCCGTCGATGCTGGCGCTGCAATTGATCCACGGCCACGAGGCCTGCCACTCGCGTTCCCGCTCGAGTTTTGGAGAAACGACGGAAGCCCATCGTCGTCTGCTTTAAATGCACTTCCGCGGCTGTTTCCAGCCGGTAGATTGACTGGAGAGTGCTGAGATCGCAAAGGTGCTGATCCTGCAAGGAAGCCTGGAGCAGGTGGATCGACGCTAGTCTTTGCAGTCGCGTTTTGGATAAAAGTTGTATGCGCACTCGAGATGGGTGAGTCGCCACCAACTCGCAATGCACCTGACGCTGACGCCGTGGCTCCAAGTGATGTCTGCCGTTGACGGGTCGGCTGGTCGGGCATGCCGCTGGGCACAAACGCCGCGGAGCTTGGTGAGGCTCCAGTCGATCCTGTCGGCTTGCTTCCAATCCCAAAGGTGGACAATGTCGGCTGGTACCCAGATCCAGGTTCAGATCCACTTCCAGCTCCAGTGACAGTCGAGGCACGGTCTCGTGCCAGGAAAGACGGTGCCACAATATCCTTGTCTTTGCGCTTGGCTTTGGCATCTCCAAGACCCAGCATATCAAACAAGTCGTCATCTGTTCCCTCTTCTTCAGCAGCAGGCTTCTATGGCGGTGGCCAAAGTCAGATAGATACAACAGGCGCCATGTCCATGGCATGGCGCACGACTTCAGACAGCGTGCTTACCTTTTGGTCTGATCTGCCTTGTCCAGCAGATGTTTGGGTTTGCTGGCGGCGACCACGGCCTCGATCCATGGCAGCACTCAGCAAGCTGTCTCCATCAAGGATGCTGGCCGATGACTTTCCAGCCGCAGACATGCCTCTTTCTGGCGACTCCCATGGAAACGGGCTTGATGATGTAGAGTGCTGCTGCGATGACAGCGATGCAGGCGTGGGCTTTGCATCGACAGGCGCAGCACCGAATGCAATGCCATCGCTGAGTCCTGTGCTGCCAGACGAGGTGGTTGCTCTGCGGTTTGCTCCAGGGATGCGCGGTTCGCGCCGAGGGACTTTCCAAACAGAGCCGAGTCCATGTCATCCATGTCCTTGGCAGCAGACTTTTGCTGAACGCCGCTGAATTGGGGCAATGGCGCAGCTGCCGAGGGAAAGGCACTGGTGCCGCCGGCACCCTTTTCAGCAGCAGCCGTCCCTGACGACAGCCATGAAGGTACCGAGGGGGCTGCCGCACTGGATTCAGCCTTGGGCGTGGTGCTGGCGAACGCGTCGCCAGCAACGCCAGAAGAACGCGAAGCGAGAAACGCGCCGCTGCCTGAGCCAGAACCAGCAACACCAGACGCCTCGCCGTTCTTGGCGCTTGCGACGCTCTTGCTGCTCTTGCTGCTCTTGTCGCTCTTGCTGCTCTTTGTCCTGTTCCTGGGCCTGCCCTTGCCCTTTCCGCCGTCGTCGCTGTCGCTGCTGAGCGCAAGGATGTCGTCGAAATCGTCAAAGTCGTCCATCTGGCGTTGGCGTGTGTGGTCAAACGTTGGCAAACGCTGGTGAACGCCGAGATGCGTCTCAAAGGTACCCAGTGTGCAAGCACATGAACGTGCAAGTGCAGGCAGCCGCTGACAGCTTGGCGCTGCTATTGCGCCGACCGCCTGTCTGCACGACACTGAACCCTGCCCTGTGCTCGCTGCACGCACGACAGCATGCCGCTCGCTGAGCTGGACGACCCTTTCCTCGGTGTTCCTCGTCGTTCTGACGGCTGCGTCGATGGCACTGGCCGAGCAGCAGCCGTTGCGGCACGACAATCCGGCGGCCGTTCCTGCCGCACCAGCCGCTCAAGGTACCTGCCGCCCCACTGCTCGCACACCCAGGGCGCTCTGCCATCGAGCCGTCTGGTGGATGTCCAGTGCCTATCCGCTCATCTGCTCGCTGACGGTCGGTTGGACTGACCCGGACTGCGCTTGCCACCAATGGCTGCGCCGCCACACTGCGCATCAGACGAAGGATCCCGCTTGTTCTCGGCTGCCGTGGATGTGCTGCAGTCGCTCGAGCCAGTCCAACCGGCGCTAGGTGCCGACGGCAAGCCGATAGCCTCAAAGGGTTCCAAGGTCGCCAGCAAGGGTGTCCTTGGCAAGATCTTTGAGGCCAACGGGCAGCTCGAAGACTTGAACGAGCTAATTCAAGATGCCCTCACGGCAGTCCTCAACCAGATCCTGCCGCAGTTTGTCCAGTTTGCAATGTACCTGGACCGCAAGGTGGACGAGTACTTCAAGCAAGACCACAACGATGGCCACAGTGGCCGTATTCAGGAGGCCTTTGCAGCTGCAATCCAAGACGATCCTGCCCTTGTTGACGTTGACACGATGAGCATCCAGACCATTGACGGTTCGGATGCGCCTCCCACTCAGCGCACCAAGGCGATCGAGTGGCTGATTGCGGCGGCGTACAAGCATGGGAATGCCGACGCTCTTGTGACGCTTGGCGATATGCGTCTGTACCGCAAGTTTGGCTGTCCTCGGAACGCCACTGCAGCCTTTGGCCACTACATGGCGCTTGCGCAGACTGGAAATGCCACGGCACAGCGAATGGTTGGCACGCTCTATGCCACGGGTCTTGGCGTCGAACGCAACTATCCAAAGGCATTGGTGTACATGAGTTTTGCAGCACTTGGAAAGGACGTTCTCGCGGACCACACGCTTGGCTACTGGCATGCAGCCGGCGTAAGCATGCCCAAGAGTTGCGAAAATGCTGCTTGGCATTACGGCCGTGTTGCATCGACCGGTGCGTTCCCATTTGTGCTCTCGTCTGCCCAATCCGTGCGGCTGTGGCCACTCGTCTGACGCGTTCTGCCTTGCCCTCTTGCAGTGATTGAGCATTACCGAAACGGCCCGCCTGGCGGCCGCACGATTCCACCTGCCCATGTCAGCCTTCCAAGCAAGCTGGGCGGTGTCTATGGCGAAGGTGCCAGCGGCAGCGGCAATCCCAGCAAACGCAAAGGTGCGCCAGGTGCGCTCAGCCAGAACGACATTCTTACCTTTTACCGCCTCCAGGCCGAGACGGGCGACGCGTCGGCTCAGGTTGGTGGCTCGCGTCTGTGTCTGTCTGTTGCGTTGCTGCAAGGCCCGCCATCAGACGCTGCTTGCTTTGGTCGGTTCTGACATGGCCTCATGGCATGCGCTCGAACAGCTGCTTGTCGGCCAGCTGTACTACCAAGGAACCGAGACGATTGCCAAGGACTATTCCAAGGCGCTGCAGTTCTTCCAGTCAGCTGCAAAGCAGCATCCTGGAATGACAGCTGCAACAGCTGCTGATGCATCCCCCATTTTGCGCCAAAGAGCCAACGCTGCCGCCAAGGCGTCTGGATACATTGGCACCATGCATTGGCGCGGCGAAGGTGTCGTTGCAGATCCAGTGGCAGCACGCAAGTGGTTCGAGTTTGGAATCAAGCTGGAGAACGGTGCCAGCTACAACGGGCTGGGCATGATGTACATGCATGGCGAGGCTGGTCTGGCCAAGGACGAAGCCAAGGCACTCAAGTATCTGGCAGAAGCAGTCAGCCGCGAGAATGTGGATGGCATGGTGAATCTGGCCGAACATCTGCTCAGTAAGTGATCCGCGCATGGCTTGGTGCGCGTCTGGTTGATCTAACGTGCTACTGTCGCTCGTGCGCCGACACCAGAGGCTACGCGTATCGATGCCGTGCGCATCTCTGGGCTGCTGACCAAGGCCGCCCAGCAAGGCAACATTCTCGCGTACTACCACTTGGGCCAGATGCTGTTCCATGGCAATGGCGTGGCCACCAACTGCAAGGCTGCCCTGACGGTAAGCTGTTGCAATGGCCATCGGCTCGTAGTGTCTGCGCTTTTTGACTGCACAGTCCATAGTACTCACCCGAGCAATATGATGGCCCTGTGTGTGACAGTATCTCAAGAATGTCGCTGAAAAGGGCGACTGGCACGATACGGCTCTGTTGGAGGCAGACGCAGCGTATGCAAGGGGAGACATGGAGACGGCGCTTGCGCATTTCGTCATTGCGGCAGAGCGCGGATACGAGACGGCCCAGACGAATGCGGCTTGGCTGCTCGACCAAGGCATCTACACGCCGCAGACTCCTTCGATGTTGTTCTACGTGCCCAGCCCGCAGACTCGGCTGGATCCATACGAGGCAGCCATCTCGCTCTGGAGCCGTGCGGCCAATCAGGGCAACGAGGATGCTCGTGTGAAGATGGGCGACTACTACTACTACGGGCTTGGCATTGGCAAAGGAAAGCCAGGCAGTCCCGTCGCAGGTGGAGGTGCAGCTGCAGGTGCATCTGCCGCAGTTGATGGTGGCGAGAATGCAGGCACAGACAAGAGCGCAGACGATGCAAAGGGCGAGTCTCGAGTCGCACAGGAGCAGGGCGAGACGAGTGGATGGCTCTCGTGGATTGGACAGTGGACAAGCGCAACCACAACTCTGGCCAACGCGCGTGTCCAGCCTCCCAACTACGAAAAGGCAGCAACATACTACCAGGTCGCAGCCGACGCCGAGTACTCGTCCATTGCCATGTTCAACCTTGGATTCATGCACGAGCATGGCATTGGGGTTGCCAAGGCAAGTGCATAGGCGGCTGTTGACTCGCAGAGATGTCTGTCCGTTCAAGCGGTCGCGGCATTGTGTGCTGACGCTCACGATGCAATCCTTTTGATGTATGCGGTTGGCACCTCCTCGCAGGATTTCCACCTTGCCAAGCGGTGGTATGACCGATCGCTGGCCACCAATCCATCGGCATACCTGCCAGTCAACATTGCGTTGCTCAACCTGATGGTCAAGCGAGCCGTGTCGTTATTGCTCGATCCCATCTCGATGGTCAGCCAGTTGATTGGCGGCCCTGCAGCCAAGCTGCAAGCCAAGGGAACCGACAAGACGCCTGCGTCTTCACCGCCGCTCACTCCGCCTGTGACGCAATCGCCGGTCGGAGCAGCACCTGGCGACATGGCAGCAGCCAACGAGGTGTTTGACAATGCTGTTCTGATCGGATTCTTTGTGTGCATGGCCGGCCTCTACTTTTGGCAGCAGCGGGTGGCTCACCAGCAGATGGCACTTCTGGAAGAGGCACGCGCAACAAGAGAGCGGATCCGAGCAGCCGAGACGGCACTTGAGGCAGCGCGATCTGCGCGCAGAACAGCCGCGCCAGCAGAACCAGTTGCACCAGTTGGGACAGTTGCACCAATTGGGACAGCTGCACGCGAGCCGGTTGAGCATGTGCCAGCTGCGGATCCAACTGCGTCGGATGTCGTGACTGCGTCGTCGTCGTCGGTAGCATCTGGATCTGGCGTCGCGTCGTCTCTGACGACTGTGCAGCCCAAGGCGTCGCTGGTTGACGATGCAGCCGAGGCACGTCTTCGGCAGCGCCCAACAGCGAGGCCAGAGGGCGATCCGCAAGCCCCTCAGAGCACCGCCAACAGCAGCAGCAGCAGCAGCAGCAGCAGCAGCAGCAGCAACCCAGATGAGCTCGACTGAATGAATCCGCATGCCGTATGTCTTCACGTGAGGCCGGGCACGCACTTTCCCCCGCATCGACGCAATGTTTGGCATCCGCGCTGCCGCAAACGCCGTCCGTGTGAGTTGGCTGTGCGGGCTGTCTCTGGTGCCATGGAACCCGTGCTGACGCCTGCCGTGGCCGCATGCCCCTGCTGGATTGGCCGTTCCGCAGGCCTCTGCACGCCGTGGTATGTTGGTTGGTCTGCGTCTGCCCATGCGTTGACGCCGAGTGCTGGCCCGTGTGCCGGCCCGTGTGGGGTTGAGCGGCCCGGCTGGCTGGCGTGTCTGCGTGTGGACGTGCAGGACGGCCAGCCAGCCAGCCAGCCAGCGCACAAGAGCCCGCGAGAGCACACACGAGCTCACACGAGCCGGCCGGCTGCCCAAACGCCGGGCCGTGCCGCTGACCTGCCGCACCGCCTGCCCCTCGCCTGCCCCCTCGCCTGCACAGCTCCCGTTCGCGCCTTCTCGGCGACGGCCGCCCCGATGAGGATCACCACCAGCCAGCCGCTGCGTGCGTCTGCCGCCGAGGTTCGTGTCTGTGCGTCTGCTGCGTGCGCATCTGCACCGGCCTGTCTGCCTGTCTGTCTGTCTGCCTGTCTGTCCGTCTGTATAGAGGCACTTGCCGACTGCGTCTGCCCACAGCCGCCTGCCTCTGCATCCACCCTCCCTGCCTCCCCGCCGCCCTGTGTTCGAGACTGACACCGCCTGTCTCGGTTCATGGCGATGCATGTGCGCTTCGCCCGTCGCATCGCACATCGCATCGCACATTGCATCGCATCGTCAACGACAGACGCCGCTTTCGACCGCCTACCCCATCATCGACCACACCTACGACGCCGTCGTGGTCGGTGCCGGCGGTGCTGGTCTGCGCGCCGCCTTTGGCCTGGCCAAGGAGGGCTTCAAGACCGCCTGCATCACCAAGCTGTTCCCCACCAGATCGCACACGGTTGCGGCCCAGGGCGGCATCAACGCTGCGCTCGGCAACATGACCGAGGACGACTGGAGATGGCACATGTACGACACCGTCAAGGGCTCGGACTGGCTCGGTAAGGCATCCACCCTCTGCATCCTGGCATCCATCCTGCATGCTGTCGGTGGACCATCCGCCGCCGTGGCTCGGCTCCGATCGCTTGTCCCCAAGCCACGATCTGTTTCGGCACGCACCTTGACTGACCTGTCTGCGGCCATCTGTGGACATCCACTGAATCGCACGTCGGCTTGCTGCTGCCGGCCCCGCGTCTGCAGGTGACCAGGACGCCATCCACTACATGTGTCGCGAGGCTCCCCAGACCGTCATCGAGCTCGAGCACTTTGGCGTCCCCTTCTCGCGAACCGAGGACGGCAAGATCTACCAGCGCGCGTTCGGTGGCCAGTCGCTCAAGTTTGGCAAGGGCGGCCAGGCCTACCGCTGCGCTGCTGTTGCTGACCGTACAGGCCACGCTCTGCTCCACACGCTCTATGGCCAGTCGCTCCGCTACGACACCACCTACTTCATCGAGTACTTTGCCCTCGATCTCATCATGGAGAACGGTGAGTGCTGCATGTCCTGTATGCCCGCCAAGACCCGACAGACTGACTCTGCTGCATCGTGCGCCTTTGTCTAGGTGAGTGCCGCGGCGTCATTGCCCTCAACATGGAGGATGGCACCCTGCACCGCTTCCGTTCGCACAAGACCGTTCTTGCCACGGGTGGCTACGGACGCGCCTACTTCTCGTGCACCTCTGCCCACACGTGCACGGGTGACGGCAACGCCATGGTGACCCGTGCCGGCCTTCCCCTGCAGGACCTCGAGTTTGTGCAGTTCCACCCCACCGGCATCTACGGCGCTGGCTGTCTCATCACGGAAGGTTCGCGTGGCGAGGGCGGCTACCTCCTCAACTCGCAGGGTGAGCGCTTCATGGAGCGCTACGCCCCCACCGCCAAGGATCTTGCCAGTCGCGACGTCGTCTCCCGTTCCATGACCCTGGAGATCCGCGAGGGTCGCGGTGTTGGCCCGGAGAAGGACCACATCTACCTCCAGCTCAGCCACCTCCCCGCCGAGGTCCTCAAGTCGCGTCTCCCTGGCATTTCTGAGACGGCCAGCATTTTCGCTGGTGTCGATGTCACCAAGGAGCCCATCCCTGTCCTGCCCACCGTCCACTACAACATGGGTGGAATCCCCACCCGCTACACCGGCGAGGTCATCAAGTACGAGAACGGCAAGGACGTTGTTGTCCCTGGCCTGTATGCCGCCGGCGAGGCCGCCTGTGTGTCTGTGCACGGCGCCAACCGCCTTGGAGCCAACTCGCTCCTCGACATTGTCGTCTTTGGCCGTGCTGCTGCCCTCCACATCAAGGACACGCTCACTCCTGGCACTCCCCACAAGCCTCTGCCCAAGGATGCTGGCGCAGAGACCATCGCCAATCTTGACAAGCTGCGCTACGCCAACGGTGCAAATGCCACTGCCGCTGTCCGTCTCGAGATGCAAAAGACCATGCAGTCCGATGCCGCCGTGTTCCGTACCGAGTCGTCGCTTGCCGAGGGTGTCGAGAAGATTGACAAGGTTGCCAAGAAGCTTGCTGACCTCAAGACGACCGACCGCGGTCTCATCTGGTGAGCTTTTTCGGTTGCATGTCCGACAGCCGGCAAGCATGCTGTGCTGGATGCGATTGTTGCTGGCGTCCCTCTAACTGACCCTTCTGGATGCGGCAAACCCCCTCCCAGGAACACCGACCTGATCGAGACGCTTGAGCTCCAGAACTTGATGGTCAACGCCGTCCAGACCATGCACTCTGCACATGCCCGCAAGGAGTCGCGCGGTGCCCACGCCCGCGAGGACTACAAGGACCGCAACGACAAGGAATGGATGAAGCACACCCTGTCCTACTTTGACAATGCCACCGGCGACGTCAAGCTCGAGTACCGTCCCGTCATTGACACCACCCTGGACGAGAACGAAGTCAAGTCTGTGCCCCCAGTTGCGCGTGTCTACTAAGCCTTGCGTGTCGTTTGGTTTTACGCGTCCTCTGTTCAGCCCCCACCTCTCCACAGCCACGTCTCTTTTGGCATGGCCCACATTCCACATTCAATCATGAAGCCAATGAATGGATTGCAAATTTCTGTTGCTTTGGAGTGGCTTACGTGGAGGTCGGTATTTTAAAGTGTGCAGAAGTGAGCGACTCTGCTTCTGCCTGCAGTTCTGGACCTGACCGCGAAACCTCTGCAGCTTCACAGTATCATGGCAAACCCGTCGCAAACCCCATCCAACAATGCTGCCGAGCTGCAGACAAAGCTGCACGAGCTCTACCATCAGGTCTCTGTTGACGATACAACACTGCTTGATGATGACAGCCACACGGTGCGCGAGTACGCTCAGCGATTTCCGCCTCTGAGAATGTCGCGATCGTCCAGACGCGCGCACCAGCACTTGCAAAGCACCGCCAACGATGTATCCACCTCTTCACATGCAACAGCTGCGCCGCCATTGCCATCTTTGGAACCTGATGCAAGATCGCCTACAAAACCCATCCGTCCAGAAGCAGCCATCCAGCAAGAAGCATCGGCAGCAACTCGCCAAGCAGATGCCTCTCGGCAGAGCGCGGACCACGACTCGTTTGCGCGTCCGCACATGGCTCAGCCTGCGATCCCTCCTGCAGCTGAAATCATCAAGCTGCCCGCGCATGTTTTGCCAAACGCAGCACATCGCCCAAGAGTTCGGCACCATACGGTCGACACGGTCTCGAGCACACGACAAGCCGCTGGGCATGGCTACGGTGCATCTGCGGCAGGCCTAAATACGCATCCTGGCCCAGCAGCAGCAGCATCAGTTCGCCAGCAGCAGTCCGCACGTGGTTTGAATAGTACCGAGTGGACTGCCCCATCAATGGACAGTGGACACATCTCAGCTGCAGTCTTGGAACACGCATCGCCAGTGCATCCGAGTCGCCGCCGCCGCCGCTCCCGCACTCTCGCTGATGGCCATCTCTACGGCAGTTCTCGTATTGTGAGGACTGACCAGCCAGCGTCAGAGTCGCGTGCATTGACGCTGATTGATGAACGAAGGCGCGGTAAGCTCAAGGACATGTTCGCTTCAGAGTCGTCAAGCAAGAGCGTCGTGGCCCGACTTGCAGTTCCAAAAGAGCTGCTCCTGCAACGCTTTGTCAATCACGCACCTTTGGTCCAGGACGGCTTTGTCGTGGGCATTGACGAGTATAGCAGCTATGGCCCCGTTGCATCCCGCCACGCCTCGTTTGGAGGGCGGTATCTTACCCATGGGCCTCCACTGCATAAGCGATCCATGACGCAACCGGCGATGCCCTCGTCCATACAGCCGCTATCCCGTTCGCACGCTGACACCATCTCCAGTGTGAATCCTGCACTGTACCATCATATGGATGCACCAGAGTCTGTGCTGAGCATGAGGCATAGCATCATGCATTCACAGCCGCCAGAGATCGAGGCGTTTCTGTCCAAGGGAATCCCGAGCCAGATGGTCAGCCCAGTCTCTGCACATGCAAAGTTCACGTTCATGGCCTTGCCCCATTCAAGCCATGTTCGGCCATTCAAGGTGATCCTTCCACCTCGAGATCAGGTGCCGGCACGCGCTGTGCATGTTCGCGTGGCTTCAACCCAGACAATGGCCAGCGCACCATTCAAGCAAGACTCAATACTCGCTGCCCATAAGCCAATGCGTACCCAGTTTGCACAAACAGACGACGGATCTCTGACCGGAGCAGCAACACACAACGCAGCCATTCAAATCGACCAAACACAAGTGGCCGCTGCCGGACATGGTGCCGCTGACGAGCCTGCAGCACAAAAAGGTGACGTGACTCGGTGACCAATACCTGATGCTGGTGCATTCGCCGTGTTCTCATCTGTTCATCTCGCTGCATGCAGGCTTGCAACTGTGCGACTCTGGTGTTCAGACAGAGCAAGCAGAGATGGCAGATCCCACCATCGACAGAGGAACTCGGCACGCGTCAGCTGCTGCATCGCAATCACGACAAGAGCCTTGGCAAGCAAAGGCCGATCCCGTTGATGCTGAAGATTCTCGCTCTGAATCTGGCCAGCATTGCTCACAGCCCGACTTAATAGCCCAGAAGGCATAGAATGGGCGGCCGACAAACCGCAACCAATCGTGAAGCAGTCGTTGAAGCCTGCCGATACCGAGCCGGGCCATGGGCACAGCCTGGCTGGCGCTCTCGATGGGTCTGGCGATGCAATGCTGCCCCGCCATGAATCGGTTGCAGCGAATGATGCGCAAGTATCTGACAAGCACAGATCGGATGCCACACCGGCACTACCCACCCATTTTCGGCCACTCTCTGCACCAGCCGACCTGCAGGTGGCGCGAGTGCAACAAGCTGCCGATGTCCAGTTGAATCCAGATGCGCCATGCTCTCGGCCTCGGTCTATTCTGAAGAAGCGAGTTCATGGCGCTGTGCCTCCACCAAGTGCACAAGCCGAGTTGGGTAGTCGCACGACTGGTTTGGGCCTCGACAGTCGCGTGGCGACTCCTTCATCCCAAACTGGCCAGCAGAAGCGCCATCGCAGATCGCCGCTCCTCCCGTTGTTTGATTCCTCCAACTGGCCATCCCGATCGGTGTCGGCCAGCTCGTCGTCAGCGTCTGGCTACGCCTCTGCATTTCGCAAAAACCCATCCATGCATTTCGACATTGGCGTCTATCGCCACTTTAGGCATTTAAATCCACCGCAACAGTCACGGCCGTCAACCTCGCCATCTCTTCGCAAGCCCTTAGCACTTCCAATGCTGGTCTCGTCTCCATCGGTCTCTTCTCCGACACAGGAGCAGCCACCCAAGTCTGTCCGACGCCTGTCATTTCGCGATCCTATCGGCGGTGCATCAAGCACAAGTGTTCGCACGAAGCCAAGACCTGGCTCGGTGGCATCCTCGTTTGTGACGGCATCTCCCCCGTCAGATTGGTTTGCGAGTCTGGAAACAGTCGCAGGCAAATCAGGGGCAACGTCAGACAGGGCATCACGGCTGCAGACAAAGACAAGACCTAAAACGTCGCCGTATTATCTCAAGACACCCTTGGCACTCTCCTCATCTGGCGGTCAGGCCAGAAGCCCGTTTGGCAAACCGCTGGATCAGGCAAACAATGCTCCGCTCTCGCGCGGCCTATCCACAGTTTTTGAGGCCACCTCGGACGAAGAGTCACTATCGAGCAATGGCCAGTCGCAAATGCATGACGGCAGTGACAGGTACTGGGGCGACGCTTTCATCGACATGGACTCGGATGGATCCAGCAGTGGCGACATGGAAAGCATCGCAGAACATAGTCAATACCATCGACGCGTTTCGCTCAGTCTTCCTTCACAAACAAGCGATGAAGCCAGTGCACGTGTGGCACCTATCTTGGACCCGCCACAGGGGGGACACGGATTCGGCGACATGAATATGTACGGATACCCAGCGCATCAGGAGCATGGTGTTTGGATCGACAGCACGTTGTGGCCATATCCGTTTGTGGACACGGACGGCTACCAAGCAAGCTTGATTGGCCCGGCAATACACAATTGGCAAGAGATGCCTGGAATGTGGCAGACAACGTGGCAAGACGGATGGCCCGTCCATCCTGTGATGTTGATGACGCCATATGGTCACGAATCGCATGCCGTGTTTCCATATGCACCAACAGAGGCCACAGATCTGGTACCGTTTACACCAGCCGCCCCGCCAACTCAAGCACCACCACCTATCAAACCGCGTCGGTCGGCCGTCTCTGCCATCCGCAGCAAGTCTGGCGTTGGAGGGCTGATTCCTCCAGCCATACCCCAAACTGCCTATGTGCCGCAGAAACTGCTACGCAAGCGAAAGCAAGTAGCGGCTATTGAGACATTGACACGGAAGCCAATGGGCGAGTACCGTCGACTGTACTGGGGACAGCCACAAAGTCGCGGCCAGGCAGCTGCAGTGGATTCCATCTGGACCAACGCATCAGGCATGCGTTTGTTACCCATGGACGAATGGGAGGATTCTCAAGCGTTCCATCAATACACCAAAGAGAGCAGTTGAAGTGGGAAGTTGCTGGAAGATGAACGGATCAACTCGATTGGGTGTGATGGGCAGCCCATGGAGTAAATGAAGGAGAGGAAGAGGCGACCGAATGTGCAGGAAAATTACATCCAACTGACGATGCATCTGCTTAGATGGCGATGCCGCCCTCGTCAGAGTGGTTTCGGCCAAACCAAAGCACCATGGAGCTGTGAGCATGAAGGGCAAGAGGCCGAGAGATACGCAGTGTCAGTGAGACTTGCACGCGAGATTGGCACAGGGCAGCATGCTTACCTGAAGAAGATGAGAAAGTTTTGCAGGGTGATGGACTGGCCGACATAAAAGGCATCGCCCGAAACGCCAGGAATGATAAACTTGAGGCTCAGCACGGCCAGAGCACCTCCAAGAGCACCAAGTGCCATGGTGACACCAAGAAAGGCACACGCACGAGCCTTGCAGGCGACATTTTGGCCAGAGTATGCAAAGTCGTCTGCACTCAGCGTCTCGCGATCGATAAGGTTGACACTGACCGACGCCGTGAGGATTGCACCAGTCAGCGATGATGGATCGGCGGCAAGCGCGTCCAGGAGTGCCTGCAGCTCATGAGGGTCCTTCTTACATGATCAGGGCAAGGGTCGAGATGATGCCGGGGATCCAGTCTTCAAAGCCAATCTGGACGACGGAGATCTTGTCGGCACGAGACGCATTGAAGGCGATGCCGTCAATGAAGAGCCACCAGCCGATGGAGAACTGGGAGCGCAATGCAGGTGGCCAGTTAGATGTATGCTCTGGCCATCATCCGTGCCAGTGAAGCATTGCAGCGCATGCTCGACGGCCGCTATAGAGAGAGCGAGACACGGGCAGAGAGCGGGCGGCGGAGAGAAAGGCCAGGCGGCAGTGCTTACCAGGGCACCCGACACGTAGCCGACCAGCTGCTGCCGAACAGGGTCAAGACGGGCAGCCGAGCGGGACATTGCAGCACCGCAGTCGGCAAACACCGTCGCGCAGTAGAATGGCGACCGGGGTCCGCTGTGGAAGTTGTGGCTCCCGCCGCCGTTGCCGCCGGAGCCGTTGCTGCCGCCCGTCACGGCCGTCGCAGCCGCAGCAAGCAGCGGCGTGGTGCCCGACGGATTGGCCGGCTGCTGGCCCGTCTCCATGGTCAGCGGCTGATATCTGGTGGTCATGGTGCAGTCGGTCGATGATGGTGAAGTCGCTGGTAAAGCGCGGAATTGGTCGAGCCTGGGGTTGAGAGTGTGCTGAGGGGTGGGCACTCACTGATGGCCCAGATGATCGCAGTGCAGCATCTGCTCTCTGGACACCGGCCGCTCTCCTTGGCGCAGTCGCCCGGCGGCCACGATCCAGCCACACAGACGTTTCTTGACGGCATCAGCCACGGCCAGACAGCCAGCCAGCCAGCCATGTCCTGCATCGTTGATGTATCAGGGACTCTCCAGATCGATCGAGCAGGCCACATACTTGCAGGTTGCCATGCTCGCAGATGTGCGTCGCCCACCAGCCGTCGATGCTGGCTGCTGACGCTTTGGGAATGGCATGGCATGCGGGCTACAGATCCCAACTTGCCCAACTTCAATGATTCCGCTGGGGCTTCCGGATGCCGCGCCGCCAGCCACAACGGCGGCCCGCTACCGTCCCGAGCTCGTGTGGAGCCACGTCGTATCTGGCGAGATTGTCGCTGTGACGAGCACCATGCGCCGCAACCAGCGCTGGAGCATCGACCGGTTCCAGCGCAGCGACTCGGCCGGCGGCTCGGCCAGAGACCGCGAGCGGGACAGGGACCGAGACCGAGACCGAGACCGCGACGGCGCAGGTGGCAGCAGCAGTGCGCCGCCAAGGCCGACGCCGCTGTCCGACTACGACTACCTGGCCGACGTTTCGCTGCGTGACAGCGCGGGTCTCGAGCATGTGCGCCAGTTTGCCCTGCAGGCCGCCCTGCGCGACCCCATGCTGGGCGCTGGCCCGTTCCCGCCCCTGCAGGTCAGTCCGTTCGGCTGCCAGCCAGCTTGCCAGCCAACCGGCCAGCCGGCCTGCGCCAGTGCTCCTTTGAGGATTCGCGTTGACGATGCTGGCGCTCGCAAGCCTCCTCGCTGGCCTGCACGCACTGGCACTTGCACCGGCCGTTGGGCTGGCAACTCGCCTTGCATGCACCACATGCTGACGCCGCTCCATGCCCATCTGTCTGTGTTGCACGCCTCAGGACAGCCCTCTGCTGCAAGGATTCGCAAAGCTCAAGGCTCAGCTGACGGTCATCCAGAGTGCGTGTTGCGCCACTGCAAAGCTTTCACTAGCACCACCACTGACACTTGCACACTCGCCTGCCATCCACATGGCTCGCCTTGTCACAACAGACCTGCGCGATCTGGATCCCGTTCATCTCCTTGAACCGTTCTTGGAGGTCATCAAGAGCGGCGACACAACTGGGCACATTACTGGTGCAGCCTTGGAGAGCGTTGAAAAGTTCATCAACTACCGCATTCTGGGTACGGGCCATGCCTTGCCTTGGCTTGCCTTGCTTTCTCGCCATTGAAAGCTCGCCGCCATGAGCCTCACGGCCTGTGCTGATTATGTCTGCTCTCCCGTCAAATGCTGCTCTTGGCTACGCTCCACTGCCAGATCCGCACCACCCCGACCTGCCGCGTGCTGTTTCGGCTCTGACGCATGCCGTCACGCGCTGCAAGTTTGAAGCGACTGACGTGGTCTCGGACGAGGTTGTTCTGTCACGCATCCTTCGTCTCCTGCGCATCATCATCCTCTCGGATGCTGGTAAAAAGTCGGTCGATGACAAGTCTCTGTGTGAAATGGTCGAAGTCGCGTTTGGCATGCACTTCCAGAACCGAATCAGTGGTACGTATGCTTGCGTATGCAACCATCTGTTAATGCATAGCCGTTCTTTGAGCATGCCGAGCTGACTCTTTTGCATTTGCTGCTTGGGCTAAAGAACTGCTCCGAAAATCCGCCGAGGAAACTCTTCTTGTGCTTGTTCAAGCAGCGTCTGAGCGGTTAGGACTGGCATATGCTGTCTGTGCTCGCTGCTCGATGCGCTAGACTTACCGATCAAACTGTATCTGCATGCCAGACTTGTCGTCATCACAAAGGAGATGGAGCACCGTGATCTGCTGCCTAGCAAGTCCCCAATGTCGAGAAGCGGCCGCAACAGGCAATCCAACGTTGGCGAAGAGCCCGTCAGTCCGTTTAGAGCCACTGCCACTGAAGGCACGCCAAGCGCGTCTGCCTCGCAAATGCTTGAGGCGGGAGCCTTGGACGGCCCAGGGTCTGGAACACCGCAGCAGTCGCACCATGCGCAAGGAACCATGCCTGCAGACACTACCGCATCACCGGCTGGCACGGTCAGTCAGCCATTTGGCCTGCCAGCCATCCTGGAGATCATTCGCGTCCTTGTCTCTCTTGTCGATCCACGCAACAAGATGCACACGGACAGCCTCCACCGTATCCTCTCGCTTCGTCTACTTCGCCGTGCTTTTGAGGTTGCTGGCAAGTCCCTGTCCAAGTGGATCGGATTCGGATTCCTGGTCAGCGAGCGAAACCGCCAGAGGCCCAAGAGCGCAAGCACTGCGGCTAACGACACTGACCAAGTTGACGCTTCAGCTGCAGCCATTGGCGAGATGAAGATCATGACAGACCATCCTGCGGCAGTCGTCAGTGTTGGTGCCAATGGCGGCCTGATCAACGCGGATGGTGCGCCGCCCATTGTCGAGGTCGGCAGTCCTCTCATGACCGGCGACATGGCCAATCCGCCAGGCGATGATGCATCAAGCCTGGCAGAGCTCACATCGCTTGTGCCAGACTCGCCAGAGAAGGCTGTATCTGTCGAGAGAAAGGAACCCACAGTCAGTGCTGCTGCTACCAACGACGAAGCACGTGCTCCCTCGACGCCGCCACAGCCGCCAGCCCCATCAGAAGCAGGAAAAGGCTCTCGCCCTAATGGTTCTGCGAATGACGTGCCAAAGAAGTCGTTTGGCGAGGACCTCGATCACGGCATCCAGCGCATGGCCGTCACGCTCAAGGGCCTTATCACCAACGACCTCTGCAAGTTTCTCTTCATGGTGTGTATGGCAAGCCTGCTGCATCGCGTCACTGTCCCATTGATGGCTAACTGCTGATGGTTTGGCCTGCCAAGATCTTGTCCAACTGCAACACCACATTCACCAATCCACCGTCGTGGCAGACACTCTCGCTGCTTACGCAAACCTTGAAGACGCTTGCAGCACTCTTCAACACGTGTCGCGAGCATCTGGTCCCACACAGGAATGGCTGCTGGCGTTCCTGATGGAAAAGTGCCAGGCTGGCGTTGTCGGATGGGACATTGAGGACTGGCTGACTCCCAGCGGCTCGTTTCAAAGTTATGCGCGGCCGCGCAGCACCATGTCACCCACGTCTGCACCACAGCGTCTCGGCAATGACATTATTGTCGGCGAAGTGCGCGAGCTGTATCACGAGACTCTCTTGCAGTTTGCGCAGTCGCCCACTTTCTTTGTGGACCTCTATCTCAACTACGATGGCGATATGCAGGCTAAAAGCCACTTGTTTGAAGAGCTGATTGGATTCTTTGCAAAGGTCGGTGGTGCTTGCAGACATCAAGACATGCTGATCATTCACCAACCTGGATTCCGTGGCCCTTGTCTAGTATGCGTTCCCGGATGCCACGCCTGGCGGCCCAGTAACGACCGTTGTGCACCAGAGTCTTTGCTTTGATGGATTGATGCTCTTTCTTCGCCGGCTGGTCGATCGCCGCAACATGACTGGCCGTGTTCCCGAGCGCATCCCATTCTATGGATTCGAGCCGCAGGTACGCACCATCGCTGTCTTGCTTGCTGGCCGGCTTGTATCGTGCACATCTGTGTGGTTGCCAACCAGTGCATGCCACGCCCCTCAGTCTGTGCGCCGCGGAAGCCTGTCTCAGCCGTATTCGCCACCAACGGACGGCAGCTACACCGCACCAATGCTTCTGTTCAACCGCGAACGCAAACGCGTCATGATTGAAGGTGCGCGCAAGTTCAACGCGTCGCTGAAGGACGGCATCAAGTTCTTCCAAGAGCATGGATTTTTGCCGGATCCTTCGACGCCCGAGGCAATGGCACGCTTCCTGGCTACAACACCCAACTTGAGCAAGACGTTCATGGGCGAGTATCTTGCCAAACCGGACCGTACCGAGACACTGCGACACTTTGTTGAGATGTTTGATTTTCATGGCGTACGTTTGGCATAGCAGTGCATATGTTTCTTTGCATAGTGTGCATGGAGACTGACATGGCTGCGCATGCCCATTCAGAAACGTATTGATGAGGCGCTGCGTCTGCTGCTTGAAAAGTTTCGCATTCCCGGTGAGGCTCAGCAAATTGAGCGCATCATGGAAGCCTTTTCCAAGTGGTATTTGCATCGATTGCAGGTGAGCTTTGCATGCATATGCATGTAATCGGCAACGCATGCACAGGACAGCACGCTCAGGCATGATTGGCACAATGTTATCTTCCCCAGATGACACGACACGTGAAATCAACACCGAGGACGATACGTCCGTGCTCGCGTTCTCGATCATCATGCTCAACACGGACCAACACAACCCGCAGGTCAAGGTGTGTGCCGTACTTTTTCCTGCTGCTTGTAAGCCAGTCCACAACTGACAGTACGGATGGCTTGGTTTCCAGCGCCGCATGACGTTCCAAGACTATTCGCGCAATGTCCGTGGCCTCAACAGTGGCAAGGACTTTTCCCTTGATTACCTAAAGAGCATCTACGATGCCATCAAGTCCAATGCGATTGTGATTGGCGACGAGCATGGCGGAGAACTTGGCTTCAACTACCAGTGGCGCGAGATCTTGGCCCGCTCGTCCTCAATCCCACAGCTGTCGAATCGCGACACCAACATTTATGACAAGGACATGTTTGTGCTTGTCTGGGGGCCGATGCTTGCGGCAATCTTTTACAGTAAGCTCGTCAGGCACTCTCGCCGATTGCAATGCATGCATGCGACATGCGACATGCGGCAACCTCGTGCATGGCTTGGAATTGCTGACCCTTTCTTTGTGTGTGTATGTGTGTGTGTGTGTGTGTGTGTGTGTGGTGTGTGTGGTGTGTGTGTGGTGGTGTGGTGTGTGTGTGTGTGTGTGTGTGTGTGTGTGTGTGTGGTGTGTGTGTGTGGTGTGTGTGGTGTGTGTAGCGTTTGATAATGCCGAGGATCACATGTCGCTCCAAAAGGCCATTGCTGGGATTCAACACTGCGCCATTCTGGCTGCCCATCACAGCCTCACGCAAGTCTTTGACTACATCGTCATCTCGCTCGTTCGCATGACAGGATTCAACAAGCCGAGCCGCACTCTTCCTGTTGAGCGCGACATGGTAGCAGCCTCTCATCTTTCTGCCCCGCCAAACGAGGTGGCAGACGTGAGTGCAAGCAATGCCGAGGACGCCCCTTTGATCCGACGCAAGCAACGTGGTGTTTCGGGCACATCCGTTGCTGCCGCCAAGTCAGATCGCTGGGTGCTGGAAATCGGTCGCAACTACCGAGCACAGGCTGCAGCGGTCCTCGTGTTCAACCTTGCCAGCGACTACGGCAACACCATCCGCGAGTCGTGGGCCAGTGTGAGTTGTCTTGCGATCATCTTCATCAGAAGTGTGCTGACTAACATTGCGCTGGATTTTTGTCAACGAACGACTGCCTATAATTGATGGCTGGCAAACGCACAGCTCATCGCGGCTATTGGCAATCTCTTTTTGCACTACCTCCTTCCGACGCCGCTCCACCTTGCAGACCACTTCTCGTACGGGCAGATTACAATCCCACGCATCAAGCTTGCCTCATTGGCAAGTCGGCAGGCTGCAGCCACCACCCAAACGCGCAAAGAAACTGGCATCTTTTCGACGCTGTCACAGTTCCTTTCTCTCGGCTCGCCGCTCGGCTACGACAATGAGGAGCTTGAGGGGCAAGCTGACGATCCAGTCTATGAACGCATGGCCAGAGAGAGCGTTGCTGCCTGCCGCATTGAAGACTTGATTGCTGACACAAGGCAAGTTTGCACCGCTTGACCTTGCCGTCCTGGTTTTACAGTTTGCACGTTCACACATGCACGCTCTGTTCAACATGTAGGTTTCTCGAAGACGCTGCCCTCACAAACCTTGCGGCTGCCATGATCGGCTCGTTCTACACCAAGGTCTCGTCAAATGACGCGGTCCATGGCGACACGGACGCTGTCGAACCCTCTGCCCCGCCACGGCCCGCTGAGTACGAAGTTGCCCAGCCTGCAGCGCTCTATCTGGAGCTGCTCTTCAGCATTGTGATGCGCAACCGTGATCGGATCCACATCTTGTGGCCGCTTGTCAATGCCAGCCTGGCGCATATCTTCGACAACGCGGGCGTGATTCCTGTTCCGTTTGTGGAGCGGTCCGTTTCGTTTGTGCTGCGGCTCCTTCTTCGACTGCTGCATGCGGTAAGGCTCGCCATTCGACCACGTTCACTGCATGCCACCTCAGCCACTCAGCCCACTCGTTTGCACAGGATGAGGTTCAGACCGAGATCTTTGCGCTCCTCGACAAGGTCGCCCGGTTCCCCCACGAGTCTCTCAACGGCGTTGCAGAGAGCCTCATGGCGGTCTTTTGGCGGTTATCAAGCTGGACATTTCAATCATGTCCAAGTCGCCCCAGCGCTGGCAGACAATGCTGTGGTTCATGTCGGCGACATCGAGCCATCCTACAGCGGCACCGTTTGCGTTTGAGGCGGCGTGCATGCTCATCTCCAGCCATCCAGACTCGCCCGTCACGTCTGAAAACTTTGGGGAATGTGTCGATCTCCTCATCTCGTTTGTGACGGCAACAAGCGTGTCGGCAGTCATGCCAGGCAGCCATACCGTGGCACTGTCTGACACGCCTCGATCGTCGACTGGTGGCGCACCGACTGCCGGGGGTGCTGCGACCAGCAGCCAGAGCTCGCCCTTGCGCATGTCGGCGTCTTTGGATTCGCGACCATCCAAGACGCAAGACTCCAGCTCAAGCCCAAATCCGGCACGCGGCGATCTGTTGGGATTGCGGTGCGTGGGTCTGGCTCGCTATGCTTGAAGGCGACTAGGTGCTGATCAGATGAGACTTGCAGGTCGACGCAGGCAAGCCCGCTGGATCGAGCGTTGAGCGCAATGGAGATGCTCTTTGGTCTGCAAACCATCATACCCAAGCTGGTCGAAGGTGCTGGGATTCAGAAGCAGCGTGGTAAGTGGAGACGGGCCAAACGAACCGTGTCTCTGGCTGCTTGTTTCTAACTGATTGAACCGCGCGTGGCGTGCAACCATCAGCCTGGCTCGAGTTTTGGCTGCCGGTGCTGTCTGGACTGGGCCAGCTCTGCTACCATCCTTCTCGCGATCTGCGTCAGCAGGCACTGACGCTTCTGCAGCGCAGTCTGCTGTCCGCCGAGCTCGACGCTGGTCTTGGCAATGGGCCAGCCGCTGTTGAAGCGCGTGTGGACTGCTTTGACAATGTGCTGTTCCCGCTGCTTGACGAGCTGCTCAAGGCAGAGGTCTACCGCATGGACCCGCTGGGCTTTGAGGAGACACGGGCACGCGCCATGGGTCTTGTCTCCAAGATCTACCTGCGGTTCCTGTCGCATCTGCTCAGCAGCAAGGAGATGCCGCGGATATGGATCCGCATTCTGCAGTATGCCGGCGAGCTGCTGCAGGCTGGCAGCCGCCAGAAGCGCGAGGTTGCAGTCGAGGGCATGCAGGTTCAAGAGTCTCTCAAGAACCTGCTGCTTGTGCTGGCATCTGAAGGCGTCCTGCACCCCACATCGCCGTCGTCTGTCGCGCCATCGCAGGACCCAATGCAAGAGCCGAGCCTGTGGGATCTGACATGGGCAGCTGTGGACAAGTATCTGCCGCTCCTCAAGAAGGATCTGTTTGACTCGACCGCGTCTGCCATTGCGCCAGCACCTGCGCCTGACGCGGTTGATGCTGCTGCTGGTGGTGCTGGTTCTGCCTCTGCTGGTGCTGCTGCTGCCTCGACTGCTGCGCAACAATGAATGGATGATGGCTTGGAAAAAGTGTCATTGATTGTAGAACCGTCATCGTCACCAAGACAAAAGGAGACACGCAGCGATGGCCGAGATCGTGGTGATGGATTACAGACGGCGACCACGGCGACCACCCTTTCTTCTGGTGCTGTCGGTGGGGATGGGAGTAACATCCTCAATGCGGCCAATCTTCATGCCGGCACGGGCAAGGGCACGGAGAGCACTCTGGGCACCAGGGCCGGGAGTCTTGGTGCCAGTACCACCAGTGGCGCGGAGCTTGATGTGAAGGGCAGTGATGCCAACCTCCTTGCACTTGGCGGCGACGTCCTGCGCGGCAAGCATGGCAGCGTAGGGCGACGACTCGTCACGGTCAGCCTTGACCTTCATGCCACCGGTGACACGGACGATCGTCTCACGGCCGGTGAGATCAGTGACGTGCTGCAATCATCCAAGGCTGTCGTTAGCACGAGTGTCTCGCTCAGCCAGCCAGCCAGCCAAGCCGCCGTGCACACCACGGTACGTACCACAAAGGTGTCGTTGAAGCTGGCGTACAGGTGAGCAACGCCAAAGACGTTCTCGCCAGGGGCGACCTGGGGACCGAGCTGAACGTTCTCCTGCTGAGGGGCGGCGGTCTTCTTTGCCTTGGGAGCCTGTCCAACAGAAGCCCAGTCGTCAGTGCCTTGACATGCTGCAGAGATGCATTCAGCAGCAACAGCAGCAGCAGCAACAGCAGCGACAGCAGCGACACCCTCCCGTCCAAGCCTCCAGCAAGCCACGCTATGTCGTTGCAGCGCCAGTCATTGACAGCGCCAGCCAGACAACCGGCCAGCCAGCCACTTGTGTTGCAGTTGTGGTGGTTGGTCCGGCCAGCCGCAAGGTTGTGCGCTGTGTGCTGCTGGGTTGGCTGGGCTGAATCGATTCACGCCGCCAGCCTGCTGAATCCAAGACGCAGCTGCCAAGTGCCGAGTTGAGTCGGTGGTGTTGGACGGCAGCTGGCGACTGGGGCTGGGGCTGGATGGGATGGACGATAGGTCGCCCATCCGCATCGTCGTGGATTGCTTCTGGATGGCTTTCGGATGGCTGCTGGATGGGATGGACAGGTGGGGTGCTCGCTGTCCTGCAGGCTGTTGGCGGACGCAGCAGACGGCATGCGGCAACAATTACCATGTCGAATGTGCCGTCAACTCAGCTCTCGCCGGCAATTGACAAATGGAAGCCGGATTTCGAATTTGGTCACGTGATCTATGGGTAGATCGAATGTGCATGTTAGCGGGGCACATGTAAGCGATGTCCCTTCATTTGGAGAAGCTTCTCTTTCGGCTCAGAATGCCTGTTAGAGGGTACTTGCCAACAGCTGTCTGGCCGTCAGTCAGAGCAGAGCCCTGCCCGTTGTCTGCACCAGCCATGTCGTCTCCAATGCGCGGCTCCATCATCATGTCGGCTGCATACTGGTTGTGGTTAAGCAGACGCGGGTCTTTGACACCTGTGGATCCACCTGACGCCTCCTCGATGCACTTGGCAAGCTCGACGTTTCGCGCCATGATAAACCCGATCGCTGTTCATGTACATGCAGGTGCGTAACGCAGCGTTAGACTCGTGCTTGTTAAATGCATCAGCAACCAGCTCCTCATCCAACACGTACAGTCGCCGGCCATTGTGGCATCGCGTGCAACGCGTCCAACACGATGGAGGTACTCGGCCGCGTCTTTTGCAAAGTCAAAGTGGATGACCCGGTTGAGGTCTCGAAAGTCAACGCCGCGTGCCACCACATCGCTTGCAACCAGAATATGAATCTCGTTGCTGCTATCGCACATGGACGGTGCCGCAGCAGCGTCGTGTGGACCGGCAGTCTTTTCTGCAAATGTCAGGATAGTCTGCGATCGGGACGCTTTCTCCATGTCGCCATGCACCACGCGCACGGACGTCAAGCCACGCTGCATTCGAGCTTGGCCGTCTCTTCCTTGCAGCAACGCCATTTCCAGCTCTTTGCCGACGCTTTCTGCTCGATGGCTTGTGCCGCAAAACACAAGCCATTTCCCAAATCGCTTGGGATGCATTGCTGTGTTGGCCGAGGAGAGAGTTGGTGCAGTTGGAACAGACGGAGACGCAAGAGGCAGATCGTCTACAGTCTCGCCCAAAATCTGCAGCAGTGCTTGAAGCTTTGCAGCAAACTCCTTCTCGGTATCGCCCTCTGCTTCAGTCGGCATGGAAATGAATCGCTCAGCAATACGCGGCGACACAGTGTGAAGCGAGTCTGTGCTGACTGTGGCAATGTCTCGAAGCGCCTTCCAGATGACGGCCCTGGGATTCTGTGCATTCTTGGACTTGATCGGGGCAAGGGTAGCTGCTGAGAAAACCAGCTGCAACGGGTTGCCAGGCTGGCGCTTTTTGGAGATGGCGCGCACTCGATCGAGCAGCCGCTCTCCAGCTGCATCTGCAACCGTCCAATCAGCCTCGTCCATGACAACTGCGTGCGTGTGCTCCAAGAAGGCCTGGAGATCCTTGGTCTTCTTGTAGTGCTGCTGGATAGCGCCTACCGTTGAAATGCCAATGTCTGGGTTCGACAGTCGTGACTCGGGAACGCCAAACGGCAGCGGAATCATGGTGCACGAAAGCGGCAACCGCCCCTGGGGACCTCTGATCAGCGTTCCGATTGTCTTGAGCACCTGCAACTGTAGGTGGTGCGAAGGAACCAGGATAAGAAGCCGCGGCGATTTTCGTCGTGGAGTGTCTGCGGCTGGCTGTTGTTGTCTGAACGGACTGGGTCGCGTTGGCTGGCAGTCGCGTCCTCTTCGCGAGTCTTGGCATCCAGCAGGCTGTTCAACAACGGAACCAGGTACGCTGCACATGTGCATCGCCAAGAGATCTAGTCAGCCATCCACATGCGCCTTTCTCCAAACGCCAGGCGGGTCGGTCTCACCAAGTGTTTTTCCAGACCCAGTTTCGGCAGTCAGGATGACATGCTTGCCGCTTTGGATGGGTGTGTATGCCTGGCCATTCCATAAACACAAATGGCTTGGTGGTCAGCAGCGAGCGCAGTGCCTGGATGGCTGCGACGCAGTCACCAAACGATCACTGGGCCAACCTTGGTCTGTATGGTTGTTGGAGCGGATATCCCGCTGGCGTTGAGGTTTGCCAACAGCTGCGGTGCAAGGTCGCTCGGAAACCCGGCACTGGGTGGGCGTTTGGCATCTGACGCTGTAGAGTATGAGAACGCAGTGGTGCGGAGTCGATGGACATGCCGGCTGCCACTGCGGCCTGCATTCTGGCGGAGGAGTGCCTCGAGGCGCAAAACTCGTCTTCCATGAAAGGCGACAACGAGATCTCTGCGTGTAATGCAAACTCATGCGACAACAACAACGACGAGGACAACCGTCTCGACGCATGCATGGACATACATGGCAGTTCAAGTGTAAGGCGTCCTGTGCCGTGCCGTGCCGTGCCGTGCTGATACTGGCTGGGGCTTTCGTGCATCGTGGACGCTGCTGACTGGCGTATGCGTTGGCAGAGAGTTTGGCAGCTCGCTTGGGCCGCCCGGCGACTTTGACGAAGTCTCGTTCAAGAACGCTGTTGTGCTTGCTCTCCGACAATCGTTCGGCATCGTCGGCACAGCAGTGACAGTCGACGTGCTTCACTACAACGACGCAGACCGCAAGGCATGGATCCGGACACCTGCAGAGTATGTAGCAGTGGACTCTGTGCTGTTGTGACGAGAGATCTGACTTGGAAAACTGCTCGCAACGCAGGACATCAACAATGGTGGCGAGCGCAATCGCCCTGTACGCAGACTACAACGGCGCGAGCTGCCGCATGTCAGTCCTGCAATCGTCGCCATTTCTGTTTGCGCTGAGTGCTGGACGGCTATCCATCGCGTCCACCGAAGCCACCGACTTCATTCCAACAGCAAGCGCATTGCAACAGGTTCAGCAATAACACAACGAGCAATGACGATGGTCCCATGAATGGATGTGGCGCGGATCGGCAAGCAAAGGGAAAGCTGGCCATGACGAGCTCGCTTCCTTGCAGATGCCCAGCCAGCACCAGGTTGGCACTAGAGAAGGAACGGGATAAGGATCTTGCGACGACGGGGGTACTTGTCGCCAAACTCCTTTCTGTAGCGCTGGTGCTTCTTGACAGCCCAGAGGTACATCTGGCCAGCGCCAGCAAGGGCAAAAACCCAAACTAGCGCGATCCAGGGCAAATGATAAGTTGGCATCGTGTCGTCGCATTGAGCTGTTTGGATTGAGAAAGACAAGCAGTCTGCAGCGCCATGCGACACCAACCTGCAATGGAGCCAGTAATCAGAGAGACGATCACCCAGCCCAGAATCTCAAAAAAGTAGTTGGGGCAGCTGACCAGGTTGAAGCCATAGCCCATAGGGATCTGCATGGCACGGGCAAGAGAGCACGGGGGTCAGACAATCAAGTGATGGCAATGCCGCGTGGAAACAGGCAGCCGAGAATAACTCACGTTGCGGACACGAGTGCCAGGAGGACGGAGGTTGCGCAGGATGTAGTGGGTCTTGAGGTTCGACACCTGGGCAAACACCCAGAGGCCAAGAAGCGGCAGAAGGATGGCAGGCGAAGCAAGGGCCGTGAAAAAGCCGCCATTAAAGCCGGGACGGTAGAGAGGGTAGGCGACCATGAAGCCGCCCAGGACCCAGTAGTGGAAGCAGTTCTTGGGGAGGTTACGGTAGGGCATGGTGTCGTTACTGGCCGATTGGGTTGGAGTCAGCACCAAGGCAGATGCCGGATCTGTCTGCAGGCTGAAGGGGCGTGCATGCATACCTGAAGCGGTGCACATAGACAGTCTCAAACTCGCGCTTGATGAAGTGCAGGATGAAGAGAATGAGCGAGATCCTGCATTGCCAAGCCAGCGGGCCGGCCAGCATGGTTGATGCTCAGTCAGCGCGAGGGAAGCGTAAAGGCATGCGTGCGAGACTGGCTTACTGCTGGACAATGGTGCGGTTCGGGTTGGCATCGACAGCAGCCTGGCCGTAGATGTACTCTGGGAAAAAGTAGAACAGCGGGTGGATGATGATCGGGCCAAAGTACTCGATGAGGAAGACGGTTGTCCAGTCGATCTGCGGGCCTGTTCTCGCACATGCGCACGGCAAGAGTCAGCATGCAGCATGCAGCATGCAGCGTGCAGCGCAGCGGCGTGCGGCAATGTTCTGTCGAGCGGCGTATTTGTATTCACCGAGGTCCTTGAAGAAGATGGTCTCGCCGCTTTTGATTTGGTACTTGGCGAGCTGCTCGCCGCGCTGCAGCACAACGACGCCCTCAGGGCCTGCACAGCGAACGAGTGGGAGCAGGCCGACGAAGCAGCAGGGTTGCATAGCGAGTGGGCGGTGAGTGGCAGAGCGCCCAAAGCAGGCAGGGCTGTTGTATGGGGTGATATGGACGCACGCTGGAGAGTTAGACGCTGGCGAGGGATGGTGTACTTGGGCACTGCACACAAGCACGGCGTGGCAAGGGTCAGTCCGGCGATGCGAGTGCACGTCAACAGCAGAGTGCCGAGCACGGTACAGCAGTCTAGGCATGTAGCTGGCAATACAGCTTGCTGGCCGCTTACCTGCATTGGCAATGGCCTTGCAGACATCGTCCACCGTGCCCTTGGAGGTGTCCAGGTCAAGAGCCTCGATGAGGGTTTTGCCCGCCTTTGACCGGATCGCGACCATCATAATACGCGAGATGGTGAAAGAGGTCAGCGGCCAGATCAAGAAGAGAACGACTCGGAGGACAGCTGGCAGGGCGGATTGAGCATCACTGCGTCCGACATGCTGCAGCCAGATGGCGATCTTGGTCGTGAAGGAGCCGACGACTGCTGCTTCACAACATCGCTGTTTGCAAGTCGAGAAAGCAGCAACGACCCGCCACCGATCCAGCAGCTGAATGTCGCCCTCGCTCTGGTGTCGGACAGCCCCATAGCAGCGTCGCAACTGCACGCCATTCTGCAGTTCCCGTCCGATCTATCGCTGTCTCTGGTCTCCAGCCCAGTCGGCTCATCCAGTGCCTCGCCGCCTGACCATCAAGTGTCGTGCCAGTGGCAGCCATCAACACAGGAAGACGATCAACAACAAACCATTGTGTGTTCAGGCAACTCACTGTCCGGCATGGCTGCTTCGTTTCAACTCGTCGATGCAAGCGTCGCCATAGAGCCTTCGCGGGTTGTTACAAGCGCACACATCGCCGTGACGGATGGACAAGACACGGTCCTGCTCGCTTGCTCGTTCCAGGCCCAGTGTGCACTTGCCAATGCAGAGGCACCCATCCATGACGACGCGTCGGTCCGCCGTGTTGGCCACGACCTCGTCAATACCGCCGCTTCCGTCTCAGGTGCAGCACCCTCTTTATCGAGAGCGCTCTTGACTAATGAGCCTTCGCCGTTAGCATCTGCATCGGCATCCATATCAGCAACACCTGGCCTCAGACTCGAAGTCGTGGTTGGCAGTTTCATTGGCGCCGCCGTCTGCTTGGGACTCGTTGCGTTCCTCGTCTATTGGTGCATCCATACAAGACGCGGCAAAAGGAAGCAGCCGCCACTCCACCCGTTGTCAGAGCGGCGGCACATCATCAGCATACCAGCGACAGAGGTGGCACAACGGCACAGTGTGTCTCTCGGCGTGTTCAGCGATACTGCTCTTCAGCGCATTGCTCCCTCTGCGAACACGCTCGACATGGTATCAGAACAAGGCAAGCCGCTGCACCATACTCAACAATAACCAGCAAGAAGCCAAGCCAACGATTGCGATGCGCCCTTGTAAACCCGCTCCAATGGGCCAGGATCGCCACTACACGCTGCTGGGCTACTGATCGACTGCTGCTGTCGTTGGCACGCTGATCAAGGTCTTTACGCTTGGGGCGTGTTCTGTCAAGTGCTAGACGCGGAAATGAATGTACAGCATCGCACCTGCCGATTTGGAGATGCCCTTGAGAGCTCGACATTACTCTGATGGCACATTGGGACGTAGATACGACGGCTAGGGCATGTTTGAAACCAGCAGACTAGGTGTCCACGCAGCCAAGTTCATTCACACATACATGCAGTCATCCAGTGAGCCCAACCAACGCGTACAAGATACCAGCCATGTGACACCATGAACAAGGATGGAATGCATCAGAGGCTCAGCTGGCTGAGGATCTTGTTGCAGACCTTCTTGTAATTCCAAACGCCCCCGCTGAGCCGCTTGAAGTGGATGCCGTGCAGATTCATGCGGGGAACTTTGCAGATTTCCACCTGGAAGCCAACAGTGGTGGCCCTTGGCTTTGTGAGAGAGGAGCGGCCAGAGGGCGGGATATGATGGTGCGGTCGTTGTTCTGGGAGCCTTCCGATCGCGCGCCATTTGAGCTTGTCTGGCCCGTAAAGGATCCTTCGTCTTGTCCAGAGTTGGTCGTGTCAAACTCTCCTCCTGGAGCCGCGTCGGACTTGGACGTCAGAATATCGTTCACGTCCACCTCGCAGTGCAGGACAAACTTGCTTTCCGGTGCGCCAGGCCGCATGGTTGTCGTTGAGGATCCGCACGATTTGTACAAGCAAATCGTCGGGCGGCCTTGACGATGTCGTCGACACATTGAGGAACCATCCACTGACAGCGCGAAGATCCTCCTTGATCTTTCCGGCGGTTGTGGAGATGCGTCGCGCAGTTGAAGGTGTCTTGGGAGATTCAACAGAGACCTGCAGCTGTTGTTGCGATTGCTGCTGTGAATGAGAGGCTTGATGGTAGAGAATAGGCTGGCTCTGGTACTGCGCACCAGCATCAGAGAGCATGTTGGCAGGAACCGATTGTCGTCGAAAGAGGTCTTTGGCAGACAGTGGTGCTGCAGAGGGACCAGCGCGCGATTGCGATGCAAAGTGCTCATGCTGGACGCGGCCAGTCTGCGCGCCGTGCGACACAGGCCCTGCACTGCCAGTATCGGCACGAGCATTGTTGCTTGGCCCGCCAAGACTGTTGATGGGGTGGCCCATTCCGATGCTCTCGTACTTGTCCGGCAAAGGCGGCAGATTGTTTTTGTGCGTGACAGCAAAGCCCTGCATGGGTGCTTGTGATGGCGCAGCACTCTGGGCATGGGCTGAAGTCGATGATGGCGGTGTCGCGACTGCCAATGGTGTGTAAGGAGCCGTAGGTGCATGATCGCTCGAAGCAACGGCAGCAGCAGCAGCAGCAGCAGCGGGAACGGCGGTAGCGGCAGCAGCATCAGCTGGAGATGCGTCTGGGACTTGCGATCCGGACACAGTGTTTCCTCCTGCTACTGAAGTTGCTGCGCGTTCGTCTTGCTTTGCAGGCACACGACCTGGAACACTGCTTGTGTTGGATGCTGGATTGGTTGCTGCTGCAGAAATGGATGGCTTGGCCGGCGTTGATGCAACTCTGTCGGGGTTGGGAACCCGCGCGTAGCCGTCGGGCGTAGATGCTCGCCTCGGCGCATCCCGCGTGGAAAGCACCGGAATGCTGCCGTAGTCCTTGTTTCGGTATTGGGTGATGTTGGATCTGTCCTTTCCAGGTCCTGAACTGAACTCGGCATGGTTGAGGCTTGCCGGGTTAGATTGGCTTGGCGACTGGCCATCCCGCGACGGGCCTCCATTCGAATTGGCCGGCGGTCTGGCGTGTCCGTCTTCATCGATCATGGGAAGCGACTGCCCAAGGTTGGCTAGACTTGAAGACTTTTGTTTGGCAAGTGCGGCAGCCGATGCAATGCTCGCTGGGTTTGGGCTTGTGCCCGAGACCCGCCGACGCTCGTTGCGAAGTCGTGCTTGCTCACGCGCCACCATCTCCGAGAGCAGAAAGTATGTGGCACGAATCGGATGGGGGCTCGAAAAGTCCTGGTCGGGTGAAAACGCCTTGTGTATGTCGTCCAGCTTGTAGCCAAAGATCTGGAGACGGTTGACAATGTCTTTGGATAGCTTTAGGGGATCATTGATGACTGGCCTGTGCGGGATGTAGTTTGGCGGTGCAGCTTCATAACCGTCGTTGACCCATGGATGAGCAAGCACTTCGTCGAGAGTTGCTCTGCGCTTGGGGTCTACGGTGATCAAGCGGCTGATAAGATGGCGAGCGTCTGATTGCATCCATTCCGATGGCGGCCGGACGCGGATGGGTAGACGATGTAAGTAGAGGGTTGCAACGTGGTGAACACATACCGTATGCAGGCGCAACATCCATATTCCAACTCGGAATCTTACTGGGAAGCAGATAATCGGGGCACTTGTAGCTTCCGCTGGCAATCTTCTTGTACAGCTCCTTCATGTTATCATCGTCAAACGGGAGGTGGCCGCAGAGCAGAGCAAACAAGATCACGCCTGCATCGCGCAGTTTTCATGGTTGGAAAAAGTGTCAGTATGGAGTCCTTGGATTGACTTGATGCAGCATTGCAGATCTTTCTCACCAAGACTCCACATGTCCACCTCTGGCCCCTCGTACTTTTTGCCTAGAATCATCTCTGGCGCTGCGTAAAAGGGTGATCTGTACGATACGGGCCGTGTTCAGCGGGTCAGTGCTTGTCTGCCAGTGCAAGACGGCGCACCAAAGCTCACCCGCAAAAGGTGTCAAGCAGGCCATTGAGCGTGAAGTTGTTGCCAAACCCAAAGTCGATGATCTTGATGCTCTTCTTTTCGTCGAGCAGCAAGTTTTCTGTTCGACCATCAGCCGAGCAGGTTCTCTGTTGTGTTAGAGCAGCCATTGGCTTCAGATGGGGGGAGTGCAAGCGACAGCTTGCCTGGCTTGAGATCGCGATGAATGACGGCGTTCTGAACAGTGTGAATGCAACATGCGGATATGCATGC
This sequence comes from Entophlyctis helioformis, assembly GCA_025526915.1. Taxonomy (NCBI): domain Eukaryota; kingdom Fungi; phylum Chytridiomycota; class Chytridiomycetes; order Chytridiales; family Chytriomycetaceae; genus Entophlyctis; species Entophlyctis helioformis. The sequence continues at coordinate 70,951 of JAHLKH010000014.1, read as the reverse complement.
CACGAAGCAAAGTTAGTTTGACTGAGCCACGAAGCCATGCGATTCCAGTGCCGCAAAAGCCCGCTGGTGCGCGTCGGCCAGCTCGAGAAGGATCAGATGCTCTGTACCTTGTGGCAGTAATCCACTGCGCTCAAAACCATCCGAAAGAAACTGCGTGCTTCTTTCTCTTTGACACGCTTGTGTGCAACGATATAGTCAAACAGCTCGCCGCCAACTGCGTACTCCATGACGATGTAGATAAAGTCGTTGGTCTCAACAACGTCGTACACCTTGACAATGTGCGGGTGGTGGAGCAGCTTCAGGAAGCGGATTTCGCGTTGGAGTCGAGCAACCTGCTTGGGCGACTGGATCTGTATCTTTTCAATGATCTTGACAGCCACCTGGAAATTGCCAAGAAACGGTGTCAGCTGGTCGTTGATGGTAATGCGGCGTGAATGGATGGGTAATCCAAACAAACCGCCTCATCAAAAAACGTGCTGGTGATGATGAGGCGGCAGCTGGTGCGGCAGAGCAGATCATGGCTGCTCGTTGGGCTGCGGGCTTGCAGGCTACAGCACATCAATAGGATAGAGGCTCCTCTGCCAGAAAAAAGGTGCAAGCAGGGATACGCAGATGCGTGACTGCCGGTGCCGGCAGAGAGCCAGCCAAAGATTGTGTCCTTACTTTCTCGTCGGTGTGAATATGGAGACCCAATCGCACTTTTCCATACGTGCCTTGGCCAATGGTGCGGTCCAGGCGGAAATTGCCAATGATTGAGTCCGGCTCCGGTGAGCCAGACTTGCCCGAAGCAACGGCCATTGCTGCTGAGCCAGCGCCTGCCCCCGTGCCTGGGCCACCAGGCGATGCGGAATGAGCGATCTCACTCATGCAGAACTGGTTCCAACGTGCTTGCGGCTCCGACCGAGGGACCAAATGCTGTTGGTGGGGGAAAATGTTTCGTGAAATCGTGGGTCGGAGTTTCCCCTTCAGCTCTTCCCTCAGATCCAACTCTCATACCAATACCCCTGCACAGCATGCATCTCCGTCCACTGCTCCTGGCCGCTGCCGTCGCTCTGCTGCACGTGCAGGCCAGTGCCGCCATGGCTGCCAACGGCGATGCCGTCGTTGACTTGTCCAAATACCTCCCTTCTGGCGTGGTGACCCAGCCGCTGTCTGGCGTGGACAATTCAGTCCAGGTCCATCATCGCACCGAAACGAGCAGCAACGTCCATCCAGGTGTCCAGGGTGCATCCTTCAACCCCTCTGTCTATCAGTCAACGCCCGCCGAGCTCGTCAACCAGCCGTCGGCAGCGCTCGCCACTGTCTTGAGGGCTGCCGGCGACACAGCCCCGTCGGCAAACGCGACCACGAACAGCACCGCAGGTGCCACCTCCTTCGAAGGCCTTAACAGCGGCCTGAAGGGTGGGTCATGCAATGCTGTTGGCAGTGCACTTGGACTATTGCTCTGCAAAGATTGGCGGCCGCTTGAAGAACAGCCAACTGACCAAGCTGAATGATGTGTCGCCACCGCCTTTGCCTTCCATCAGAGTTTGCCCAAACGTCAATCTACTCCACCGTCGTGGCCATCATTCTCATCATCACGGGCATCACCTTTGTGTTCTATGGCCAAAGCATGCTCCGCACAATGATCTTCATCACGGGCTTCTACACGTTCGGCCTGCTCAGCTATGGAATCGTTCATGCGCTCGAGTCGCGCAACACCATTTCCCTTGGCAGCAACCGTGAATGGATCGTGCTCATCATCTTCTTCGCCGCGGGTATCGTTGGTGGTCTGCTCTTTCAGTGCATCTGGACGTTTGCGGTGTACGTCATTGGCGCTCTGCTTGGAATTGTTCTTGCCGCATTTATCCTCCAGTTCCCTGTCGGAGTCCTCGCTGCCGAGCCTGGCCGCTACATCTTCTTTGGCTCGATGGCTCTCCTCGGCGCCGTGCTCGTGCATCTCTTCCAAGTGCCGATCGTCATTGTCAGCACGGCGGTTGTGGGATCTGCCAGCTTCTTTGTCGGCATCGACCGGTTTGCCAAGACGGGCTTTGGAGCTGCCGTCTACAACGCCGTGTTCCAGCACGAGCTGCGTCCTCTCGAGGGTCTTCCTCAGGCGCTGATGCTTGGCGGGTTCGGTCTGGTTGCCCTCCTTGGCATCTTTGTGCAGTTTGTCAAGTACCACGCAAAGCACACACTCGTTGCCAAGAAGCCCGAGATGTCGCAGGCTTGATGTCTTGGCTTGCCTGGCCATATGTTGCCAGCTGTGTTTGAATGAATTCGTTTGTGTTCGACCCCTCGCGACCCGCCTGACCCTCGCGACCCGCACCGCCTGTGCACCACTCAACGGCGCGTGCAACAGCACCTGCACTCCACCCGCATCGGCATTCGTCCAAAGTCATTGCATCGCCGACGTTGGCCCTCAGCCTCGGCGAGTCATGCACAGTATCACGTGGTGTCCCACGCGGACAAAACACGGGTCGCGTCAACGTGGTCTGGGCCGACCCCAACGATTGGCCGCCAGATAAACCCGGCGATGCCGGCCGTCACCGTGCATAAAACCCAGAGGCGACCCGGCCAGCTCCTCTCTGAACCCTCGCCAACCACTCAACCATGATCAACGTTGCTGCTGCCGCCGTCTTTGTGCTGTCCTCTGCACCTGCCGCCCTCGCTTGGGGCGGTGATGCCCACCAGGCCGTCGGCCTTGTTGCCGAGCAGTTCCTGACCGCTCAGGGTGCTGCCTTTGTGTCCAACGTCCTCGATGGAGCCTCGCTCTCGTCCGTCACCGTAAGCGCCGCATGTGATCATTGTGCACCAACTGCATGGTTGCACACCACTTGTTGATCGCCAGTCGCTGACTGGCTGCCCCTCCTCCGTCGTTCGCCTGCCAACAACCCATGCCGACGGCACTCGATACTCAAGACCTGGGCCGACCAGATCAAGGGCCAGTCCAAGTACGCATTCTCCAAGGTCCTGCACTATGTTGACTTTGACGACAGTCCCCCCGCCGTCTGCGGCTATAAGGAGTCGCGCGACTGCACGGATGGTGAGTTGGGCATGCATGCATTCATGCAACACGATGACGGCTTTCACGGCATCTGCACCGTCCCTGTGCCCCGCTCTGCACCATGCATCCCCCAACCCTCCTGCCTGCTTCGCATGACCGCTCCTCCTGCCTGCTCCTCTTGCGCCTCGAGCGTCGAGCCTGAGCTGACATGCTGCTGTATCACCGCCAAAGGCAAGTGCCTGATTGGCGCAGTCGCCAACTACACCGCCATCGCCTCGTGTGGTGCTCGCACGCCATCCAAGGCTGCCCAGGCCGATGCCGTCAAGTTCCTGGCTCACTTTGTTGGCGATGTGACCCAGCCGCTGCACGCCTCTGCCCGTGGTGAGTGTCGCTGTCTGTCGCTGTTTGTCGCTGTCTGTCGCTGTTTGTCGCTGTCTATGCACTTGACACGCTGGTGCACCATGCGCAGAGGTTGCTGACCGTGTCTGGCCTGTCTCTCTCTCTCTCTCTCTCTCTCTCTCTCTCTCTCTCTCTGTCAGACCGCGGTGGCAATGATGCCGACATTCGCTTCGACTCCAGGAACACCAACCTGCACGCCGCCTGGGACACTGCCATGTATGCTCACACACACTCGACACAGTCCATGCAATGCAATCCATGCCAACTGACCATGCCAACTGTTCTGTTACTGCCCATCGCTGCCCCCTCGTCGCCGTCGGTAACAGTCCCGTCAAGCGTATCCAGGACTTCAACGGCTCGCTCACCGACTACGTCGCGTTCCTCGTCAGACGCATCAAGACCGGCGTGTACGCCTCGCAGGCTCCTTCGTGGATCTCGTCCAGCAGCCTGACTGCCGTGTCGCGTTATGGCAACTCGCTCGCTGCCATTGACTGGGCCGTCGACTCGAACAAGTACGACTGCACGGTTGTGTGGCCCGCATACGATGCCAACCCCAACCAGAACTTTGGCACAAACTACTACCGCCAGGCATTCCCTGTTGTCGACATCCAGATTGCCAAGGGCGGATACCGTCTTGCCGACTGGATCAACCGCATTGCTGCCACCTGCGCTCCTCGCCGCGCTCGCCGCTGATGTGCTTTGAGCCTGCCACTTTAGATTATACAAGTCTCCCCCGACTGTACAATAAATGGCGTCGCTGGTCTCATTGCTGACTGTTTTCATCTTGTCAAGGTGGCATCTGTGCCATGCCATGCCATGCCTCGCCTTGCCATGCCTTGATCGCCTGTCCAAGCAAGGCAGGAACGCATGGTTGGTGTTGGCCTGCCGTGCTTGAAGCGATAGCATCACCGATCAGGCTCACGGCTTCTCTCGGGCTCCTGCCCAATGATTCCTCAGTCCTGGACTGCACCTTGCAAATGGCCATGACCCTGATCTGCTGCAATGAATGCCGTCCATGCTGCTGCGCAACCTCAAGCTTGCCCTTCGCTGTCATCGCTACCATGCTCTTCATTCCCAATCGCACCGCAGATCATCAGACCACAACCACGAACATGGAGCAACCAGCTGTCGAGCATTAGCGGCGGGGCATACCGCGGCCGCGGCCACGACCGCGCATTGGCGGGCCGGCCTGGGGTGCCTCGGACTGCGGGTTCTTGACCGTCTCGTCCACTGACAGAATCAGACACGCAGCCTCCGTGGCGGACGCAATCGCGTTGATCTTGACCAGTGCGGGCTCCCACACAAACTGCTCAAAGTTGTCGGCAATCGACTCGCTGTTCATGTCCACGCCGTACCACATGCCACCTGGACAGTTTGTAGCATTGAACAGTGTCGTGCGCATCATCAGCCATTCGTTCGAATCATCTACACAGCACGGCCTAAAGGCATGGCTAGCTTACCCTGGGTGTGCTTTTGGCGGAGCTTGTTGAGAATGTCGGTAGCATCAAAGCCTGCATTATCGCAAAGCTGGCGAGGGATGATCTCGAGCGCCTTGGCAAACGACGCAATAATCATCTGCTGCTTGCCTTCGACCGTGCGCGAATACTTGCGCAGGTACGTAGACAGCTCCATTTCGGTGGCACCGCCGCCAGCAACCACAGACTTGTTCTTGATCGCACGGCGGACAATCATGATGGCGTCGTGGAGCGAGCGCTCGACCTCGGCAATGAACTGCTCGGCACCACCACGGAGTACGAGCGTGCATGTCTTGGCAAGAGGGCATCCCTCAAACACGTTGAAGCGCTCGCCACCAATCTGGCGCTCCTCAAACTTGGCACACGTGCCGAGATGGTGCTCCTGGATATCGTTGACTGACGTTTGAATCGCACCGCCAACGGCCTGCACGACACGGTTCAGGTCGTCCGCAGCAACACGGCCGGCACAGAAAATGTCGCGGTCGGCAAAGAACTGCGTTGCGAGGTCTCCAATGGGCAGCTTGGAGAGCACAACCTTGGCGCCGGTCGCCACAATCTTGTCAAGCTTCTCGTAAATGATGGACCACTCGGCATCCACAATAGCCTGGTACTCGGAAACCTCCTGCACGCGGACCTCGGCATTGTCCTTCTCGGCCTTGAGCTCAAGCTCGACGTTGAGCGAGATGATCTTGGGGTTCACAAAGCTCTTGGGCTGCTGCTCGAAGCCGGCGTACGAGAACGTCTTCTTGAATGCAACACCGTTGACGAGGAGCGAGTCCTGCATGGCACCGCCAGCAACCTTCTTGATGCCAATCATTTTCTCGTTGAGCTCAACCTGGTCGAGGCTCAGCACGGCATCCACACACATCTTGGTGAAAAAGTCCTTCTGGCCGTGGATGAGCTTGGACGACATGGCAGTGGATGCGCACTTTTCAAGGAGCTGGCGGAACTCGCTGTTGTAACATGGCATCGAGGGCAGGAGCATCAGCGTCTGGCAGCATGGCATTAAGTGAAGAGTGGACAAGAGAGGCGTACAGCTCGTTCTTGCGCTCGATCTGGACAGCCATTTCACGGATCTTGTTCACTGCCTGGAAACGCATGCGAGCGCCAGAGCAAAGGGAGAGATCAGCGTCAGCCGTCCGATGACAAGCAGACATGCCACCAATGATGGAGTGCATGAATGCATGAGCCTACCAACACGGAAGCGCGTCTAAAGCCCTTGATGATAATCTGGGGTGAGACGCCCTCCTCAATATACTGCTTGACCTCCTTAAGGAATTCAGCAGCAAGCAGTGTGACACTGGTGGTGCCATCGCCGACCTGTCCAGACGCATCCAGCATTCCCATGTTGTGCATTCATCCAGACGAATCCATGGTGTAGATCCAGCAGGGTTGCAGATGTGAGTGTGCAGGATCGTGTCTAGCAAACGCCTCCGAGTCCACGGCAGACAAACCTCGGCATCCTGTGCACGGGAGATGTCGACAATGGCTTTTCCAGCAGGGTGCACAATGTCCAGAAGCGTGAGGATGGTAGCACCGTCGTTGGAGATGGTGACGGAGCCTTGATGCCGGGCGGCAGTTGATGCAAGACGAACGTGAGCGTGCATATGCAAGACAAGTCAGTGCGGATGGGCGAGCGGGCGGGCGGAACAGGAAAGAGAGCGTGGTCAGTATGAATGGATCCAAGGGACGAGATGGAGGCAGGCCATGTACCCTTGGAGTCGACAATGAGCTTGTCCATGCCGCGGGGGCCAAGAGTGGTGCGGATGGTGTCGGCAATCGCCATGGCGGCGTTGATGTTGGACAGCAGCTGGCCCTTGCCCTGCGAGGTGTCGGTGCCCTCTCTGAGGATAATGACTTGGGGTTGCTGGACACACAAGCAGGGCACGGTTAGCACAGGCGGGTCTGTTGCAGCGGGCGGCATTGGAAGTGGGGATGGAGGGCGGCGTGCAGGCGGGCGGAGCTGTGGCGGTCTGCAGCGGTCCGGCGTGGGTCTGGCTTGGACGGAGCAAGCAGGCGGCCAAGGCAGACGATCTGAGCCGCCGAGAGGACGAACAGCAGGCGGCGGTCGGTCGGTGGTAGGTGGTCGGCGGTCGGCGGATGGTGAACATGGTGCAGACCGGCTGGCAGGTGGCGCACAACTGCTGCTGCTCAAGCCGCTCAACTACTCGAGCAGCTCGAGCAGGACCGCAACGGTCCAGCCGACCGTGATCTGAGCGAGCCAGGGTCCCACAACGGTCCTGTGCGGCATGAACCGCGACGATGTTGTAGGACGGCTGCAGAGTCACTGCCCCTGAAAGGACCCACTTGGACCATTGCATCAAGAACCAACAGCCTGCCACCGGCCGCTTCTCTGTCTGCTGAAGCACAGGAGCACTCGACAGATGGCACACGAGCACAGAGGCACAGGAGCACACACCATGCCGTTCATGATGGGCTTGATTGACGGGACGATATTCAAACAAACACCAAGGATTTTGGAATTAAATTCGTGGCAAGAGGCGACGGATGCAACCCAGATATCACACGATGGGAGGTTCGAGTCAGCAACGAGCATGCGACGACAGGCGGGCGATGGCACATCCAACAAGGGTCTCACCTTCTATTGAAGTGACCCGTTAGGTCGATCGGGAGGTCCCCCGATTCAAAGTGTTGTTGTTGGCAGACATGGCAGCATGATCTGATCCCATGAGGCCACGTGCAACTTGAAGGGAAGCAGATCGGGTGACGGAGGCTGCTGGACGACAGGCTGATCAGGCGGTGTCGCGAGCAGCATGATGTGATGTTGTGCACGCCACTGGATGTCATGATGAGTTGCCTCAATGTCTGCAAGGTACTCTGGCGTGGCTGGATTGCTGTCAGGTGGCGTGTGCGTCAAGTAGAGCGGCCGGTGTCCAAAGAGCAGATGCCACAGTGCAACCATCCCGATGTTGGTGGCTCCAAGCACGTCTCGGTGGTAGACGGTCTTGCATGGTATGCACTCGTAGCGTCGCAGGTTGGTGCGGTTCTCGTATGGGATCCGCTGCTTGCACTGCGGGCACATCTGGCTGGTCAGGTTCTCGTTGCAGCGGTAGATCTGTGTGTGTGTGTGTGTGTGGTGTGTGTGTGTGGTGTGTGGCATGATCGTGTGTCAGTTGGTGCACAGATGGATGGATGGATGGATGGATGGATGGATGGATGGCATATCAGACGCACATAGGCATATCCAGACGACCGCAGATGCCTGATGAGAACTTCTCAAACACAGCGTGCCGCCACCTTGACCTGTAAAGTCGATGCCAAATGCCCAGACAACGGGAATGTCCTTCTCTGTTGGCTTGTCACAGCGGCCTTGAGACGCATCGGATGCACGCTCTCCAGTGGTCGATCCTGCCAGCTTCATGATGCCCTCAAGAGCTGTCCGCGATCAGACATGCGCTGCAGCGCATGGCAAACCGCTTGGCCTTGACCTTCTGTGGAATGCCACGCCATGCCATGCCATCCAGTGCAATCAGCATGGCGATCAAGCAGCATGGCGGTCATGTCAATGGGCATCCAGATACAGAGAAAGCGTACCCGTGCATTCAGGAATGGCGTGCAGTACGCATGGCAGCGCAGATCCCAAAAGGCTCTCTCGCCAGGCTTGACGCCTGGATCGGCATGCTTTGCTGTCTTGAATGCGATGGCTTGTGGATGTCAGCAGCCTTGGCAAGTCGATCAGCAAACCTGACACAAGAGACAAGCACTGTGAGTTGATCTGGTCAAGAGTGCGCATGGCAGAGTCATTGCATGCATACCACTGCTGAAAGTCACGCTCAGCTTGAACATGCCAGAGGAGAGCACATAGTTGGACTCGAGCTTATACGAAAGTCTCTGAGATCAACCAGATACTGGACGCGCCATACAGGTACCGCTGCCCCAATCAAGCTGACAACGCGAACAGCTGGTAGCCTTGGTCAGTGAACAGATTGTTGGCGTTGATGATGTTGAGCAATCGCTGCGAGGCGTAGAAGCTGAGCTTGCCCTGTCATGCCATGCATGAGTGAGGAATGTGCAATGCATGTGCACCAATGCGCAAGTTTAGCATGCAAGTGGCTTACAGGATTGGTCGCTTTTGGCTTGGTGGCTGATGGGTTGGCTGGATTGGCGGCTGTGGATGGCATGTCAGTCGGTGTGGACAACAAGAACGCGTCTGGATTGGCACAGCAACTCACATTCGCCATCCAAGTGATCATGCCCGTCATGCCCATCATCAGCCTCATCGTCATCATCATCATCATCATCATCATCATCATCAGGCATGCCATCAGCAAGGCTGGGCTGCTCGCCTAAAGATGCCATGTTGGAGCATGCAGATCAAGGCGGCAGTCAGAACCAATGTGTGCACCAAAGCATTCAAGCACGCCACATACTGCGAGGCGACTCTGGACGGTCTGTGCAATAGTCCAGCGCCAATTGAAAGATGCTGTATCCGTCCGTCCGGAAGCTGCCCACCGCGGTCGGTTTGCTTGGAATTGCAGGAGGAAGACCATCAATCACGGCGTCTATAAACTCCTGGCGCTCCTTGCCAACCAGACCCTCGTGATCAGCCAGTTGCATCGCATCAGCAATGACTGCGTCATTTGCTTGGACCTGCTCAAACACCTCCTTGTCGGCCTCGTCTGGCGTCTGATAGCGGCCTTTCTTGGGGCGGAGGCCGGGAAGAAGTATGTTGAGGATACAGAGCTCCTTGCTATTGCTGAACGCCTTCTTGATCGTCCTGTTGGATGATGCGAGACCCAATCTGGCTTTTTGGTAGTCTTGGATAAAAGTGGAGTGTTAGCATCATATCATGTAGACATGGCATAAACAAGTGCGACCTACTGAGTGCAGCAAGGAGCTGCAGCCGCAAGTATGCCAAAGCAGCACTTTGCTCGCCACGGATGCGATCACCCCTACTCCCCATCACCGCCCAAAAGAGCGTTGTCTCGGTGACGAGGATGAAGGGATCGCGGCTGGCTGCTTGCGGGCACAGCTTGTTTGTCGTGCCAGCAAGCTTGGACAGCTCGTAAAAGATCACGATCTCTGACCGAGACACATCAGGCACCAGCGTCTTGAGCTCGTGCAGCTCTTGCGGGATTGTATCAAGACCGCTGTCCTCAGTGGCCGAGGAAGAGCTGGATGCCGCGTCCTTGGTGGTGGTGGCCTTCCTGCCCCGTCGCTTCTTGGGCCTGCCGCCCTTGTTGGCTGACGAAGAGGTGGACCGGCCCCGCTTGAGACTTGAGGTGGGAGGAGCAGTATCCAAAGTGGCCAGCGGTGTGGCGTCCTCGATCGCTGGTGGTGTAGCGTCCTTGGCAGCCTTGGCAGCAGCAGCCTTGGCGGCCTTGGCAGCCTTGGCGGTCTTGAAAAGTGCCGCAATCCACACTCTCACGTCCTCAATGGATGCACTGGGCATCATCTTGAGGGCTGCAGTGACGGCCAGCTCAGACTGGCTAGAGATGTAGTGCCGCGCGAGCATGCCACACACATCCCTGGCCAGATTGCCGTAAATGTCGTTCTTTGCATCTGCGCAAAGGCTGCCATCAAGCCTGTAGGGCAAGACAGCCTCCATAGTGCCCGCGTGCACAGCGTCTGCCGTCTGCGCACTTGTGTGCATCAAGGCCGACAGCTCTGCATCTGCCTGCACCACGGCTGACAGGATCGCATCGGCCTGGATTGTCACCGTCTGCTGCGTCGCGTCCATCATGTCGACATCCATCGTGGCTGCTTGCATCGCGTCCATCTGTGCCATGTCCATCATGGCTGCTTGCCGCGCGTCTTTCTGGAACGTGTCGCTGTGTGCCGTGGCCGCCTGCTGCATTGCATCAATCAGTGGCATGTCCATCAGCATTGTGCACGTCTGCATCATGTCCATCTGTACCGTGTCATCCTGCAGCTTGGCTGCGTTGGTTTGCAGCACCCTCCGCGTCCAGGTGCGATGGATCGTCATTTGCATGACTGTTACGATCCAGGAGTGGATGGCATGCTTTGTTGCTTGCGGCTGCACCATCATGCTGTCCGCCAGGACATAGCCAAGATGGCGCAGCAGCATTTCCACAGCACCGCCTCCACCTGATATACTGCTGGTGAGGGCTGTAAGCAGCTCATTTGCTGATGGAACTGCTGCTGCTGGGTGGTGGTGGTGGCGGTTGGACGGCTGAAGATGAAGCGCCGGTGCTGCTGGCCTGCTGTCGGCTGATTGTGCACATCATGCTCGTCCTGGATGCATGGGTCGTCAGGCTGCACATGGGTTCATCCTGCTCATCGTGCTCGTCCTGCTCGTCCTGCTCGTCCTGATCGTTCTGCTCGTCCTGATCGTCGAGGTCGCCATGCATGTTGGGTTGCTTGGCAATCTTGGCAGTATCAAAGGCGCAGATCTTGAGAGCCGTGTCACTGTCGAGAGTCACCAAGCTGCCATAGCGAGGGATCTTTGTGTCGCTGCTGTGCGGGCCGGTGCCGTACATGTGCCAAACAATGATGCCCTGCTTGTGAATGCATCCACCTGACAAGAGCGTCGCGCTCTCGTCCTCATCAAAGTCCTCCGGGTTGACATAGTAATACTGCGTCAGCTTGCCTTGGCTTGCCTCCAGGACACAGTACTCCAGAGGCAGAGGCGCGTCTGCATTCAGCTTGATCAGATCCGCGACCATGGCGCCGATCAAGGCAAGGGCAGCACGCCACAAGCCGGCCGTGAAATAGTAGACTGTGAGGGTGGCGTCGTGGCTGATTGAACTGGGTGTCTGCTCAGCGAGTGGTGTCTTGGTTTGGGGCCCAAAAAACTTGGTGTTTGCGAGATCGCATGACTGCATCTCCTGCATACCACACAAGTCAGCATCCACAAAGCCAAGCAAACAGAGCAGCATGCCGATCAAACCCCATACCGCCATTTTGACAATCTGCTCAGGGCGGCTGTGTGCATTGCCTTTAGGTCTTGGCTGTCCTTTGGGATGGTGGCTGCGGCAAGTGTCATGACTGGCATCGCAATCATGCGGCCGAGCTTTGCAAGCTTCTGACGAGTTGCCACTCGACTGCCAGCAACCCATCTGTGGCATGACACACGTGTCAGCAAGCACATTCAAGGCACATGGCATGCCATATGTCGCGTACGCCTTCTTCTTGCCAACAGTTCCAGCCTTGCGAGCACGCAGGCCTGACTTCTTCTTGTTCTCTCTGATGATCTCCTGTAGTGTGGCCTTCTCTTTTTTCTTGGCACGCTCCTTTGTGTGCGCAGCCCGCTTGGCTGCCGTGAATTGGAATGGCGCCTGTGACGGTTGGATGCAGCATCAGGCGGCCATTCCAAGTGCACCAAACACAGCCACAATCGCCAATGGTGCACCAAACTCACCGTCGTCTCAGTGTCGGCAAGATCGCCAATGGGAAAGGTCTTGGAGCATGCCAGTGCTGCGAAAATGTTGTTGGACAACCGTGGTGGCTTGGGCGGCGGTGGAGGAGGACCAACCTGTGGAGTGGGATGGTGAGCAATCGCGCCAAATCATTCCATGCACATGCAGTCAGTGGAAGTCGAGACGCACTGCACTTTGCTCAATGATGGACTGCAGCAGAGCGACGGCCTTTTGGCGCTGATTGATGAGTGTTGGCGGTTTGGCGTTTTCTGGATGTGGACCTATGGGGTGCTCCAGGAAATACAGCCAGGCTGACGCCTTGTCGTGGATAGCAGCGACAATGGATCGCGGTGCAACTCGCGTGGTCATCCTGCCATGGTACTCGACTTTCTGCGTCTCTGTGTCCAGTACTATGCATTCAACACAAATGGATCTGTGAGTGCATTGTGCAATCATTTCAATGCAATCAACACCTACTGGGAGTGGATGTATGCCGGTGGGATGCGCATGGCGGATTGGCAATCTTGTCCAGCTGCGTCTGCATTCTCATTGCTGCGTTCTGTCCAGAAGCAATGGATCAAGTCAGCCGCATTCAAAATGAACAAATGCACGTGGTGCAAGAGCAACAGCATGCATTCAAGCCATGCAAACATACCAATGCGCGATAGATTGGCTCATCTGCTGGGAGGAGCTTAAAAATGCCATCTGCGCCAAGAAACTGCTCGCTGGCAATCTGCAGCAGCTGGGCACTTGCTGCTTTGCAGATGGCTGCCAGGATGTTGCGACGCGTGACAGCATCGTAGCTGCTCGCAAGGCGGTTGACTGTGCACCTGATGATGGTGTCGAGTGCCACATGGCAACCCTTCACCTCACTGAAGGCAGCATCCAACCGCCTGCTGCCAACAGTGCTGCTGACAAGCTGCTCGACCCTGCCACGTGTCAGGTGGACAAGCTGGACGCCGTTCTCAGCCTGCTGCCGCTGCTGTGCAGTATGGCTCAAGCAGCATCCATCCATCAAGCACCTGCACAATAACAAGATCGCAGCATCAGAAACAGAAACTCAGTGTCAGTTTTGCCAGAAACGCCACAGATTCCATGCATTCATACTTCATTCCAACAGATGGAGTCGTGTTGACATCCATGTGGTTGATGTGGTCGGCTTGAGGCTCAGATCTGTGCAAGGCATTCAACGCGTCAATGCCATCATGTCCGTGACATCCTTCAAGAATAAACATACCTCGCGACGATCGGCGCTGTGATTGCACCAGCAGAGGCCCCAACATCATTCCGGTTGACAAAGACTTCAAATGCGTTCTTGAATGGCTGCACGAGGATATTTGTAGCACTGTCAACTCTCCTTACAAAGTATCCTATCACAAGTTAAGTTGAAATGACTGCTACACAATTTAGGGTTGTTCACTCCAGCCCTTGCCGTCCAGTTGATGAATGCAACGTTGCTATCATAGCAAGGAAAGGGGCATGTGTTTCGACTCAGTGACGTGTTTGGTTGTTGTCTGGATTTTGATTGGGATATTGCCGCCTCAAACGTCGAGACGCAATGTCCCAGAATGTATTGAAAGCTATGGTTAAGCAATTAATGGTCATTGGCTAAGCCTATGATTCTGACAAGGCACAATACTGATTTCTGATCATGCAGTATTTGTTGTGTCTGCGTTCATAAATGAATTTGAACTTGTTGTTGTGAATGTATTGGATTATTGCAAGGGACGTTCAATGTAAAGCATATTGTTTGCGCAAGTAGTATTGTTCATCCTTCAACGAATGTGGGTGAGTTTTCGCTCAACTTGCTGAGAGTTGCTTAACCGATATCAGCCGTGTTTGTGTCGTAGAGTGGATCCACCACGAGGTATCCAAGTTTCGACAGCTTTTGACTCCCATGCAGGATAAATTGTCAGTTGCCACTTCCGGAGTTGAGATATCGGCGGAAGTATGACCATGACGACATGCTAGTCTGGTCCCTAAATGGAGCTGCAAGACGAGCATTTAGCGGGTAGACCAATGGTGATTGGATGATAAGCGCAAGCTTTGTGCACAAGTGTATCGCATGCTTACATTCAACAATCCCATACAATGAAAACATATCAATATTGCCTGACAGCAACACAGAGTTGACTTTGAAGCATACCAAATGGCGCTTACAACCAAAGACATGTCTTTCCGCCAATGAAGACGGCTGCTTTACGCTTTCTTTCGCCTCTGATAGTCTCAACACTCGACAGTATCCTCCCTAATCGTCCCGTCTTGATCTATCAAGCAGGTGCATATGACCTTGCGCTCACGCTTTTGTTCGTGTTTTATATGAACCTGTGAGATTCAGATGCGGTTTGTGCGATGTAGCCATTAACGATCAAATCAAGGATGCTGATGCTGATGTCGTCAATAACTATGGTTACTAGTCCGTTGTATCGGTCGACAATACTGTGCTTCGTCGTCTCCGCTGTGCTTTGATTCTCTGGCCTTACATGACTAGCCTTGAACTTCCAGGCTGCACTGCACTTTATCAAGATGCACGCATGTAAACATTTGGTTGCAAATCCATAGTGGCCTTATCGAAACGTGCGTCAATCCCGATCGTAGTTTGCCACACGGTTGGTCGCAGTATGAACTAGCCTTTGTTCTTCCCAACTTTGACTGGCCTGATGATCTTATGGTGCTTGCTGCTGCTTCAATGGTTGAAGCGGCATGGTGTCAGTCGTGTCAGTCCAAAAAACACGATAGGGAAAGACCAGGAGTGAATCCATGGCTTGACGCAACAGTCCCGGCATATTTTCTGTCGCAATGGATTTGAATGTGTATGTTGTTTTGTTGTAGCTCTAGTTGGGGGTCACTTTTGCATGCGAACGTGAGAATATTCATCGCGCAGCACTTGGACCTGCGGTTTTCAAATTGCTCGACGCGTTTTCCGTCTTTCCCAACCCATCAGCAACCACAATGGGCGGAGTTGGCAATACAACAACGAGCAATACAAGCACATCGCCAGCACACGATGCCTGCGAAGTGACAGAGGCGGGCGAGCATGACATCTTCATTCGCGTGCTGCTCATGCTCGTGATGATTACCGCTGCACTCAATCTGGCGCACTACCTGCATCATAAGAAATTCAAGTACATTGGAGAATCGGCCGTATACATTTTGCTTGGTATGTGGGTTCTATGGTACTGCCAAGCCAGGGTTGGTCTCCTTGGTTGCTGTTTGCATTGGCATGTATGCTTGGTCGCTTGCTGTGCTGCCTCTGCGCATTGTCTACACTGCCCTGGTCAGTGGGCCAGTCTGCCTTGTGCTGGCATTCGATGGTTGGCAGATAGTCACGACACGACACGTCGCGTCTTGCGTTTGCGTCTTCATGAGGGCAGCCATGAAGCCGCGACAGTGACGTGGCGATGCTCGACTCAGGTCTTGCAAACACTCAGCTTGGTGCCACCTGGTACACTGAATACGTACGGCTGGATTGGATGGCTGACTTGTGCTATGGGTTGGCGTGTCCTGTTGCCTTGAAAGGCCTTGTCATTTCGTTTGGCTGGACATCCATGGCATACGACCCAAGCAACATGGCCATCCGGCTCAACTCTCACTTTTTCTCGCTGGTCTTGCTCCCTCCCATCATCTTTGAGGTGCGTCCGCGGTGCCATCATTGTTGTCTGTGATGTTGCCGTCTGCTTGGCTCTGTCAAAGCCTAACAGACTGCCGCTTGCCCTGCCCGCCTTCCTCCTCATACGGCATTTCTCTGAACATAGGGCGGCTTTAATCTGCAACGGACGTCCTTCTTCAACAACATCATCCCGATTCTCGGCCTGGCGCTCGTCGGCGCGTTTTATTCGACCTTTGTGACATCCATCCTCATGTGGGCGTTCTCGCGCATCTTGACAGAGCAGGGATGGACCGTCATCGAGTCACTTGTGTTTGGCTCCATCATTTCCTCCACGGACCCGGTCACTGTCCTGTCGCTGCTTCCCTCGAATGTCGACCGGCGTCTCTACATGCTCATCTTTGGTGAAAGCGCTCTCAACGATGCCGTCTCGATCATTCTTTACCGCTTCTTCACGGGTCTCCAGGCTGAATCCTCTGACCTCGGCGTGCTCCCGTTTTTTGTGTCTGTTTGGCTAGTTTTGGCGTGTTTCTTGGCTCGTTCTGTGTTGGCGTTATCGTCGCCATGGTGTTTGCAAAGATCACAAAGCACGTTTGGATCCCGGGCTATGAGGGAGCCATCTACGAAATGGTGATGCTGTTCATCTTCGCCTACTCAAGCTACCTCCTCGCCGAAATCCTGTCTCTGACCGGCATTATCAGCATCTTCTTTTGCGGCATTGCCATGTCGCACTATGCCTATAGTAATTTGACCGACCTAACCCAGCGCACCATGAAGGTCAGTCGGCTGGAGCTGGAGAGATGACAGCAAGCATTTCGTCCGATCCGCCGTCTCACCAAACGCGCATGCATTCCAACCATTTTCGTTGCCTTTACAACCATGCTTCCCGTTTGGTTCGCGTCCTTTCCTGCAACAGGTGACGATTCGCATGATCTGCATCATGTGCGAAGGATTCATTTTCCTGTACCTTGGCTTGGGTCTTCTCTCCTTTGGCACCGTGTACGACCCCGTCTTTATCATTTTTGCTCTTGTAAGTCTGATATTCTGTCGACATGTGCGATGGCGATGATTGCTGACCCATCAACCGATGCAATGACTGGTGCGAATGCATTGTGACAGATTGCCATTCTCATCTCCCGCAGTCATGTTTTCATCATCCTCTCAATGAGCCAGTTCCTTCCTGGCCAGCAGCCGGTCCCTCTGAACCAGCAGACACTCATGTGGTTCTCTGGCCTTCGTGGAGCGTCGCGTTTGCCCTCGGTGTCAATTTCCTTGACCACCCAGACTTTGGACCTGCCATCAAAGGCCTCATCTTTGGCACGACGGTCATGGTGGTTGTCGCAACTGTGCTGATTTTCGGCGGTATGACTCCATACATGCTCAAGTGGCTCAAGATCACGCCTGACGACGAGCCCGGCTCGGACGGTCATGGCGACCACGAGGCTGTCGCTGGCAACGAGCAAGGCGCCAACCAGAGCGGCGATCAGAGGAGAGAGGTCAAGTACGAGGAGGAAGAGAATGTCATTACTGAAGAAGACCTTGAGCAGCCCGTGTTTGGCTGGCTCTACCGTCTTGACGCACAGTAAGTTGTCTTGTTTGGCAATGCGAAGATTGCACATATGAACATGCCATCAAGGTGGCCGACACACTGTTTGTTGACGCTCTCGCGATTGTGCGGCTCCCAAGGTACATCCGTCCGCACCTTTCGCACAATGCCAAGGACCATATTCAAGCCCTTGCAGCCATCCATCGCCGCGAGTCGCGAATCCAGTCGCGGCAGTCGTCGATGCTCGAGACTCGTCTCAGCGTTGTGTCGCAGATGGGCGGACACGTTGGAGGATCAGGTCTTGTTCAGTCGCCCATGTCCATTTCGCACAAGAAGCGAGAGGACGAGGACGATCGTGCCAAGCTCATCAACAAGACCAACCAAGCGGAAGAAATCGCTCTGGAAGCAGTGTCACTCAACTAGGCTAGATCGGCATATACTGGCTACTTTTCTGCATTCGACACGCCTCCAACCCATCAAAGCTACTCTGTCCGCATGCAGCCTGTGAATCTCCCTCTCACATCCGCCATATTCTCGTGCAACACTCTCTGTTTTGTCGTGTCTCACTCTTGATCACTTTGGGCTTGAACCAACAATGTTCAGTTTTCCCACACCATACTTTTAAGCCTGTAGATGATGCATTTCTTCAATGTCATCGACCAACGTGCGACACCATGCGGAGAGAGTCGATGGACAGCTGCAGATGCTCAAAGTCAAACAGCGCATGGTCCAAGCCGCGATGCTTGGCGTGGCTTGACCTGGAGTGGCCGCGACGAGAGGCAGAGATGGTGCCGTTTCGTCAAGGAGTAGCAGCTGTAGAGACTCGAGGCGTGCTTCAAAGCTGGCGGCAAAGACGGACGCCAGCGGGAAGGTTGCGATGCTGTCCAGGAACGCAGGGAGCGGCGCGCTGAGCCGAGACAGGAACGGCGAGTATCGGCGATGATCATCCTGATCGTGCAGTTGTTGGCTGTCGTCGTCCATGCTGTCGATCCCGTCTGTAAAGTCGTCAAGGAGGAGTGTGTGGTCAAAGAGAGGTTGATCCGGCAACTGCTCTTGGAGGATGTCGCTGTCGTCGCTGTCGTCGCTGTCTCGCTGTCCGTGATGCTGTTTGGTGTTGTGGCAGTGTGCATATTCAAGTGCACAAACGGCTGCGATATCGACAGCTGGCGACGCTCTGCGGTCTGCAAGAAGGGGCTGGGGATGCGATCCATTGCGACCGTGGTGCTGGAGCTGCTTCTTGCCCGTCTTGTCCCGTCTTGCCCCGGCTTCGGATCGCTGCTGCTACTGCTGCTGGAGGTGCTGCTGCCGCTTGGCGATGACGCATGCTCCCACGACTCCAATGCCGACGCCTCAAATGCCTCAATGCAACCATCGCCGTCGGTGTTTCCATCACGTGTGTGAATGATGCGTGCCAATGCGAGCCGCAGGATGTGCGACCGTTCGAGCGGCGTGTTGATGGTGTCGAGCAGGTCGATGCTGCTGTCGTTGCCGTCCATCGGCTCGTGGTTGTGAGGGCAGTCTCAACCTGATGCAGCTGCACAGGCCTCTTGAAACAATGGGTTTCATCGAGGGTCCCGCGTCGTCCGTGCCGCCGCCACCTCCATCTTTCACGTGAGAGCGGCCGGAATGGTTAATCCTACCTTGGCTATATAACAAGGACCCTGTCCCTTGTCGAGGTCTGCCCAACTCACATCAACAACAAGGTGCGTATCCGTCGCAGCCGTCCGTCGATCGCAGCGTTCCCCTGCCTGCATGCATTGGCTGCGCTGGCGCCGCTGCGGCTGTCTGTTGCGGCGCCACTTCACCAGTGCGCTGCCTTCATCGCCTTGCAGCCGTCCTGCCAGTCCGCCCTGTCGTCTGCCTTGCTCTGGCCGCACACGCCTGCGCCGCACACACCCGCACCGTTTCCCCGCAAGAGCGTCCATGCGAGCCATGTGAGCCATGTGAGCCCAGCCGACTCGCCGTGCACACGGCTGCAGCCTGTCTGGTGTGCGTCTCTTTGACACCAGCAGCCGCAGTCTGCGTGCTGCATCGCTGTACGCCACCAGTGCACACGCACACACATGCTCTGCTCTCTGCTCTGCTCTGCTCTGCTCTCTGGGCATCGTGTGCAATGTTGCTTGCATTGCATCGCACTGCAATTCAGATGCCGCTGTCCGCTGTTCCTCTGGCGGCCCCGCCGCCCCCTGTCTTGTGCAACGCCTGCCGCTGCAATTTTTCGCTGACACTTGAAACGCCGCCGGCCGCCGCCTTTCATCATCTGACGCCTTCATCCTTCCGTTTTGGCCAAATGCTTGTGCCGTCTGCTCGTCTGTCTCGCCGCCCGTCCATCCTCGTCATCGCCGTCTGCTTGTCTTGCGCTCGTCCGCCTTTTGTTCTCTCTCTTTCCCTCGTTCTCGTCACCTAGTCAAACATGTCTGGCATCATCGACACCGCCAAGGTACGTTTGTGTCTGGTCGCGGATGGTGCACCACTGCCCACGACGTGCTGCTCACACAACTCTTGGCTGCTCTCTACAGTCCGCTGCTTCGTCTGCCGTCAACACCGCTTCGTCGGCTGCCAACACTGCCGTCAAGACCGCTTCGTCGGCCGTCAACTACGCCACGTCGACTGCCACCTCGGCCGTCAACTACGCCACCTCGACCGCTTCGTCGGCTGTCAACTACGCCACGTCGACCGCTTCGTCGGCTGCCCGCGGTGCCGCCTCGACTGCCTCGTCTGCCGTCAACTACGCCACCACCACCGTCACTGCCTACACCCCCGGCCCCATTGTCAAGCTCGTCCAGTCGACCGTTGACGGCGCCAAGGCTCTCGGCTCTGACCCCGTCGGCACCGTCAAGCCCTACGTCCCCACCTTTGTCATCCACGCCGGTGAGAAGACCTACGAGATTGTCCAGCACACCAAGGACCGCACCACCCAGAACGTGTCTGCCGCCACCGGCTTCATTGTCACCAAGGTCAACGGCACCGTCAAGGCTGTCACCTCGGTCCCTGCCATCGGCAGCCTGATTGACCAGCTCAACAAGCTCACCACCCCCATCCTCACCAAGCTCGGCGTCAAGAAGGCCGGCGAGGTGTCCGAGGGCGAGGTTGTCACTGACGTCAAGGAGGTCTCTGCCG
Organism: Entophlyctis helioformis; assembly: GCA_025526915.1. Lineage (NCBI taxonomy): Eukaryota > Fungi > Chytridiomycota > Chytridiomycetes > Chytridiales > Chytriomycetaceae > Entophlyctis > Entophlyctis helioformis. The sequence goes on along the minus strand of JAHLKH010000014.1, from coordinate 50,478 downwards.
CCACCGAGAAGGAGCTTTAAGCATCGTACAATAAAATCATTTCATTGCATTCCATTTGCTGTTTAGTGGAACCTTATGGGCAATAGCAACTCCCAGGCTGGCGGCCGGCCTCTCATCCCGCGCATCTGCCGTCTGAGCAGGTGCTGTCGCTTGCAGCCAAACACGGCCGTACGTTTGCCGCTGGCCATACATTGCGCTTCAGCTACTTTGCTGACGATGTGCCCATGGCCAGTATCCATTGCACAGCTGGACAGCTGTTTCAGGCACTTTGCGTCAATCCAGCTCGACACTGTTGGACAAGAAGCAGCCACCAGCACTGGCACAGCAGCCAAAAACTCCAGGCCGGCATCTGTCGCGCAACGCATCACACAAGAATGGGTCTTGGAGAGGGTCAGCCAGCTCACTTGCCATTTGTGCTAGTATCGGCCGTGCATCCACTTCCCTGACAGCTCTGCTGCGCAGGTGTTTTCGCTGCTCTTCACCGGCACACACCAGCCAGCCCATCCCCAGTTTCCTTTGACACATATCTGCATGCTGTTTGTGCCTGGCAACGGTCGAGCATCGACGAACGTCTGGAATGTATGTCGGCGCGTTCCAAGCGTGACCATTTCCTTCCTCGCTCACCACTCGCCTTGCCATAGTCGTTTTTCGGGTCTTGGATCTTGACGGCGACAAGGCCCTCTCTGACGACGACTTGCTAATGATGCTTCAGCAGCTCTTGCCACACCAGGTAGTTGTGATTCGTGCATGCGCCCAATTGTCTGACACGACATGCAATCTGACAGCCGCCCAGTTCAAGACTGGCGATCGCGTGCGTGTTCGTCGGTCGCTGGCTAGCCATGGCGTTCTGCGCTACATTGGGGTCCCTCACTTTAGCACAGGCGGCCGTGTCTGGGCAGGCATCGATCTGGATGAGCCTAGTAGGTTGCTCGGTTTCCACGCTTCACCATTGGCCAGCTCGGACCTGACTTTGTGTACTTGCACTGCTTGTACGTCGTAGCTGGTCGCCACAATGGCCTTGTTGACGGCCGGCGATACTTTAATACCAAGGACAAACACGGGGTCTTTGTCGAATTGACATCGCTAGACTTTGAACCAGACTATGAGGCATGCCATGACTTGCTCAAACACTTGGGCCAGCCAACCACAAGCGACCCAAGTGGCGTGACAAACACTCTTCTGACAGCCGACACTCTGGGCATCACGGCCAAGCAGTTCTGCGAGCAGCTGCGCTCGGAGCCATGGGTTGTTGATCTTCTCCTCACAGACGTACTGACATAAGCAAGCATGGATTGCCAACCGATCACCGCCCTTCAAGTGTTGGACGTGCAGAGACCCATACTGTGGCAGTCGATGCTGGTGGCGAGAAGAGCTCGCAGCGTCTGGCACTTGATCCAGCACTGCCAGCAACGAAAAGTACCCTAAACATAGTTCCATGGTGTTTTATATTCCGGCGGCCAATAAACGCCATGCCAGAGAGTATAAACCGGTGCGATCGCCTAGTGCGCGGCCATTTCCGTGCGGTAGAGCTCCTCCAATACCTCCACAGCCTCCTTGTCCAGCACAACCATCTCGTACTCCATGAGCGCACTCACAGAGACGTGCTCGGCAGCTGCAACCAGCTGCTTTCTCTCGCCTTCGGGAACATCCTCGGTCGGGTTTGCAACCTCGAACGAGTCCAGAGCCTCAATAAGCGCCAGAGACGGCTGCGAAGCACCGTAGAAGAAGCACGTTTTGCGGCCCGAAATGCCCAGTCGCCGCAGGCGGTCGCGCATCTCTGCCTTGGACGCGTTCGGTGCAGCGAGAAGGTCCACCACCAGAAGCTGGTCCTGTGCAAACTTGGTAGACAGCGCCGTGCGGATGCCCAGGTTGTACACCTTGCGAGGAATGTCTGTCGCCTTGTTGTGAGGGTGGGGTCCGTGCACCGTGTAGCCTGTCCGCCACGCGCAGACGCACGGATTATTGGTCCGCAAGCGCCAGTTGCCACCAATGTCAGCGGCCATGGCACACATCCAATGGTCGACAGCCAATCTGCGGATGCCGCAGCCAGCACAATGCCTGCCTACCTCCGACAAACTGCGGAGCACGAATCGTGCCAACACGAGCCTTGCCACGTCCCTTTTGCTGGAACGCCTTGCGTGTCGAACCACGCACCTGGCCACGGGTCTTGCTGCTCTCCGTGCCCTGCTCGCGCCAGTTGCGCTCGTACTCGAGCACCTGCGCAATCACATCTGAGCGCACCGGCTGGCCAAAGACATCGCGGCTCAGCTCCACCAGACCAGCAAAGGCTCCAGTGTTGAATGCATGCAGCCAAGACTGCACAAACGGGTACTTCCACCAGGCGTCTGTTGCCGACAGAGCCAGGCCGATCAGCCAGTGCGTGCCAGTGTCAGTCTCCACACATCCAGCACGACCGCAAAGACAAGAGCCTCAAGGGCACCAAGGGCCATCCAGCAGAAACGCACTTGCACGGTCTTCGTACTGCGGCACACTGACTAGTGGCAGGCGGCCAACAGAAATGATCTCTGTTTTGGGGTGCAGGAGCGACGTCGAGGTGGTGCTGGCGCTTGCACTGTTGGCCGCTGAGGTGGGCAGCTCAAACAGCTTGGACATGTGGGTAGGAGCTGCGGACTTGAGCACCCTGCCCTCGCTGCTGTTCACGGCCCTTGCGCCTGGCCGACGGCAGCGGCCAGAGCTGGAGCTGCGTTGGCGCTCGTTGCAAAAGTGGTTGCAGCTGCAGCTGCGGCATCAGAGGCAGAAGCGGCAGCGGCAGCGGCAACGGCGACGCTTGCATCTGCAGAGTTGGCAACCTGTCCGGTGGATGCGGCTGTGGTCTGCAGACGGATGGGCGCGAGGCGTGAAGCCAGAGCCATGCGGCTTAGACTGCTGCTCATGCTCATGCTGCTCATACTGCTGCCGGCCGACCTCGCGAACAGAGACGAAGTCATTTTGGGGGGAAACGGCATTTATTCAAACGCTTGCTTGAACTCTGCCTCGAGCTGCTGTACGAGATCGGCGACGGTTGGCACGCTGTTGATGTTGATCACTCCCTGCCCAGCAGACCAGATGTCCTTCCACGCCTTGCTGCCTTGGTCAGACTTGCGCGCACTGCCTGCATCCAGCTTGGAAAAATCCTCTTCTCCAAGACCATCGCCAACCGGATTGTCTGGATCCAGGCCGCACGCTCAAGACTTTCACGTAAAAACGAGGCATTGACGCCGCTGATCTTGCTCGTATACACCGTCGGCAGAAACGATGGCGCTGGCCCTGACTTGGCGCGCACAATCATGTTCTTGTATCTTCCCCCGCCATAGACTCCTTTGTGGCTATGAATCGCGTACCCATGTATGCCAGATCCGCGCCAAGTGCACGAGCTGCTCTGATGCCATGCCCGTCTGAAATGGCTCCTGCCAGACAAATGGCACCGTCAAACTCGCTGCGGAGCTGGAGAAGTGCAAGTGTGTCGAGCCAGTAGTCAGCACCTTGCATCCTGGTCTCTGTTACAGCACAGCCGTTAGTGGCAAGCAGGCGGCGGCCGTACCTGAGGAACGAGCGCAAATGGAGACGCGACACCTGCATGGCCACCGGCACCTGCGCACACTGCAATCAGCCCGTCGACGCCAGCCTGTACGCTCGTTGCCAAACCGTAACAGAGTCAGCAGTTTGTCAAAGGCCAGCCTAGGCATGCTTCTTTCAAGGACCGGGGCAGGATCGAGGCAGGATCTGCGATACACTCACCGAGATCGCCTTGCGAGCATGATGGACGTTTGTCACGTCGTGGAACACAACGCCGCCATAGCTGTGGACGGCGTCAACAATGTCCCGCACTGCTCCGAGGGATGTGATGACGAGCGGCACCTTGTGGTCCACAATGCGCTTGAGGTTCCCGTCCAGCCGCTTGTTGGTCTTGTGGACAATAAGGTTGACTCCGTATGGCGCCACTGCGGTCGACGCTCCAGGCTGGTTGAGCCCACGGCCAATGTCCGTCAGCCAGGTGTCCAGAACCGTGTCGGTGCGTGCGTTGAGCGCTGGAAACGTGCCGACGATGCCTTTTCATGCCAACATTGTCAGCAACTCGCAGCCGTAGCCGTTGTTGTCGGCGGCGGTGGCAGCGACACAGACGCACCTTGCCTGCAGGCGGCCACAACAAGGTCGGTGCCAGACACCAGGAACATGGGGGCTGCAATAACAGGCAGACGCAGCTGCTTCAGAAACGCAGGCTTTGGCGGCATGACGATAGCGGTGCTGCCATGACCTGCGAGTCAGCAGCCTGCATGGACGGCCAGGGGGCGAGGCACATCCACGCGCATGCAGCCCACCTTGGGTTGCTTTCAGATGTGGCAAGTTGGCCGGATCGTGGCCAGATTGTGTAAAGGCACACTGACTTCCTGCCAAAGTATAGGCACGGTCGCACTCTCTCACACAGATCTGCTTCTGTGGCATCTGCTCTTTGGAGACCGGCCGCTCTACTTGACGCACTCTCCAGACAGCAACCATTCGGCCATGCAAGAGCACCTCGACGGCATTGCAGCATTGCATGATGTCATCCGGTTTATTGGCCCATGGATCCTATCCATCAACCAAACCGATCACTCTACGACGGTGGCATGGCCTCGTCCACTGGCCGTCCACTGGCCGTCCACGATGGCTGCTCAAAAGTCAAACTCGGCACGGAAAACGTCCAGATCCTGTGTCGACCTGGCCTTTTCAGCCAGATCGCGACGGCCCATCGAACTGAACGTGCGGCGAAGGGTCTCCCACAGGCTCCGCGACACGTTTGCCTGCTGCTGGTGGTTGGATCCATGCAGACTGAGCGCGCCAAGCAGGTGCTCGACAGCCTCGCGGTAGCAGCCAATGTTGTTGCATCCGACACCGAGGTTGTACCGCGCACGCACAAACGTCGGCTTGAGCTCCAGCGCCTTGTAGTACGCATCAATGGCCTCTTCAGCTGTATCAATGGATTGCACACATTCCCCAATAAAGCCAGTCTCGGTCAGCAAGACATTGCACAACACCTGCACATGCCACGCGTCTTCATGCCAATACTCACTGCGTCCAGAGTTGGTCAGTGTCGCACCCAGATGGTTCCAGAGAATGTAGTCGTTGGGCCGCACAGACAGTGCGGCCGTGAAGCAGTCGACAGACTTTGCAAAGTCTTCGACGCTGTAGTACAACAGTCCAAGTCCCACTTGCAGGTCCGCATCGGCTGGGCCGGATTCGCCATCGTGTGCAGCCGAGAGGAACAGAGTCGTCAGACGGGCCTGCATGTCGGCAGAGTTTGGATACATGCCCATTTTGGACGACGGCGATGCACTGGATTGGGCCACATCGGGACGGCACGTTGACAGCCAGCGATCAAGCGTAGCATAGGCCTGCAGCTCCTGACGCTCGTTGACATAGCTGACGGCAAGGCTCTGTGCAGCATGGGAGTCAACAACCAAGAATCGCAACGCATTACGCACCAGCAGAGGGAGACGACCCACCATCAACGCGCTCGTGTTTGCAGGATTCTCCTGCACACTGCGCTGCAGCGCCGCAATTGCTGGCCCGTCCTTTTCGTTCTCGGCCTGCACTCGTCCAAGGAACATCCAAGCATCCGAGTTCGTCCCGTCGCGCTGCACGGCTGCCTCAAAGGCAAGCGCTGCCTGCGAGAGAGAGCCTTGTTGACGAATCAGACTCAATCCTTCGGCAAGCGGATCAGGATGGTCCAAGTACGGATTCTCCGTCTCAAACGTGTACGGAGCCGCTGGCGCCGTTACTGGGTCTGGGTCAACCATCTCGCTCAACGACCCAAACTCGTCGCCGCCATGGCCAAACAGGTCCCTGTTGTCGCCTGCAAGGCTGCGCTGGAAGGCATCCTCAAAGTCTAGGTCCATGTTGCCGCCAAAGTCTTGCGTGTCAAACCCAAACCCAAACTCGTCCATGTCGCCTCCAGAGGCATGCTGGCCCTTGAGACTCGACCAGATCTCGTTGAACTTTTCGAACCACTCGCCGTCGTTCTCACTCTGGGGGCCCTTGCTGACGTGCTCCTGGAACTGCTGCTCCCACTCGGACGATCCGCCGGCTGTGGCAAGAAGATCGCCTTCGAACGGCTCCTTGCCTTGAATCGCATTCTGCACAGCATCAAACTGCTTCGTCCACTCGAGCTCAAAGGCCTCGCGCTCGACAGGAGTCAGGTTTTGGCCAGCGAGCATGCTCTTGGTGTCGAGAACGCCGTCAATCTCGATGCCCGAAGCCGATGCCGCCGAAACAAACTCTCGCTCCCAGTCGCCGCCACCGTTTGCTGCAGCACGATGGAGCCCAGCGTTGGCGAACACGTGCTCAAACTCGGCAAAGTCATGCTGCTGCTGCTGCTGCTGCTGTTGCTGCGGCTGGATGTGGTGAAGTGCGTGCGGGTGGGAAAACTCATCGGCCCATGACACTGCTGGACGGGCTCGAGCTGCTGCCGCTGCTGCCGCTGCTGGAGGTGGGCCAGCCAGCGACCGATCGAGCTCGTGCCGCAGCTCGCCAAACTCGAACGGGTGGTGGCCACTGCTGCCGCCCTGCTGGTGCTGCTCGAGAAACTCTTCGACTCGGAACTCGGCACGGCCCATGGAGCCCGCCTGCTCACGATAGCCAGCATAGGGGTGCAAGCGGATCCAGGCAGCAAGGCACACGAGCACATTTGTCAGCACCTGCCGATGGCCTGCTGTCGTCACAGCCCGTCCGCTCACCATTATGTGCGCACCACCACCATTGCGAAGGCTGCGCTGGCGGAACGCTGACAACGACGACGACGATGCAGCCGACGGGCCAGGGGACCCAGATTCGAGCCGGTCTGCCCAGCTGCTGCCACTCTTTTGGGCAGAGTGATTGACCAGCCGAGCAAGCGAGTTGCCTGTGTCGCAGTCGCCCTTGGAGCCTACCAGTGCACCAAGGAGGCCGCCGTTGCCATTGCCACCGTTCATGTGAGGGGTTGGGGAACGTCCGAGTCTCTCGATCGCCAGTTGAGAGTCTCCCGCTGATTGGCTGGGTCTTGGCTTGAGAGTCGGTCCTTGATTGGCCGGCCATAAACGGACAAACCCTCGGCCGCTGCAACCCTCCCGGAACAAATGGTTTTTTCCGGTTCATAAACCGGCGCGTTTCGGGGACGTTCGCTTCACCCAACCAAGGGCAAGTCGCTCGGTTCGCATACCATCTAGCAGAGCAGGCAGCCAGAACTGACCCAGGGCACTACTCTCCCATGCACATCCCATCTGCGTTTCTCGCCTGCACCGCGCTCGCTCTGGCAATGACGCCATGCTGTGCGGCCGAAACGGCGTCTGCGGCGGCGGTTCAAACGTCGGACGCTTGGTCGGCGGTCGTCGCTCTGCACAACATGCTGTGGCGGTTTCCAGCTACTCTCATGGACGCAACAGGTCTCTCCCAACAGCCGCATGCCACCGTCGACAAGGCGTACATCCAGGAGCTCATCGCAGCACCAAATCCCAACGTGAGACCGGGCAGCCTGTCGTGCATCTGCATCTGCATCTGCATCGCATCAACAGCATGGATCTTGCTGCTTACATGACGTGCCTTGTATCTTCTAGATCGTCCTCATTGATGTCCGCGAGCCATCAGAGACAGCGCAGGGTATGATCCCGACAGCCAAGCACATTCCAGGTGAGCCGGCACATGTTTTGCCAAGGCGCAGCACTGCAGTCGAGACTGATCTCTAATGTTTGTGCGAAATCGTCAAAGTGGGAGCACTCGACGATGCATTTCGTCTGGATGCGTCCACTTTCAAGGCCACTCACGGCTTTGATAAGCCTACCAACGATCAAGACATTGTCGTCTATTGCAGATCTGGCCGCCGCAGTGGCATGGCGACGCAGACGTTGTTGTCGCATGGATTCAAGTAAGTTGTCCATGCCGATCAGTTACCACTGCCTGTCTTCCATTCACAGCAGCAGACTCATTGTTCTGCACGTTTGTCCAGAGTCAAAGACTTCTCTGGTGGCTGGATCAGCTGGTCTGCGTGATTGTCTGCATGGATCGACTGGTCCCTTTATTGCCTTGCAATGAACCTCTACATCACATTACACGCCCTGGACTTCTTCGCGCGTGACTTGGCATCACTCTGATCGGCACGCCCCGCATCGCCTGCATTGGCATTGACGCCGACTGCTGAGCCTGATCCACCGTGCCCCTGCCCGCCTGCACTGGCCATCGCACCGCCGCCCGAACTGCCTCCGCCTGCATTGGCGTTGCCTCCGCTCAACCCACCGCTACTCGCGCCGCTTGCACCACCGCCAGACGCGTCGGCGGGTCCACCAGTCACAAGTTTCTGCATCAGGAGTGAGCTGCCGTTGTTGACGCCGTTTTCTTTGGGCGGCACCGAAACATTTGCTTCACCGGACTGGCCATCTCCGCCCGCCAGAACCATGCCAATGAGCCGATACGTTGTGAATGCTCCTAAAGCGGGACACAGGTTAGAGCCTGTTGGCATGCACTGCCAAGCAAGCAGGCGTGGCTTGCGTCTTACCTTGTCCCCGCACCACGACTTGCGAGGCTTGCTCATACGTGCATTTATCCTTGGTTTGGTGGTAGAAGATGTCCGACACAAGCGCCGCGTCGGTGATTGTTTCCTACAGCGTGGTCACCACAACGTGAACCAATGTCTGTCAGACTCGTTTTGTGTCTACCACTTGATCTGCAGCAGACATTGAACAATTGCATGCAACACCAACCGCCTAATTTACCAGCTTGTATGCAAAGTGCACCATGTTGGACCATGCATCTTTAAGTGTCTGGGATTCGCCGGCCAGCTCCGCCGGTAGAAAGTCGCAGTGGATGCCGATCCGCGCCTTGATGTTTCGACGCGTCTTGCGATTGTACACATCAAGTGTAAAAAACAGCTCGTGGGCGAATGCTGCTACCGTCTCGGGTGTTCCAGTGTCAGACCCAAAGTTGGCAACGATCACTGTTGGTGCACAGTCATAGAGTGATCATCTGATTAGAAACGACAGCATTTCACCTTCCCAATCCCTCTCATATCTCAAAACCTACAATACTATAGTTGTTGTTCAGCCAGCAATTGTGGCCGGGGATTGCACGGTATTGGTGAGTAGCCATAGCACACGGATCAAAAAAGAATGCATGCATCCATGCATCCATGCATGCCACTCACCATGTTTCCACAGCGTCTGGCCCGCTTCACGCCAAATCTATCCGCAAGCACATCAAGCATTTGCGAAAAGTCTGACAATATCTCAACGCTTTCCAACGGCGTCAGCGCCGGTAGCGGTGCTGTCTTGTCCGATTCCGTAGCTGTCGACGTGGCAGCCTGGCCTGTCCCCGATTCTTTGCCACCGCCTGCCGCGCCAATCACCATTTCCATGTCGTTGAGCTGCGCCAGAACTTGGGCGTGAGCCTGACCTTTGGGCCCTTTGCTGATCACCTGCTCGGCTGCACCCGACGGATTCGATGAGATGCCGCCCTGCCCAATGCCGGAGCCCGGTTTGGTTGGCGAGTCGTCGAGCTGAGACACATAGCCCTTGACTGGCGGAAACATGGGTTCGAGCACAACCACAACAGGCGCAAGTCCCTGCGTTTGTCCAAACGGCACCGACGATTTCTTTAGGGCTGTCGAGAGCGTCTTGGCATGAGTCTGTGCCTGCGAGAACGCGTCGGACAGGTCGACCCGTTCAAGCAGTGCCGAAAAAAGGGCTGCTCCAGAAGAGACAAACGATAGCTCCTGCAGCAAGGTTCACGCCACCATGTCAGCTGTGTCTCGTGGAGCAAGAAGGCTCCAATCCGGTGACGAGCCCTCAGCAACAGATGTACCTGGACAGACAGGAATCGGTACTGGCCATCGAAAAAGAGTGCAATGACGCCCGTCGGCCTGTTGTTGCTCCAAACAAGCTCACTTGCGCACCGTACAATGCTTTTGTTGAGATAGTGGTCCACATCCTTGGTCACTGGCCCCGAGATCAGGGACTCGAGGTGGAGAGGGCATTGAGAGGCTCCTTCTTAAGCGTCATCATTGCAAGCTCGTAGAATATCTCGTCGCCAATCGCCAGGGAGGCTGTCGTGTTGGGTGCTGTCGAGTATCCATGGAGTACCGACTTGATGCTGTTTGGTGGTCTCGTTACGATCAGCTATTGCCTTGGAGTCCAAACATGACAATACAGAGGAGGGCACGCCGACAAAAGCACAGGCGACGAAACTTGCCCGCTTCCTTCAGATGTGAATCTCAAAAAGATGACGCTGGCGGCATTCAGCGCGGTGCGAATGACAGCAAGAGCCTAACCATGGATGCAGTTGGCCGCATGTAGCCAGACTCAATGCCGGTTAGTGGGCACAAGGCAGCGTGGGATACAGGCCACAAAAGTGCGCTGTTTTCAGCACCTTTTCGACGACACCTGCCGACAGGCTCTTATCACTATGCCTGCTGGTTTCAAGCATTTTTGCCAGCTTGATCTGCGCCATGAGCATTGTCTCGCGGCACTCGAGCTCTCGTTTCTGCGAAATCGTCTCGAGCTCACCGGTCGCCCAAAAGGCCATCTCGTGCAAGATATTCATGTCCATCACACTAAACTGCGTGCGAGGACCGCCGCGGATACTCAGTGCACCAATGCGCCGACGATCGCTGGTTGATAGGGTTTGCGGGGGAAGCATGTCAGCGCCATTTTATACCATACATGAGACGTGGCACTCAACGACATGTACAGTCAAAGCTTACGCGGCAGCAATCGGAACGCCGGCATAGAATTCCAGACCTTGCTTGACCTGCGGTGATGGCCGATGCGTGCATACAAAATGATTGCAGCGTGCCAGGCAAGATGGGATTCAATAAGCTTGGGTCTTTGGCATAGCAGCCACAAGCATGAGGCACTAACACGCATGTGCACGCATCGCGGGTCGGTTCTTGCGTCCAGAATTGTCACTCCGCGTCCCGTCTCATCCTGAACAACCCACGAGCAAAACGACTCGTATCGCGCTTCTTCCTTGATGGGCAGTGGCTGCGAAGACCAAAAGGTCGACTTCCAGATGACCTTGTCGGTGTCCACAATCGTCAGCACACAGCAGGTACCACCAAGCAGACGCGCGGTCATCTGTGTGATCTTGTTCAGTCTCGGCTCTGCAGATGGACGGTCAGTATGTGTGCCAGAATGCTGCTCTTTACAGTCATCTGGACAGACTTACGGTCGCCTGAATCAATGATACCGAGCGAGTGGATTGTTGCAAGCCTTTCCTTTTCCCCTGCATGAGACGAGTTTGGCGTCGCTAGCGGGCCAGACAGCGCAACCCCCAGTGGACCAGAGAGCCCAATGGGACTTGTGGATAGAAGCTGTGTCGCAAAGTTCATCAGAGGCTCTGATGCCGTTCCACCAGCACCACTTGCAACGGCTGTTGCTGGCGCCGAGGACGCTGCGATTGGTTGCTCAACGGTTCCAACCGACAGGCGCTGTCCATTCGTTGACTGGCCAGGATCACCTGGAATCGAGCCGGTTGGAGAGGCATTGATGGCAGTCGGCTGCGATCCTAGACCCTGAGGTGTTCCCGTCGCAGAGATCATCGGAAGCTGCACGGGCGGCTGCTGTGCCTGTATTGGTGGCTGATCGTAGTCTGGCCAGACGCGTAGAGTGGCGGAAGTGCTGATGATGAGTCAATGGTTGCAGATCGTTTTTGTTTCCGGCCCGACTTTTTCGGTGGCGCATGGCCAGCAGGCTGCCGCTGCTGCTGTAGCTGCAACTGCTGCTGCAACTGGAACTGGTCTTGCTGTTGCTGCATGTACAGATCGTTGAATTGAACTTGCATGCCTGCATATCCATATGGGGCCATTTGACCGCCAGCAAAGTTGGGTGCCATCGCCTGTGATGCACGGCCAGCCATGTCTGGACGCATACCGATACGGCCGAGGGACGGCCTTGCATGCCCATGCCCATGCGATCGTCTTCGTATACGCTCTGTCGAAAGAACGGCGCTTGGCTGGACCATGGTGTTGGCCCCCATTGACCTGGAAACCCGCCCATATCCAGGTATTGCTGGTCCCATGGCGAGCGCAGCGGAGAGGCTTGCCCTGCGACAAAGTTGGCGTATGCATTCATAGTCTGTTGTTGCTGCTGTTGCTGTTGCTGGAGTGGTGCTTGCGAGTGGGAGCCTTGCTGAAGTGGCTGCTGCGGTGGGATCTGAGACGACTGCTGTTGCGACTGCTGCTGAGGTTGGCTGGACTTGGGCGGCATGCTTACGGCTGACTGTATTGCGCTACCCATATTCATGCGACTGCCTTGGCCAACATCGTATGATCGTTGCTGGCGATGGGTCTTTTTATAGTCGCTCATGGACGCGTCGCTCTTGTAGCCTTCGGTGCCTGGGGCTCCGATGCGGGTCTCTGCCACGCCGCTCGGAGCGGCACCATTGCCTTGAGCTGCATGTCTGGTGCTATGCTGCCATGGTAGTGATAGGTGGCTGCATCAGACTGCCCGCGTTTGCGGTGCTGGCGTTTCTTGTGCTTACGATCGCTGCTTGGCTGTTGCTGCTGCTGCTGCTGCTGCTGATCGAGGGCTAGTTGGGCGTCTGCAGGCAGCACAGCTCCAGCTGTCTGAATGTGAGGCGGCAGCTGCGATTGCTGCTGTCTTTGAGACGGCGGCGTTTGCTGCTGCTGCGGTGTGACGGGCGAGCCTGTGTCTGCCTGAGACCTCCGAGCCTCACGCGCGATAACATTCTCCTCCGCGATCATCTGCGCCAAAGGAGGCCCACCGCCCATGTAATGAAGTTGCGGCTGCCCCTGTTGCCCCTGCAGTATTGGGGCTACCCTGCCTGTGCCGCGTTCGTCCTCGCCAGCAGCGAGACTGCTCGTCCCGGCTGCGCTTTGGTCAGGCTGTATCGCAAGCGCGGCTGGCGACTGCCCTTGAGGACCGGCGGCTGGCATGCCAGCCGTCATCTCGTTTCCTCCGCTCCCGACACCAGATGCTGCTATAGAGGATGTGACGCCTAAACCAGCCATCGCAGCATCTGATCCCGACGGACGCGCATTGCGAGGGATGCGGCTCTTGGTGTGCGGTGTCATGGGCGGCATAGCCAGCTGCTCTTGACTGCCTTCAATCGGATCTAGCTGCGCTATGGGGGGCAGCCCCCCTTCGTACGGAATAATCGCCTGCGCCATAGCCACTTTTGTTTCTGGCGTGAAACCCCGATTTATTGTTTTGTCTTACGCCCACTCAAGAATTCCTCCTCCTCCGTTACCCTCTGCATTGCAGCGGGTCCTGCAAAGTTGACCTTGGCTCGCCTGGCTGTTGCGCGCTTCTGGTTGACTTCCTCCATGCGCGACGCAACCACCTGCTGAAAACGCTCAGAGATGGCTGGAAAGTCCTTCATGACATCGTCCAGATCCTTGCGCGTCAACACCATGCAGATGCAGTTTTCAATGGCACGAACCGACGCGGTCCGTGGATGTCAAACAACACCCCCAGCTCGCCTAGTCGTGTGGGCAGAAACGATCAGTCTCATACTCTACTTGCACGGCCAAGCAGCATCGATGTGCAGGCAACATACCAAAGAACGAGCCGCGATTGATGATACTGTACTGAACCTTGCCGTCGCCCGATACAACCTCGACTTTTCCCTTGGACAAAAAGTACATTTGCTTTCCAATGTCGTGCTTGCGAATGATAAACTCTCCCACAAAGTAGACTGCCGGTCGCATGCGCTGCATCAGGCGACGCTCCATCTCAGGCAGCTCCCGCCCGAGCTCCTGCGCGATCGAGTCTGATGGACGATCGAGCGACTGGAATGGGGTTTGCTGATGAGCGGATCCGCGCGACTCAAGCGACGTGCCCGTGGAGGCTACGGCGGATGCATACTGCGAGATGGAGTCTTGCGACGACAGAATGCCTCCAGCCGGAACACTTGCTTGGCTGCCACGATTCATGCTTGATGCAAGCGATGAATACATTGGATGTCGCTGCTCCAGCATCGGCATCGCATTCATCTGCACCTGGCCTCCAAAGTCAATCACAAGCCCTGGGTCCATCTGTTCGGCCGGCGACGCAATCGACGAAGACGTGGCCGTGACCGAGTTTTTCAGGATGCCGCGCACATGAGCGAGCGAGGTCGAGTTAGCACTTCCTGCAAACCCAGAGAGTGATCTGAAGCTATCGCCGCTGCTGCTCATGTTGGCCAAGCGCATGCGGTTGATTGACCGTCGCGTTGTGGTCTGCCGCGAATTGACCGACGAGCGGCTCGTGTGTGTTGTGTTGGGCTGACTGTGAATTGACTGCACATGCGAGGTGGGGGGCGACATCAAAAAACTCGAGGTTGCCGTTTGTGTGTGTGTCACAGATGTTATGGATCCACCTGTAGTGTCCAGCGACCCCTGGTCGCAGCTTGGCCCTTGCGTCGAAGTTTTGGCTAAAAACTCTGATGCAGGCAGCGACCACCTTCGTCTGCCGCTCGGTGTGCGTCGCAGGTCGCACTGTGCACCGACGCGCCATCCGAGCCCTGCGTTGATGTGGACGTGCGCCGCGCATTGGCCAGCCCATCCATGGCACCGATGCTGTCACTGACTGCTCCGCTGCTGCTGCTCGGGGATCCCATGTTTGCATTTGCTGCCTGAGAAGCAGCGCCACTTGAAGCAGCGCCAGCGCCGCTTGTCCAGCCGTTTCCAGTCACGCGTCCGGCCGTTCCTGGCGCGCCGCTTATGGTCGCTAGGCCTCCAACGGCAGCGTCGACCGCAGGCGTGCTGCTCGTGCCCGAGATGGTGACAACAGATCCTCGATTATCCAGCAGGTAGCCTTTGGTTTCGATCACGCCAAACGCCGACAGAGTCGAGATTTCGTCACTCTGTCGCATGATGTGGGTTGTATCCTTGAGCGGATACAGGCCTTCGAGCATGGAGCTCATCTTGGAGGCTGGAAGTCGCTCGGCATTGTCGTCTGATACAACAATGGTGGGCTGGCGGACGGCGGCAACAGGATCGTAGCCCTGTTCAACCTGCTTGGCGACTGCATCACTTGTGAATGCTTCCAGCGCGTTTCGTAGGTCGTCGCGACTGAGTGTCATGGACAGGTTGAGCTCTTTGGAGTCGTAGATTCGTGCCTGTGGGTTGCTTTGCACACTGCGACCACTGGGCGTTCTGTTGACGAGACGGCGTATTGTGCTTTGGCGGGGCGACTGGAACGGCGTGGGTCCTTCTGACGACGGGCTTGACGGCAGACTATCCCGGTTAGAGCTGCTCGAGGTCGATCGCCGCTCATTGCTCAGCAACGAGTAGCGGCGCTCAGTCGTGCCACGCGAAAACGCCGAGCCAGACTGCCGAAACGCTGTTGTGCTTGGTGTGCTCTCGGCTTCTGATGATGGATCCCACTCGCTGCTTTGACTGACGGATTGCGATTGTTTGGCAACCTGCGACGTGCGCAGACGCAGCCGATACACCTGCGGCACATTGTGCTGTTGCTGCTGCTTGGAAGAGCCCTGCGATCTTGCTGAATGTTGCTGGGAACTCTGTCTGTCTGTCTGGCTGCCGTGGTTGATGGTTGTCCACGCCGTCTCGCGCGAGTCGGTGGTGGCGCCATCGCTCACAAACTGGCTGTGTGCGTTTGTCGAAAGGAAATGTGCGTCCATACGATCCGTTTCTGCGGGAGGCGTGCTTGCGAGGGGCACAACCACGGCGTTGTGATGGCCACCGCCAGTGCAGCAGCCGCAAAGCACATCATTGACGGTTGCCCAGAAACCCGCACTTGACCGCGATCGAGGCCTCTCGCTGCGTTTGATGCTTTGCTGGCGGGATCCTTGCAGAGACTGTCGCGGCGGCTGTCCCTGCTGGTTGTTGTTTGCCCCTGCTGCTGCTGCTGCTGCTGGCCTCTGTCGCCAACCCTCCGAGTCGCGCTTTTCCAACGACAGCCTCCCTTCCGTTTCTCGTGCAATCAGCTCGTTGAGTCGCATCGTGAGGTCATGCGTGTCACTGTCCAGCTCGATCACACGATGGCTGCGATCCTTCTGTGCAGAATCCCGAATGCGATCCGCGGTGTCGGTGTCAGGGTTCTGCCCTGTTGGATACCCTTCCGAATCGTCTTTAGCAACCTTGCTGCCGCCACGCACAAGATACTCTTCTCTTGAGCCGGCATCTTCTTCCTGCGTGCTCCTTGTGGCGTCCTCCTCTTGGTCGCGATACGACGCTGAACATGGCGAAGAAGACGCACGCGACGGCCCAAGACTTGAGCTTTGTTGTTGTGGTTGCTGCTGCTGCTGGTCGGCAACTTCCATCGAGTCGCCATTCTGGTGCGAGATTCGGCCTTTATTGGCGTCCTCGCGCTCTCCGCCGTCTTGCAGACCGTAATGCTCATCGGGCAGTCGCGCAACGGTTGCCTGGTCCCCATTCGTGTTTTGCCTGCCGAGGGACGGGCTTGATGCAGTCTTGCTGACGGGAGGTCTGGCCTGCATATGGCTGGTTCTCGGCCAAGAGCGGCAGATGGAAAATGAGATGGACCTGGACAGGGCCGAGTGACATCACGTCCGGCATCCCTTTATTGTTTGTCCACGATGCAGATGGAATGCAAAACCGGAACGGACAGGCAGCGATGCACTGGGCAGTAAACCAGCGCAAGCTCGAGTGCTCGGTCTGCCTGGCATGGCCGAGCATGAGATCAGTCGACTGGGATGCTTTGCGCTAGGGGGGCGGAAGTCGCATTGCAAACACACCTGCTTTTGAGTGATCGGCGATGCGCTTGCAAGCTGGATGTCCATCTGGATCGAGGTATAGTAGTGCGGCAGTTTGGCGGCAGGTGTTCCAGTCAGAGCGACATCGATGTGCTGCACAGCCAAGCGCTGCTTTTGCAGGATCCCAACAAGGCATGCCATGATGCATCCGCCAAGTGCAGCAAGAAGAAGCGGCTTTGGCTCAAGAGCAGGCGCACGGGGACCCTGGCCCATGCGAGTGTGTTATTGTCCAGCGAACGGCTTCTGATGCCGCTTCGGATGGCATACCATGGACAGTTGCACATTCGTGTCTGGCGAGGTGGCAACATAGGTCTCGCTGGCCAGGGACGACCAAGACACCTTGAACTTTGACGGCTTTGGTGGTACGGCTGCGGCAGTCGAAGCAACAGCGCAGTTTGAAGCTGCCGCTGCCGCACAGGTGGATGTGAGCCAGCTCTTTTGTACGAGCAGCTGCACAGGTCTGTATCCCAACCTGGCAGGCGAGAATGACAGCATGTTCTTGGCGACGGTGGACGCGTATGAACGGCTGACAAACGTCCTCGAAAAGTTGTAAAGACCCGCAACGGCTGGAGCACAGTGTAATGTAAAATGAATGGCAAGGCACCAAGCAACAACAGAAACAAGATATGGGTGCAGTGGATAGGCGCTACACGGCAGTAAGAGATGCATCGCGCGGAAGAGTCTGCTGCTGTTGATCCTGGAGATCGTGATCATAATCGTGCGTGGGAGACGATGCACGGTCAACGGCAGAGATGCCTCCGCTGCGTGGTTTCAGAAAGTTGAGCGGGCACATGCCACGCTTCGATGTGCTGACATTCTCAGCATAGCCCCATCCTGTTTTGACCAGAGGCATGAGCTGTTCCAATCAACACACTCTCCATCACACATCGCCCAACTTACCATCTGGATACGTGTGGTGCACATCGATCTTATCTCCGCGGGAAACCTGCAGTTCGTCGTCTTTTGTCGGGTTGTAGAATGCAACTGCTATCATGAGCTTGACGTTTGAGTCTTGCTGCGCAGCAATGAATGCCTGATCTGCATCCAGACGACACGATCCGTGTTTTCCAGCAAGCTTGTACTCAGCCACCGAGTACAGACTGGCATGCCGCATCGTGACATTGCCCAGCCGGTCAAACGTCTTTGGGGCTTCGGTTTGCCCTGCATCAAAGCTTGCGTCCGCCTGAATCGATCTGTCGGCTTTGGCATCGGGACTGCCAAAGACCCAATCTGCAGTGGCTGAGTGCGAGACAGGCTGTGCTTTCTTGGACACATGAGCACTTGGCAGCGGTGGGCGTCCGAATGGGTCGCGTTGTTGGTGGGCCATGCCGTGCCTGTCTTGGCGACCATCAACTGGCTGGTTGATTGCCGTGCTTGACTTGGCCAAGACATCTCGCGAAGCCGCCTGTACGACTTGGGCAGCTGCAACGTCGACAGCCATGACTGCAGCTACGGGCGTAGGATACGATGGTGCATCATTCAAGCCCGCGTTGCTCTGGCTGTATAGCCCAGCTGCGCTTGCTGGCGTCTCCGGGAAGCCTGTTGACGCGGAAGAAGGTCGAGCTAGCGACCGTACATGTCTTACATCATAGCCGTACTCGTATCCATACTCTGAGCTAGACACGCCTGATCCATATCCCACAAAGTTGTGACCATGCTGCTCATGGCCATAGCCGCGGTCGGGTGTAGAACTCCCAAGTTGTGCTGCTGCATACGCGGGTACATGCTGGACATGTGGTGAAGGCGGAGGCACGACTGCCGAAAAGGGCAATGGAGCTCCATGTTGCGCGTACACCATGGTCGGTGGCATGACAGGAGAAGCTGGGAAGAACGACATGGCCGTGGTGGGTGTCTGCGGTGTCGCAGAATACATGTGCAATGGCTGCAGTACGACAGGCGACGGAAGTGGGGGAAGTGACGGAGCTTGCAATGGCGTCGATCGCCCAAGGTCGCTTGCGTGTGGCTCACGGCTGAACAGAGCGTGGTCCGTAAAAGTGGGGTGGCGATCAAAGCTGCCCATGTTGCCATAGCCAGGCAGCCCTCGAGCGTTGGAAACAGGTCGCGGGCCTTTCTCGTACGCGCCACCGCCGTCACGTCTCGGCTGTAGAGAGCCGTTGCTGTGGAACACGTCTGCGAGATTAACGTCACGGTCGAGCGAGGATCTGCTGCGGCGTGTGGTGAGGACGATCTTGAGAGCAACAAAGAAGATGGCGCAAAACGCAACGCCTGCAGCGACGCCTCCGGCAATGCGAGCATAGTTTGCACTGGAAGACTGCGACGAGGAATCCGACGAGAACGTCGTTGAGTTTCCGGACGGCAAAGGGAACACGGACGGCAGCAGGGATGGCGATACTCCTGGCACGATGTTGCTGCGGTCCGCGGACTGGGCCTGAAACGTTGCAAGCGATCTCGAAGGAATCAATATTGTCGAGACGGCTGGCAGGCCGGATGGCTGGGCAGTCGTTCTGCTTGGGCCAGCGACCGCCAACGCACGGCCATCTTGCAGGCGTGTTGGGCTTGGAGATGCTATCTGACTTTGGCCTGCAGCAGGCGGCTGAGCAATTGCAGGAAGTGCAGGAGGTGCCGGAAGTGGGGCAGAGACGGTCGGAGCAGAGGCCGGAGCAGGGGCCGGAACAGGAACAGGAGGTTGTGGAGCCGATGTCGTCGATGGCGGCAGAGGCGACGAGGGGGGCGACGAGGGGGGCGCTGGCACGGGTACTGAGCCGGCCACGTCTTTTGTCTGTTCGGGTGGCGGAGCTTGTGGTGGCGCGGTTGAACGCGACTTCGGAGTTTGATCGGGCATGGGGCGTGCCAACGTGCAAGAGGTTGTTCTACCTGTGTTAGTGGAGTGGCCGCAAACCAACGGCAGCCTAGGGGGGACAGGAAGGCTGGAGTAGGCGCTATGCTTGGGCATGCTCGTTGCTTACAGGCCCGTCTTGCGACGTTGCAGAAGCCGGGGGAGCGGCGGGCGACAAAGGCACGCTGCTCGACGCGGTGCTGCCTTGCACCGGCGAGCCGGCTGTCTTTGCCTCTGCCGTTTGAACAGCAGGCGCCGGTGCAGGTGCAGGTGAAGCAGCAGCAGGAACAGCAGCAGATGTTGGCTCGGTAGCAGCCGCGGGGGCTGGTTGTGCAGAAGCTCCGCTAGCAGAGCCCGCAGCAGCCGCAGACGTTCGCTCTGTGCTCATGTTGGTGTCGGATCGGGTGGTGGAAAGAGTGGTGGAAAGAGTGGCCCAGCCTCGAGAGTCCCGCGTTGATTGGCCCGTCAGCAGTCACGTGTATCACGTGACCAGTGTTCCACGCAGTTATTTCCAAAAGATCAACTTTCGATCCTTCAGACCGATTAAAGCACAGCCCAGCACAGCGCATCAGCAACATGGCCTTTGAACAGCAGTCTGGGCCGTTTGTGGTCATCAAGGAGATTGACCGCGAGCGCCGCTCCATCACCTTCACCCTCAACAACACCGACCTGTCGGTGGCCAACTCTCTGCGCCGTATCATGATTGCCGAGGTGCCCACCATGGCCATCGACCTGGTCGAGTTCGAGGCCAACTCGGTGAGTGCCGTGCCATGGGTGGGATGTGATGTCTGTCTCAAGCACAGCACCCTCTGCCTCCCGTTGCTTCACTGGAGAGCCCAGCTGTCGGCCTCGTCTGGACGGTTCATCCAGCCATCCAGCCATCCAGTCGCTCTCTCATGAAAGTCGCCCGACTCACCCCTTGCAATGCAACAGTCGGTGCTTACGGACGAGTTTCTGGCACATCGCCTGGGTCTCATTCCGCTCCTTTCGGAAGAGGTCGGCAACATCACATACACCCGCGAGTGCTCCTGCCAGCAGTACTGCATGCAGTGCTCCGTCGAGCTGCACCTCAATGTGCGCTGCACAGACGACCGCACCCGCGAAGTCACGACGCGCGACCTTATCTCGTCGCATGTGTCCATCGGCCCCGTCCTGCGCGATCACAACGACGCCGGCATCCTCATTGCCAAGCTGCGCAAGGGCCAGGAGATTAACCTGCGCTGCATCGCCAAAAAAGGAACAGCCAAGGAACATGCCAAGTGGTCGCCCTGCTCCGGCATCTCGTTCGAGTACGATCCACACAATCGCCTGAGACACACGACGTATTGGTACGAAGAAGATGTAAAGGCGGAGTGGCCGCTCTCTCCGTATGCCTCGGAAGAGCCAGAGGTGCAGGACGGCGAGCCGTTCGACTACCTTGCCAAGCCCGAAAAGTTTTACATGACCGTGGAAAGCACTGGCGCGATCGAGGCCAAGGACATTGTCATTACTGGACTGCGCATGCTCCAGGCAAAACTGTCTCTCTTCCAGCTTCTTCTCAAGGAAATCTCGGATGAATCGGGCGGCATGGGTGCATTTTCAGGCACAAATGGTGGGCTTGGCGGTGTAGGCATGGGCATGGCTGGTGCGGTGCCTGCTGGCACTGGCATGCGAACGCAAATGAACGGCATTTTCTAGTTGCCATTGGAAAGCGTTGGTGGCCATGGGCTGGCATGGGATGGCATGCTGGCCGCAAGATGTACGCACTATCCATCTATCGATGCGATCTTGGATGGCCAAGTGTCTGATCAATAGGCTGTACATGCATTTATTCAGTCAATGTGTTTGGCACCATACGTGTTGTTGCTGGGATATGCGTTCATCGAGCCTCCGAGTGGGTCTGGTGCAACTCGTCCATTCGCTGCTCTTGTCCGCAGCTCGTCCTCGTCTGTACTGCAGCACAGCACCCATCGCCAAGGACGCGATATTGTGCGGCTCTGATCGTCTTGCTCAGAGCCCGGTGCAGAAGAATGGCTTGCCCCATGCTTGTGTGCATGGTCATGAGAGCCCATGGGATTGCCCTGATCCGCCATGGACAGCCCCGATCGGTCTGGCACGCCATGGCCTCCCTTTATCTTGTTCTTGGCATTGCCTCCAATTCCGCTAGTGCCGGCGAGGTTTGACCCTGCACCCATCTCTGTCTCTGCCATACTGTCGTTGGCTCGGCGCGACATTCGTCGCCCAAATGCCTCAGAGGCAAGTGGCAACAATGAGTCTGCTTCTTCATCCTCGTCCGAGTCTTGATCGTGGCTTTGTGCCCGAGAGGCCGCGATCGGTCCGGCTGCAGAGACAACCCCTGATACGGAGGCCGGTGTTGACTCGAAGCTGCGGTCTCGGAGGATGGGCGACATGGCCGTTGAAGAGGTTACCCCCAATGCAGATGCTGATGCAGAGATGGGAGATGGCGCTGCTTGCTGTCTGGGTCCAGAATGCGACAGCTTCTGCGTCGGCGTGGCGGGGCGTGATCCGGCCGAGGCCGCTGTCGAAAGAACCGAGCTTGCCAAGGACAGATTGGATCCCAGCGAGGCTTGTTGTGCAACAGGCAGTGCGGATTGGTTCGAGACTTGCAAAGAACGTTGTGTCTGTCTTGGGCTCGGTCGCCGGTCCTGCTGGTTTGATCCGCTGCTGTTTTTCAGCCCAGACGAATGCACAAGCTGGCGCTCGCCTGTTCCTGTCCCTGTTCCTGTCCCTGTTCCTGTCGCGGTACCAGCGGTATCCATGGAATAGTCTGTGCCAAGCAGATCGCCGCTGCCAGTCTCGTTGCCTGCGATTGAACTGACATTAATGCTGATGCTGTGGCTGTGAAGGCGATGGAGAAGCTGCTGAGACGGCTGTGGCGGCTGTGACACTTGGTGCTGCTGCGCGTGTTGAAGCTGGTGCTGAAATGCCCCCGTACTTCCCAATCGGGCAGAGCTTGTGTGCGGATGGTTGTAGCTGTGACGATGGTCGCTGACGCTGGCGTTGCTTGAATGTCGCTTTACGCCCGCAAAAAACGCGCTTCCAGAAGCAAACGTGTTGGCCGTCTGGACGACCGACTCTGCTGACGCTTGCTTTCGGTCGAGGGTCTGCATGAACGCTGGAGTTGTATTGGTGAAGCTGGTTATTGTCCCATTGTATGCCGCCATGCTGGTGGCCGCATTCGTCACTGTGCTGAACATTGTGCCAGTGGCAGTCTCGGTTCCAGGTGGCGGTGTGTGGCTATCTCGTGATGCCTTCCTAGAATGCGACCTAGAAACGCTTTTGGATCGTCCAAACGCGGCTGTGAACGAGCCGATTCCTACCAACGAATTCATGGCATTATTGTTGCTGCCGCTTGTGTTGTCGATGTTGCTGTTGCTGCTGATATTGGTGCTGACTGGGGTATGAGCGGAATGCTTGATGCTTGTACCTGCGTCCGTCGATAGTCGGCGTGTTGCTGTCACGGTGGAAGAGGACGCTCGTCTGAGCGACGGTGGCCCTTCGCGTGCACTGGAGGACGTGGATGATACTGAGGATCGAGTCATCTTGTCAAACAGCTGTGGATCCAGTAGTGCCTTGGTTCGACGCCGTCCCAACTGCTGAAGCTCAGCAACAACATTCGGCATGGGCTCGTCTCCGTCATAAGCCGCGTCTGCGGACGATTGCTGCTGGCCGTGTTGATGCTGCCTTTGATGTGGGCTGAGATGATCCGCAGTGTGTTGCAAGCCAAAGTCGGGACTAGGTAACGCTGCTGGCTCGACTGGAGACTGTTCGGCCTGCGCGCTGGTCGCGTGAAGCCCGTCACGTGAAAGCGTTAGCCTTGGAGGGGCTTGTGCCACTTGGCTCGATGCTGTGGCTTTGGACATGCTGCTGTGACGCGCTATCACAGGCTGGGCCGGTGAGGTCATGCTCGGCACAGAGAGACGAGCCGTTGACGAGGATTTGGGGATCGCGCTGACAGAGACGGACGGCACAATACGATCGGCGACACTTGTGCCTGTGTAGCCATCGCCATTCCCGGAAACCGAGCCCGCTGCATTTGAGGAATTGACGGTATGCGACATGCGCCGTGCGGCGGCAGCCCGTGCCGCTGGCGACGCATAGGCCACGTGGGCGATGGGGAGAGATTGCCTGCGTCTCTGCGACAGTTCACGATCTAGCTGCTCCTGCTCTTGTGTATTCACAGCATCCGATCCCTGCAGGATGCTCATCTAGCTGACCAATACAAGTGAAAGAGTGTCACCGCGTCTTTCCATCAAACACACAATGGACGACACAAAGACTCGCTCGAGACACCGCCGCTCTCGCCAGGCGTTCGAGGAGAGCGACAGCCTCGCCAACGATCTCCGCCTGCACCCAGCATATGCCGACGCCACCCGCAGACACACGACTCCTTCCGCTGCCCACGCACGCCCTGCGCCGCCTCCTGTCAGTGCAGAGGACCAAGGCATGGCTGATGATGATGATGATGATGATGATGATAGCGATGGGTACAAACACAACAGCGGTACTGCAAGTGACGGTATCGTCCCGCAAACGACTTGGGACGTCGACGCACACAACGCATGCAGCTGCGGACAGTACGGCCACAATCGCGATCGTTTCCTCTGGCGTCGCGGCCGGGCCGCTTTTCGGCAAGGTCCATTGGGAAGCAGCTGGAGCAAAGCGGGACTGTGGCTCTGGTGCGTCCGTTTTCGGTTGCAGAGTCGTCAACCGTTATGATCAGTCCTCCACAAGGACTAGTCTCAATGGTGCGATCGCACAACAAGGTCGCAGCAACCAAGCGAATGACAGCCAAGAGTCTTGGGGTCGGTCTCGGTGCCATCACAGAAGAAGACGACCACGATGGCGCAGTACTTCCCGCTGGCGAAACGCCTGCAGCGGTGGGGAGTACATTGGCAGGCGATGCGTTTGTTCCCAGTACGCCAAATCGTCCATCGCGGCATAAATCGCGCGATGTGGGAGTACAGGAAACGGCTGCGGGCCCTCGGTCAAGCACTGATGTGAACGGGTTAGGCGACCGGATGCCTCTTCATCGCCGTGGAGGCGAGTCTCCAACGACAAGCGTCGGCCACTCTGTTCATACACCACAGACGATGACAGTTGGAAACGGCATACATCCAGTCGCGTTGGAAGCTCCCATGCTCATCGCAATATCACCAGCGTCGCCGCCTCCTCTTCCAGCGAGACCCACGATGGTGGGCAGCAGCATTGCCATTCAGCCAGCGGAATTTTCGCGCCGAGGAGCGTCTCGCTGCACGGGGAGTACCCCAGAGACTCACGCCACGGTCGCAGATTGCTATTGAGAGGTTTGATCCAAACACCTTGACACGAGTCGCACGCCGCGCTTTTGAGGCTATCACCCAAAAGCGGAGAAAGCCGGTCAATTCGAGCTACAACAAACAACTGCGACAACAGCAGCAGAATCAGCAGCAGCAGCAGCAGCAGCATCAGCCCAGTCCAATCGCGATGCCGGCTGGCATTGACGCAAAGACGCACCAGCCGGCTGTCATGTCTAGCGATGGCGATATACCAAAGCAACAGCTCTTTCGCATGCAGTTCAGCACGCAGCCATATCCAAAGTCTCTTGGCAGTTATCCCATGCCGGCAGACGTGCACAGCGCGGCACCTGCATTGGCCAGCAGCAGCAGCAGCATCAGCAGCATCAGTAACGACAGCATTAACGACAGCAAATCAGGCCGGCTAAAGCATCTCCTATCGGTTCTCCATGAGGCACTCGCCGCCAAGAAGTTGCGTACAGACACTTACTTGTACGCTCAGGTACACCAAGATTCGATCGTTGCGTCTTTGCCCAGCGATCAGAATGTATCTCCATCGCCTTCGCCTCCACTTGGTTCCAGCACGCCTCGATCAGCCAGCCAAGTTGCGCTGGCATCCACGTCTTCCTCGCCGTCGATTTCCAGCTCCTCTTCGCCCCGGATTCTCGCAACATCGGCCTTTGATGATCCATCCGAAGAGGATCCGGTCGAACTCGCGCCAGTAGTTGTGCCGGCTTTCCCTCAAAATGCCTCAGCAGCCGCTTCTCATACGAGCGCCAGAAAAAGTGCAGCCACCATAGATCAACGCCTAGTTCGATCGGAGCCAAATCCAGCTGCCTCGACTGCGACTGCACGATCCGGTGACGCCGTAGCCGTGGCTGCGTATCCCATTACCAAGTCTGTGGATACAACCCACTCTGCCCAGACAGACAGTGTTTCTGCTGTAACGATTGCTGGAGAGTCTCGTAGAACGGGCGACGCGCTTGTACGGTTCAGATCAGGCCGCCACTTAGCACCGTACTGGCGGAACGCGATTCATACAAGACCGCATGGTTTCACCTCGCAAATCTGTTTCTCACGGCCAACTTCTCGAGTCGCTTGATGAGGACGACGACGGCATTGACGAATTGCGGGCCACTTTGCTCTCTCGTTCGTCGTCGACCCTGAGCTCAACAACCCTTGACACGAGAGGCCCGTATGTTCGTGCTCGCCGCGTGAGCTTGCCGATTATGCCAAGCCAGTTTTCCAAGCGCAGTCCGCTGGCTGAGGGCCTTGGATCTGAAGCGGCAGCAAAAGAGCGGCTCGAGAAGATCTTTGCAGAAAAGCTCGCCGCAGCATCAACAGAGATCCATCCAAATGCATCTCATCCCCGGCGATCTGCCCATGACATCTTGGTAAGCCGAGTCTTTCTCTGATCAGACCATGATAGAGTGCATCCAACAAGCATCCACTAATTGCTGCCATATGCTGAAATGCGAATGCCGCTCCTCTAGGCTGTCAACGAGGCTTGGATGAAGATGATGGATTGCGACATTGAGAAGCGCGAATGGCCAGCGCATCTCAAGGGCAAGAAGTCGGTCAGCGGCATCTCGTTCAATGAGACCATGACCATTCAGCCGTTCGACCCCACCCAGCCATGCGCGGAAGTTGTGGCGGAAGCAAAGGCCGCTGTCCAGCGTAAGTTGCAACGCATGATTCAGCCGGCATGCACGTTTATGCACGCGTTTCATCGTTGATATTGACATTCATCAATGCCACATTCAGTCAAAGACCACTCATCCGCCGATCCTTGGGGCCAATTTAAGGCTGCCACGGTGAACGGCGAGCCTGTGGCAGACTCGGATGCCCGCAGCAATGCCCATGCCCATGTCCACGCCCATGTCCACGCCGCGTCATCGGGTCATGTGCAGCAGCGCGGCCAGCAGCCACCTACTGCCCTCTCCTCGCTGGCCCGGTCTTCGTGGACCAATGTCTACGGTGAGCCTCCCATCGAGGGACTCACGGAGGAGGAGCTGCTCTCCATCCTTCAGATGGAGACCAAGCAGGGCGGCAGCGGCATCCGTGGCAGCGTGTCTGGCGAGCCGTCGTCATTGCCGTCATACGCGCCAGAGATTGGGCTGTGGTGGTGCACTCGCCACCCCTCCGATCTGCGACATTGGCACCGACTGCCATTCCCGAAAGCAGTGACGGCGAGACCGCCGAGGTATCCATGCGGGACACGGTGGTGGATGTCGACGACGTGGAGGGGCATGCAGCCATCCACGTCAAAGCAGCAGCAGCAGCAGCAGCAACAACTCCGACGGCTGGTGGCGAGCCGGAAACTCCTCAAGCAGAGACGCAGCTGGAGGAAGACGTTGCAGTTGCAGCAGCAGCAGCAGCTGTTGTTGCGCCACAGCCGTTTGTCATCTCAGACAAGGTGCCGCACCAAGGCTCTCACGCGACCATGGACTCGGGCTACAGCTCGAGCCGACCGTCGATCAGCGAGGCACTTGGCCACGCCGCGCAATGGATCAAGTCGGTCCTCATCAGGCGTCCGTCTGCGTCAAGCCATCACGCCAATGTCCCGCTTGGCGAGCACGCGCCAGAGGCACACGACGCGGCTCATGCGCTGCTCGACGCGGGGCAAGCCGATCAACAGGCAACAGCAGCAGCATCGGCGCCGGAGGGTTGGGACAAGGGCAGCATCTCGGGCAGTGCCGACACTCATGCCGATGGGGCCACTGGCCAGACGGCTGCTCAGGCACGCCGACGGCGTCTCTTCCAGTGGCGGCTCTGGCCGAAAAGCGCGAGCCACGGCTCCAGTGCAGGCACAACACGGAGCCTAATGGCGCATTGACGGCAGGTGGCAGCATGATCCTAGGCGAATGCATTTCAGGGCCGTTGCGGGGCCTGCTCATCCGCTGCGGAGTCCCATGAGCATCAATAAAGCATCATTGAATGCACAAGTTCATTCCATCCATCTGTGCATTGGCACTCAGAGTTGCACAGAAGCAGTCATACACCGCGCAGGACACGTGCATTTCGCTTCCGTCTGTAGAAGTTACCACGGCAGCATCATTGCACAGCAACCGCATCCCTTTCGACTGCTTTGGAGTGTCGGAGGCTCTCTGGGCGATCACCTGTACCTTGATCATTGTCTTGCTGCTGCTGCTGCTGGCTGCTGTCGCGCGTTCTTGTCGACTTCTCGTCATCCTCCTCGTCCTCGCTTAGATAGAACCCTGTCCCAATATGCTCCTTGGGTCGCACAGGTGCTGCAGTCATGGGCCGCGGTTTACGGCCACTAGCCATGGCAGCATACCCCATGCCCTTGACACCAACGCTTCCAATGCCTCCACTAGTGTACGCCTCGTCGCCATACGCAGCGCGGATGTCGCTGACGGCTGCGCTTGTGGAGTAGGCACCACGGAGGGCCGGAAACGCCGTCTGCGCGCGAGTGGTTGGACGTGTTGCAGCCTTTGACAGCCGCACAAGATCCTCGTTGTTGTCAAACTCATTGATCAGACGGAAGTAGTGCTTGGGGTACTGGGAGATGTTTTTGAGGTAGCCGAGGTTGCGTCTGCGGTCGGCGAGCCACTCGAATCGGTTGTAGAATGGCGACTTGTTTTCTATGCGCTCGTAGATCTCCTGTGGGTTAAAGCATCAAATGGCGCAGGTTGGTGCGCAGGTTGGTGCGCAGTCACATGTGCGTTAGACCCTGCACTACGCTCTTTTGTGATGCGCATGGAACGCTAAGCAGGAGCCTCCACTTGCCAGGTTCTGAGAAGCGATGATGGCCTTGTCTCGCCGCCGTTTCTCGCTGCAGGATCGGATTGCGGGTGTCTCCAACAGCCCCTTTTGGCCAACATCCGAGATGCGCACCATTTGGAATGCGATGCGCTCGAGCAAGATCTGGTTCTTGCGCTTGATGTCTACCAGTCGGTCTGGTTGGTTCGCACGCGGTACACACGCATCAGAGTCAACACACATGGGACAATACCGAGCAAGAGCAAGATCAAAGGCGCTTGCTGATGACCTACCTTCCTCGAGCTTGAGTTTCTTGAGACGCATCTCCAGGTGCGGATAGACCTTGGGCGGAGCATTGTCGATGGTGGCGCGAACCTCTTTGAGCTTCTTGAGGTGCAGCGAACGGCTCCGCTCTTCCCACTTCTTCGACAGAAGCTTGTTGGCTGTTGGATGGTAGGCGTTGTAGTGCCTGTACGAAAACGGGTCCTCGCCTTCGGCCGGCGCGGGCCGGCTGTTGCGCATGTCTGTGGGCCGTTTGTTGACGTAATCGCAGATGATGCTTTTGCCGTCATTGGACGTGTTGCGTGACTGGCTGTGTGGGTGTTCTGGCCGAGGCTGGTGGAGCAGATGCTGACGGACGCGATTTCGAGGGTCCTGCAGCTGGAGCGACAGCAGGGGCGGCTGTGTTGCGTGGCGCTTCTGATCCTTGTGGCCGCGCTGCCGAGGCGGATGTGGATGCAGAAGGAAGCAATGGATGGGCAGCTGTACTGGATGCTCGCGACGCGGTGGTCTGAGATGCCTGCACAAGCGCAGACTTGCTTGCGGTTGCTTGCGGTGAGACTGTGCTAGAGACAGATTCGGACGTTGCCGTTGCGGCCGTGGTGGTGGTAGTGCGCGCATGTTCGGACGGCGCGAGTCGGGGCATGTCCTTGTCTTTTGGCGCAACAACCATCACGGTCTTTCGGACAGGCTTTGGTGTCGCTGTCTTTTCTGCACTGCCAGAAACGATCATGGTCTAGGTGCTGCTGCTCCTTCTATGCCTTCCGAGATCCTTTGGCTGTGTTGCTGATGCGCCGTGTATTGTTAGAATGACCTGTTGTTGGGCAGTATGGTCGACCGGGAGGGATCCCGAATCACATGTTGACCTTGGCCGGATGTAGCGAGTGTCACGTGAAGACACGTGACTCGCATTCCACGCAGCGATTTCGATTGCAGACAATGTTCAGTCGGATCCTCACGGCCAACCAAACGGGCATCTTCACAAAGGTTGCATGTCTGTGCATGTGTGTCGCTGGCTGGTGGCGCATGCTGGCTGCTGACTCTTGGGCCATCGAGCCAGACTCGGTGTGCTGGATTGCCCGTGTGTCGTTGCAAACACTGACATGCATGCAGCCGTACTAGATGGACAGGCTCACACAGCTGCAAGAGTGCGTGGACAAGGCAAGCAGGATGGGCCTGTCGTACGATGGCCAACCGAGCCGCTCGCTGGCGACTGACTGACGGCAACGGTGCAGATGTCTGAGATGTTCTACACATCCGTCGGCGTGCTGCAACGAGACGCACCGCTTGTGGCGACCAACCAAGAGCTGCCCGTGACATCGTGGACAGCCGAGCAGGTGCAGGCCAACTGGACAGGCAACCAAGGCAAGCGCAGAGGGGGCATTTCTGCCAGCAGCATGCATGCCGCCATGTTGGCTCGTCGGCATGTTGGCTCGTTGGCAGTCTGTTGCAGCGCAGGCTGACGGGACAGATCCGATCATGCGTTCATGGCAGAGCTTGCACGGACCGTGGCCAAGGACATTGTGGAGACGGCCAAGGTGATTGACTTTCTGATAGCACAGCTGCCCGGCATCGCAACAACTGAGGAGGAGCAGGTGCGGCTGCTGCAGGAGCTCGAGGAAGAGAACCGCATCGCGGGCGAAGAGATGGAGCGCACCGTCGCAGAGGCGGGTATGTGCCGGCGAATGCTGATCCGCCGTGTCTGTGTGGATCTGCTGCTGACTGGCATGCCGCTGCTCTGCCGCTCTGCTGCTGATCTGCTGCTCTACTGCTCTGCTGCTCTGCCAGACGTGATGCTTGCCAAGGTGCAGTCTGCTCTGCGATCCGCGGCATCCGACTTTCAACAGCATCAGGCTCAGCCACAATAACAAATATCGTCGAAATTCATTACACAGTCCTTACCCAACGGCTTCGTTTTGGTCCAACAACGGCCAGCGCATTGTTGCCCCTCAGATAGACACGGTTGCACGCCGCTCAGCAGACAGGCCGGAACGATATCGGCAGCATTGCATGTATGGCCAGTATGCACACTCAGACTACAGCCGGAACGTCGAGGACCTCTGCGCCTGCTGCCCATGAGCCAGCTCGCCTTTCAGCCGCCTCCTTGTGCGACCAGGTCGACAGCGCATATGCGTCCACGACGCTCTCGTTCGACGAGCAGGTGGCAGCCATGCGCCAAGCCGTCGAGCACTTTCTGTCGCTTGCCATCCAGGTGTGTCCACGGCCTGTCTGTCTGTCGGCCTCTGTCAGCCTGTCTTCCTCTGTCTGCTTGTGTCTGACCGTGCCTGTCTGCGCTTGATGGCGGCTGGCCATGGCTACTCAGGGCTTGCCAAACGAGCTTGCAGTGCGCATCTTTGGCTTCCTCGACACCCCAAGCCTGCTCACGGCCGAGCAGGTGTGCTCTGCTTGGCGATCACTCGTCTCTGCCCACGACGATCCTCTCTGGCACCGCCTTGCTGTCGGCCGCTTTCCCATGTGCTCCAACGACCCCGTCGCCAACATCGCGGCTCCGCTGCATCGCTCGTTTCCGTCTTGGAAGGCCTACTATGGCAACCACAACAGCATCGCTACGGGCCGCTCAGACTTTTTCTCGATGAAGGGCTCGTTTGTCATCCACCGTGCTGGATGGGACACGATCCGTGACCGATCCCTGGTTGGACTGTGCCCCAAAGCCCCAATCGGATCCGCTTCGGCGTCAGCATCGGCATCGGCATCGGCTGCTTCAACGGTTACGCCTCAGGCTCCCGACTTGGGTTTGGTCCGGACACCGCGCCTGATTGATCTGGAGCCGATCATATCTCCCGAAGAGGACTCGCTGTTGGCCTCCAATGCATCCATGGACCACATTCCAGGCGGCCCGGGCGACCGGTCGCGGATGCGTTTTCTCATGATCTGGCCTGTCAAGCCCGAGCACCAAACGAGCATCATTCTGGACGGCACGACCATCTACTGGGCTGGATACATGGACGAGCGTGGGGACATGGAGTTGACACCCAACATTGAAGCGCTGGATCTGGCCGAAAGACGACCGGCGCGCGCCAGGTTTGCAATGAAAGGACATGCTGCGGCCATCAAGATGATGGTGGGCAACGGCATCGGCAGTCTGGTGTCCGGCGATGTGGGCGGGAACATCAAGGTCTGGAGCCTGGCGGAGCGTCGCGTCGCGTTTGACATTTTGCCGCCGGCCAACCAGTCGCCGTCGTTTGTTGCGTTTGACATCCACAAGACCACGCTCGCCATCATGCATGCCAACTCGACGACGCATGTGTGGGACATATGCAATCGAGTCTGCATCGCCAAATTTGACCTGCTTCCTCGATATGCGTACAGTGTGCATCGGCTCTTGTCCCAGAACCGTTCCGAGGTTCATGTTGCTGTGCGAGACGCGTACATTGGCATTGGCATGTCCGAGGGCACGTATCTCATTCACGAAATGACACCCAGTGCACCTGCAACGTCGCCGCCCCGTCAAGCAAGGTTTGCAAAGAACCCCGCATCACTGGTCATGGCGAATGGAGCGCATGCAGGTCCATCACTGTTGCCATCATTGCCGTCATTGCCATCATCGTCGTCGTCGTCATCCACACCCGAGCTTCGCGGAAGGTCAAGATCGTCGCATCTCAATGGAAGCATTGGATCAGGCACCCTTGGTTTGCCATCAGCCGCATTGAATAGGAACCGTCCACCTGCAACGCGCAGCGCAAGCGCGGAGCCCTCTCCCTCGACCGAAAACAGAAAACCGCGTACCCGCCTGGCAGCAGATCCGCCAGAGTCGGCGCAGCCAGGTATAGGCACGCTGCCCATGTCCGTCAGCTGCATCTGCAACCTGCGCGACGACGACATTGACAACCACGGATTCACCTACGCACCGCAGACCTTTTGCCTCGGCACGCATTTTGTGGTGACCAACGGCGCATACCCAGATGAGCTCTCTGTGTGGACGTTGTCACCGGCACCAGCACCGCAGCCACCGTCACTGTTCAAAGCCCCTCCACCGTCACCCTCTATCGGACTTGGTCGGACGCAGAGTGCATCAGCACCGTATCCAACTCATCAAGCAGCTTCCCTTTGGCCCCTGTCCGTATCGCATACATTGACGCCGCCCGTCAACGATCTTGCATCGGACGACCCACCACCGATGAACCCACTGGACACGGCCGCCCTCCCCACGTTCGCATCGACCCTCACAGCCACGACACTTGTACCCCACCATCATCTGCACCACCACCAACACCCGACGCAGAGTGCCAGCACACTGCCACCACCGCTACCACCTGCACCGCCGTCGCTCCAGCCGCAGCCGCAGTCGCAGCCGCCCAACCGACACCACGCGCGCAGCCGCCACGCGTATGCAGCGTCCGAGACCTGCGCCATGCAACGGCAGGCCGGCCACTTTGTCCCGCCGTTTCGCGATCTCAAGCACGCGCGGCTGGACCCGGACGAAAGCATGATGGTGAGCTCGGTCGAGTACGAGGGCCAGCGGTCGCTGTTTGTGTGGGACTATCGCGTGCTGCGGTCGCGCGAACGCCGCTTTGAGCTGTGTCGCGTCGGCGGTCGTGAGCTGTGGATTTGCTTTGACGTGTTGGAAGAGGGCGAGGGCGAAGGCGAAGGCGACGGGGTGAAGGCGACGGTGACGGTGTGGATGTGGGGGCCGACGTGGACGAGACGGCGGAACATGTCGCGGCACGGGACGGTCTTGCAGAGTCTGGCGGCGTGGCCAGGGGTGCTGGCCGAGTCAATCGAAAAGGCAAAGGACGCGCAACAGACTTGGACACCAAGATCGCCAACCCTCTCCGGCTGGACCTGTGGCCAGCAAACGCAAGCTGGAGAGCAAGAGCCCGCCACCCGAGCCATCAGTGTCCCGACGGTCTGACCGCATCCGGTCCAAGAAGAAGCGTGACATGTAGCACCAACGGATGTGGCTTGTGCAATGAACACCATAGGCTTGTGAACCTCACATGCGGAATCGCTGGCCAGATAAAGTGGGGAAATTCATGTGTTTATATGCGGTGTTGTTGTTGACGGGGCTCGGAGTGAGACGGCGTGAGAAGGGGGAGAGAGAAAGAGACATGATCGGCATAGTGTGTGTACAGTGGAGTGGGACAGACACAAAGAAAAGGAGCGAGGGGCCAGGCGAGAAAAGCAGGGCCATGCAGGGCATCCCCCAACTACCGCCACGTGCGGTTCTGTGTGACCTTGGGACGAGGATTCCTTGAGTCCGCGCGTGGCACTCATGGACACCGTGCCAGACACTGGCACGCCTGCACTCTGTGCCGCAGAGGACCGCAAGTTGCTCGAGGATGACTTGCGCAGGAACCGCTGTCCGTCACCCGTGCCGGTCTGGCCGCCCGAGGGCGACGAGGACGACGACCATCGCAGAGCATTGGGCAGCGTGGACGACGATGAGGACGACAGGCTCTGCTGTGTTCCCCACCAATGGGCAATCCGGACGCGTTGACGCCAGTAGCCAGACCGCCAATCGCGTTTGCCGATGGGCTGTTGTTGATCGCACTAGCGCTTGTCCTGTTGGATGTTCCAGACACGATGTTGCTCATGCCCATGACAATCGTGCCATTTGACGTCACGTTGGAGCCATTCGAGGTGGTGGAGTGGTACGACTGGCGCTTGCTGAAGTGCTGAGATGGCTGTGATGCAGCCATTTGCTGCTGCTGCATCTGCTGCTGCAGGGGCTGAGAGTTGTAGCCATACCCTTGCTGCTGCATTTGCTGCTGCTGCTGCTGATAGCCGTGGTGGTGGTGTTGGTGATGTTGGTGATGCTGCTGGTGATGGTGATGAGGGTCGCTGGCTGCGTGTCCCGTGGCATTTGGGTATGCAATGGGGGGAAGCACATCGTTGATGTATGTCACGGGGATGCTGCTTTGGTGCTGCTGAGAATGCTGAGAATGCTGCTGTTGCTGCTGCTGCTGTTGATGATGGTAGTGCATCGACTGTTGGTACTGGTACTGTTGGGCAGACTGGTCATACAGACCAACCATGCCACCGCCGGCAGTTGCATTGTGCCCATTGCTGGCACCGTTGTTGCCCGTGTATCCAGTTGTGTATGGCCGGGATGAGGATGCTGGTTGCGAGCTGGACGGCCCATTCGCAGTAGCCTGACGCGTCGGCGACGTGTTGGTGGAGTAGCCATGGCCAGTGGTGCGCAACCGGCCGTTGGAACGCATCTGGCCTGCAACGACGGGCAGCAACCCGCGCGACGACAGCGGCGGCTGGTCGTAGTTGGACTGGCGTGTGCGTTGCAGCTGCGAGGGATGCGTGGCAGTAGAATCCAGATGGTACTGATCAACAGCAGGTGCCGTCATGACTCTGCTTGACTTGCCCGACGATGAAAACGAAGGAGCCGAGGGGATCGAGGCGGCCGAGGCAAACTTCATGCGCGAGGACATGACCGGCTTTCCTGCAGCGGCGGCAGCAGCAACAGAGGCAGCGGTTCCACTCGACGACGACAGTGGCCAGACGAGCCCAGACCGCTTGACTTGCCTAGCATGCCGGCCGCAGAGCTGTTGACAGACCCGATGCTTGCGACTGCCGTTGAAGACCCAGAGAGCGAGCCCATGGTCTCGAGAGAGGCAGTGCCGCGAACGACGCTCGCCTCGATGGACGACGGCACTTTGCGAAGCGAGGCAGATGAGATCACGGGGATGTCGGCCGAGTGCGGGATGAAGCGTGCACCTGTTATGTACGGGTGGCGCATGGCTTCAAAGGGCGTCATGCGGCGCGACGCGTCCCAGCACAAGCAGCGGTCGATAAAGTCAAGGAACGCCATGTCGGTACATCTCAGCACCGAGGACAAGGTCTTTGTGGACGGGCGGCGCTTCTTTCCTTTGGAGTTTGCCGAAATGATGGGCTGGTTTCCGTCAAAGAAGTTCCTTGCGCGGGACGCCTGGCTGAGCACTTCAGGCGACGGCACGCCCTTGATCTCCATGATGCACGCCAGCTGCTCCTTCTCGTTCTCGCCAGGGAACAGCGGGTATCCAGTGTACAGCTCGGCGAGGATGCATCCAAGCGACCACATGTCAATGGCCATGCGGTATGGGATGCCCAGGATGACTTCGGGAGAGCGGTAGAAGCGGGACTGGACATAGGTATACAGACGCTCGTTTTCAAAGCAGCTGCTGCCAAAGTCAATGACCTTGATGTCGTACTTGGGCAGCATCTCGTCAAACTCTGGAGGGATGCGTGGCGTGGGGGCAGCACGAGAAGTCGCAGACGCCGATGAGCTTGGGTAGTAGTTGATGTCTGAGCGAGAGGGCTGCAGGAAGGTGACGTCTTTTAAGAGCACGTTCTGTTTGGCGTGTGATTGACGTGCCGAGCAAGGCAAAGTGGGGTTGGGGTCAGACAGCCGTCAGGCGACAGAGGCACGAAGAGAAGGAAGAAGAAGATGTAAAAGAGACAGAAGCGAGACCCTACCTCTGGCTTGAGGTCGCAGTGCACAATCGCGGTGCGCTGCAGGACCTGCAGACACTTGAGCATTTGGTGCGTGAGTCGCCGAATG
Source organism: Entophlyctis helioformis (assembly GCA_025526915.1). Lineage (NCBI taxonomy): Eukaryota > Fungi > Chytridiomycota > Chytridiomycetes > Chytridiales > Chytriomycetaceae > Entophlyctis > Entophlyctis helioformis. The sequence goes on along the minus strand of JAHLKH010000014.1, from coordinate 14,210 downwards.
ACACCCAGATGAACGCCCTTGAACGAGCCGGCCTTGAGCCACTCGTACAGGTTTGCACCGAGCAGCTCAAACGTCAGACAGAGATGGCCGCGGAAGTAAAAGTGGTCGAGGATGTGGACGAGCGAGTGGTCGTCTGCAGGATCCTCGTCGCGCAGCTTCCTGAGCACCTTGACTTCAATGGCACCTTGCTTCTCAAAGCGCGTCTTGTTGCGGATGATCTTGAGGGCGATGTTGGTCTTTGTCTTGTGGTCGTAGCACTTGAGCACCTGGCCAAAGGAGCCCTTGCCGAGGAGCGACAGGATCTCGTAGCGGTAGCCCACATGGTCGTGGCGAGTCAGGTACAGATCGCCGCGCGAGTCGTCGAAGCCCGAGTTGTAGACACTGCCGTCGCGGTCCTTTGAGGTGCCCTCGACATTGGACGTCTCGGCGAGGTCTGCGCCAGTGCGACGCTTTGGGCCGCCAATCTTTTCGATCTTTTGGGCACCAGCAAAGTAGATGTCTGGAAAGTCTTTGATCTCCTCGAGCTCATAGGGCGTGAGCAGCGACTTGAACTGCTTGATGGTGGCTGAGCAGACCGGAGCGAGGATGGTTGGTTGAACCGTCGGAGAACGGTCGGCAGGCGAGAGGAGGGCCACGAGACACGAGTGGTGAGCAGGCAATGTGCGGATGGACGGACAGGTTGGCAGGCAGGCAGATGGACAGGCAGGCAGACAGAGCGCACCTTCGGGGGTTAAGGGCAGGCTGATGATGGTCGACTTTGAGCGGGCCGACGACGAGGACGAGGACGGTGCCGACGCCGACGGCGGCTGCAGACGCGGCGAGTTGTTGGCTGCAGGTGCAGTGGTGGAAGCTACGGGAGTGGCCTGGGACATGGCCGACAGAGGCGCCAGCGGAGCCAGCGGGACCAGCATGGGAGCCGCGGCTGGCAGCGAGGCGATGGGCATGGAGGCCTGCTGCTGCTGCTGCTGCTGTTGTTGGTGCAGATACGCCTGCTGCTGCTGCTTGCTGTTGTTGTTGTTGTTGTTGTTGTTGTTGTGGTGGTGGTGGTGGTGGTGGTTGAGCAGGCTCTGGTCCAGCTGAAAGAGCTGCTGCTGCTGCAGATGCTCCAGCGAGTGCGACGGGGGCCCTTGGCTGCTGCTGCTGCTGCTGTTGCCGTTGCTGTGGATGTCGTGGTGGTGGCTGGCGGGCGTGGCAAGAGGACCGAGAGGGCCAGCAGGGGCAGCAGGGGCAGCAGGGCCAAGAGAGGCGGCAGGGCCGAGGGAGCCAAAGGCGGTGTTGGCAATCGAGGCGGCAGGCAGACTCGGGGCCGTCGCGGATTGCGATGGCGGCAGCGATGACGGCGGCGGAGCAGGGCCAGAGGGACCGGCGGGACCGGCGGGCGACGATAGCGACAGCGCCAAGAGCTCCGACCCGATGGATCTGCGGCGGGCAGTGGTCGCAGTGGTCGCAGTGGTCGCAGTGGTCGCAGTGGCCGTGGTTGTCGAGGCAGAGGCTGCCCCGTGCACACACGCAGCGACAGCGAAGCCAGCCAGCGAGCGATGCCAGGCCATGGCAGGGCGGTGTTAGTCACGGCATTGCAGGGCATTGCAGGGCATTGTTGGGCAGATCCAGCCAGCATCCACACACACACACACACACATGGACACACACACACACACACAGAACTCACCGGGCGGGCGGGGCAGCGTGGACGACAGCGTGGACGACAGCGGCATCAGGTTGGACAGCGCGCGGGCGTTGGTGAGCGGGGGCGACCTGGCAGGCACGCGGGAATGCGACGATGCATTGGTTGCTGTCATGGCTGCTGCTGCTGCATCGGCCGCTGGATGGCCTGCCGTGCGCTGGGACTGGGACTGGGACAGGTCTTGCAGCACAACAATCGGCTGCTGCCGCTGGAACTGCTGGAACTGCTGCTGCTGCTCAGCATGCGGTTGAACGGGCTGGAACTGTGACGGGCTGCTCTGCGACTGGCTGCTCCCGCCGTATGCTGGCGCCTGGCCTGCTCGCTGTGCAAGCACATGCGTCGATGACGTGGTCTTGGCGGACGGAGATGCAGCCATGGCGCTGTGTGCACCCGATGTGCTCGTGGCGGGGTCGTGCACCGTGAGCATGGCCGGCTGCGACTGCGACTGCGACTGCGACTGCGACTGCTGGGTGGGAGTGAGCGAAAGTGACAGCGAGTGGGACGACGACAGCGACGACGACGCTGCCAATGGTGATGCTGCTGCTGCTATTTCTGCTGCTGCTTCTGCTGCGGCCGCTGTTGTTGTTGCTGCTACGACAGGCGCTGGCACAGACACAGGCGATGCAGCTGCTGCTTGTGCTGCTGTTTGTGCTGCTGCGGGGGCGTTGGAAAGATCAGATTTGCGTGCCTGCGCCGACGACGGGGGCGATCCAGCTGAGAACAGCGACATCACAAAGGACGACTTGGGCGGGGGCGGCGGCGGTGGCAAAGGGCCCTCGGGAGTCGACGGCAGCGACGACAGCGTGCGAGTCAGCGATGCCAGCGACATGGTGGCCATCGATCGAGCACGGCCCATGCGGGTGCGGGACGACGACGACGACGACGGCGACGATAGCGGTGGTGTCGTTGCGCTGCCGTGTGCACCATGGGGAGAGCCACCTGGCGAGCCAGATGCCGAGCCAGATGCCGGCAAAGGCTGGGCAGGCACCATCACGGCTGCAGAGGGACCGGCCCGTGCGGCCCCGGCGGCCGCTGCTGGCACCGACGCTGGAGATGCCGACGGCGACGGCGTCGAGGTGGCCGTGGTCAGCCCCGAGCCGGTGGCTGCAGACGATGCGCGGCGCAGGGTCGCCCCAAACCCAAAGAAGGACAGGCGTCCCACAGAGGTCGACTTTCGCACAAACGGCGTCGAGCCGGCTGCAGTCTCCGCCAACGCTGGGGCTGACGGCGGAGGCGATGCACCTGCACCTGCACCTGCACCTGCTGCGCTGCTGGTGGATGCCGAAGACAGCGACGGCATCTTGAACGACAGATTCGCTCCTGCCGCACCGGCCATCAGCACAGACACCCCCGATCGCTTGGCCTGCTGCTGTTGCTGCTGCTGCTGCTGCGATCGCACTTGGGCTCCATCGCTTGGCTGCGTCATGTCGGCTGATGATGAAGAGGAGAGTGGAGGATTTTAATCGTCGGCTTTTGGCCGTGCCCGGGATGCCATCCACAACAGGCTCAGCCCTTCCTTCGGCTGGATCTCCTCAGAGGCTGCCCGTCCTGGCCTGTCTGGCCCTCATGATCCATCTGCGGTGCACCTCGCTTGGACGCTACTTTCCTTGCTGCTGCGATGGGTGCTGGATCGTCCACAGGCTGGGCTTCCAGAGGAGATCCCATACCCGCACCAACACGAGCACAGCCATCAATGCCAAACCGCTTGGCTGTCTCGCTTGCCCACAGTGCACGCTCCACAAGCACGGGTGTCCATGTAGATGGCCCATTCGGTTCGTGCTCGCCAAGCATCGGCTGGCCCAGCTTGGACAGCTCGCTAGCCTTGATCGTCAGCACGCCCAACAGACGGCGATACTCTGCGTGCGTGTACTTCAGCCTCTTGGGATCAGACCCGTCCAACGCTGCCAGCGCCTCGTCCGACATGAACGCCGCGTCCGCCGTCAGACACGACAGAATGGCAGATGCTGTCGCTGGCCCGACGCCCAACAGCGGCTCTGACAAGGCTTCGACAGCGTCTGCGGCCAATAGTGCTTCATGTGTCTTGCCCGGCAGCTTGCCCGTTGCCCTCTCAAAGGCCGCCTTCAATGCATCTGCCATGGCCGTCTCACCATTGCTGCTAACCTTGGCAAGAAGCCCAGGTCGAAACGTGCCTCTCTGTTGTGGCTCGGGCCGTCAGCTGCATACACTCCATCGGCTCGCCACTTCCGGCCGGCGTTGACTCACCGACAGCTTCCACTCGACCACTTTGAGCACTGCAGCCTTGTCCATGGCTGCCACCTTGGCTGCAAACGCCTGCTCGTCGCTCCTCTGGCCTTGCAGACACTTGTGCGCTTTGTCCTGTTCCTCGCATACCCATGCATCCAGCTCTCGCAATCTCTCGCCACGTCGCTTGTCCTTCTTGCTGCCGGCCAGTGCCAGCAGTGCGGCTGGGTAGAGCGTCAGAGCATTTCGCCAGCTGTCAATGTCTGTCCGTGCCAGCTGTGCCTGGGCCATCGTTAAGCTGGTGAGATGAAGGACAGGATCTGAGACGATCCGCACAAGGCCGCATGCAGCATTGGCAGACGCGGTGCAAGCCAACGCGGTCTGGACAGGCCAGTGGCAGATGGCGTGTTGGTGTCAACAAGTGCGGCATCATGGAGTTCTCCACACGGCCGACCAACAACACAGGCAACGACCCGCGACACGTTGTCATGCTGCATGTAAGAGCCTGATCATGTCTGCACGGTGCATGGCTTCCGTCTCAATGCGTTGTATCTCTGGAGGTATTGGGCAGCTTGCTCCGTGCCAGCGATGGGCAATGTACCTGCTGCTGCTTGGCATTCGACCGTTCGTTTGTTCATTCATCTGCCGCACCAACCATCCCACTCTCCGGCCATCGTCGGCAGAGGGCATGCAGGAGAACAGCAAGCGGCCAGCCAGATGCGATCCACCGACATCCACTTGACATCCACAAACATCCACCGGCATTCGATGCGATCTTGGCTTGCACGACAGAAACCAGCCGCAGCAGCAATGCGGCGCAAGGCTCAGATGCAACCAGGACCTGTGCACAGCGCCTGTGCACCGCAGCTGTGCCGGCAGAGCGATGGAGCGAGAGAGCGAGAGAGCGAGAGAGCGAGTGACCCAGCGGCAGTCTGTGCAGCATACACACAGGCAAGTGCGTGCATGCATACCGCCAGCGTCCTTTGGTTGCAGCCACGCCAACACAAACAAACAGCCTCCGCTGCCGCCGCTGCTGCCAAAACGTCTGCCCACGCAAGCAAGTCTGTACTGCGGCACTCGCTCCTTGTGCACCCGGCCGCTCTGGAAGTTGAGGGGCAGCGACCATGCTCAGCCATCCAGCCATCCAGCCATCCAGCCGCTCGGCCGTCCGTCTGCTTGCCTGATCGGGATCGCAAACAACACTTTCGCCTTGACCGTCCCTTGACAGCACCTGCCTCCAGAGCATGCAGCGACTTGCCTCTGCAACCCTCTTTCGGCCTGTCAACCTGTCAACATGTCAGCCTGTCAGCCTGTCGCATCCCAGACACCTGCGGCCATACCAAACTCACTCTTGGGGGTCACATCCACGGCGAAACGCGCGGCTCTGGCCTGTCGATTGTGGGCAGGCTGGTCGGACGGTCAGTCAGTCGGCCAGTCGGTCAGTCGGTCCGCTGGCTCGCAGCCGTGCAAGTCCCCTTTGGCAGCACCGAGTGCGGCCCCATGCAATCCGCAATGGCAGCCGATCTCAACCCAGACCCGCCTGCCGGCCCCCCGCTCCGCGATGGCAGACAGGTGCGCTCCATGGGGCAATCACGACTGCAAACGCGGCCTGGCTATTGGATCTCTTGAGCAGCAAGCACCAGCGGCAAGCAAGAGCACGAGCGAGCCGCGTCGCGTCACGTCGCGCCTTGGGGTTCAGCGGCTCGCTTCGGTCTGCACCGTCAGCACCTGCTGCACCTGCTGCACCTGCGTCAGTGTGGGCCGAGCGTGGTTAGCGTGCGGATCGACGTCAGTGGCAGGCCGTGGCACACAGCCAGTGTGTGAACAGCCATTGTGTGAACAGCCGCCCACACGAGCCAGGCGGCCATCCAGAGCCGCTGGCAAGTAGCACATGCTCGAGACAGTCAGCATCGCACGCAGGACAAGAGCATGGACGCGACGACAACAACAACAACGACAACAACAACAACGACGGCAATGGCGACGCTCGCTGGCCAGCCTGCTGTGCAGGTGCATGGGGACGGCCCGTGCACGCACAGCCCGCTCACAACCCGCGCACACACGCAAGCATGCGAGCATGCGACGGACGGACCAGCGGCCCTCTGTGCGTCTCACGGGCCGATCCGCCAGCAGCCGCCCCGTTGTCTGCGAAACCGGCACTGGGCCACACGAGCCAAGCCGGCTCGACTCGCTCGCCTGGACACCGAGCAAGACCGCGGCCCGCCGCACCCGGGCGAGCTCAAGGCGAGCAGGGCAGTGGCCTCGAGCCCCCGCTGGCTGCTGCCCTGCTTCCCTTGGCCTGGGCACGCCATCGCTGGCTGCTGCACGTCGCGCTGCTGCACGTCGTTGCCTGCACCTGAGATCCAAGCTAGATCACGAAGCAAGACGGAAGCACGACGGAAGCACGGCACGACGGTAGCACGGCACGACGGTAGCACGGCACCAGCCAGCACCAACACGAGCACCAACACGAGCACCAACACAAGCACAACACAAGCCACGCACAGCCGCCACCCCTCGTCTTCTCATCTGGGCTGCCCGCCTCGGTGGCCCGTCTCGGTGGCCCTTTTGTCTTCTCATCTGGATGGCACTTGCGGCGAGTGGCAAAACAGACTGCAGATCCAGATGCGCATCAACAGCACGCCCAGCACGCCCAGCACGCGCCGGAGCAGGCTTGATAACATAAACCGAGCGGAGCCATCCAGTGGCGCCATCCGCGTGTGTCGCACGCACCGACACACGAGCCACCCCGCTCCTTTTATCAAGGCGGGGCTCTTGCCTCTCCTCGCCGCCATTCCAACATCGCTGGCGGCATGGTTGCAACCCGCAGCCAGACCCGCCGGCTTGCAGCAGCAGCTGCCGCCCCTACCCGCATGCTCCGGGCAAGCACCATCGCCCAGCGCAAGCCCACCCCCGCTGCAGCTGCCGCCCCCGCTGCCCCCGCTGCCCCCGCTGCCACCACTGCCGCTGTCGCTGCCGCCACCACCACCGCTGCTGCTCCCGCTGCCCGCGACCCTCCAAGGAGGACTGCGGCCAAGCGTACGGCGGACAAGGACGACGACATTGACTCAGGTGCAAGGACAAAACGCGCACGGCGCAACGTTCCTTCAGCGCCCGCAGCGCCTGCAGCGCCTGTCGCGCCTGCAGCGCCTGTCGCGCCTGCAGCGCCTGTCGCGTCTATCGCACCTGTCGCACCTGTAGACTCAGCCGCACCTGCCGAATCAGCCATCCGTGCCGAATCAGCCACTCTTGCCGAACCCGACGCCGCTACTGCCACCCTCGCTGCCCACGAAACTCCCACGATGATCGAGGCCAAGCGTAAGGTGCGCGAGGAGGAAGATATTCGAGTCACCCCCAAGCGCACGCGGACAGATGCGCCGGCTGCCCCCACCACCCCCGCTCCCGCCACCGCTGCTCACGCCGCTGCCACTACTGCCACCTCTCTCGCGCCTACCGCCCCTGCCGCCGCCTTTACCGCCACTACCGCCGCTGCCCCCACTGCTGCCGCTTCGCCTGCTACCTTGGCTGCCCCTGCTGCCCCCGATGCTATCACTAGTATCGCGGCCAAGCATGAGGCGGCCAAGGAGGAGACCGGCTCGCCTGCATTGGCATGCACGGCCAAGATGGCGGACAAGCTCATGGCGTGGTCGCAGGTATGCATGCTTGACGAGCATGCTGTCCATGCACGCGTTGTTTTCTATCCATGTATCCTGTTCTGACCACCATGCTGTCGATATGTGTCTTTATCCAACTACTACAGGGCGACCCAGCTTCCATTGTGGGCGACTACATTCACAAATGGGAGCTGGAAATCAGGCGCGAGCATCTCATAATGTCAGGGTGTCGAGACCATGAGGCGTTCAACGGCGAGATCGATGGAGACTCCCGCAAGGAAGTCACCAAGTGGATGCGTGGCGTGTCGTACAATCACGGGTTTCAGTGCAAGACGTTCCATATGGGTGTCAACTTCCTGGATGCGTACATGACGTACTATTCCGGCCAAGTGAGGCTGGAGGACTTTCAGCTGCTGGCGATATTCTGTCTGTTTACGGCTGCAAAGATCGAGGTGAGAACTTGGTGTCCATCATACTAGGCCATCTACTTCTTCATATCCGTCCAATCTGGTGCTGACATGTAGCTGCTGTGCACAGGAAACCGACTTTTCGACCAAGCTGTCTCATTTTGTCAAGTTTGCCCTCGAAGACCTCACGACGGACGCCGACAGAGCACAGATGCTGAGCAAGATCAAGTATCTGTACAAATGTTTCCAACACGAGCTTTTGAATGTAAGCCATCCCCTTCTTTGCTCTGCTACCGTCTGATCACTTGAGAGTTGCCTTGTATCGTCAATGACTGACATTGCATGGCGCATCTGGTCAGATGTTTGATTGGAATATGCTTATCCCTTCTGCAATTGACTATCTTCTGGGATGCTTCGAGCGGCACAGGATGCTGACCGCCTGCAAGAGTCGAGTCGAGTTTGCCCACTTTGACATGGACGGATACCAGTACGACAACACGGGGTTCTTTTCACAGGCGGCATCGCTCCTCCATCACGCGGTCTGCGAGGTCGAGTCGCTCAAGTTTTCAAACAGCCAACTGGCCTCGTCTGCATTCTACCGCACGGTGATGACCCATGAATCTGTGTCTGGTATGTCCCAACCTCACAGATCGTGCCTGCTCGTGTTCATGCAGGCTCTTCTTTGGCTGTTGCAGTAGCTGACCGTGATGTGCACACGCTTAACAGAGGTGCCATTCTACCCGGCCGACGTTGAGCTGGTTACTGGATTCACCTTGGCCGAGTTGGAAGAGTGTCTCGAGTTCATGAGCAGATTCAACATCTCATGATCCACAGTTCTCTCCTGCGCTCATTGATGCAGCTCCACTTGACACTTCTTTTCATTCTCTCTCTATATTGTGCACGTCGACACTACCCACTTCCCCTCCCCTCTATTCCCATCGCCGTTTCTCTTGTGAGATGCCATCTTGGTGACGCCGATCCGGAATACATATCCATCTACCCAGTGCGTGTTTGAGAAGCGACACAGACGTGTGGAATGGACTGCGACTTGGCTGCCAATCAAGGCACAACAGCAAGCAGCTCAAGTGCAGTGGCTCGCTGGCAAGTGCCTGGTGGTGGTGTGGCTCATCTGCGCGCATTTGGCGTTCCTGGCGTCGACCACAATGGCGTCGTCATCACGAGCGAGATTGAGCGCAGTGTTGCAGTGTCGCATGATGGGCACCACTCTGGCGGATGAGACGCATCTGCTTTTGGGACCGTGCCAAGCGATCGACGCGGTCGACGGGTGCGAGGCATAGACCAACGAGAGCCTGACTCGCCAGGACGAGCTGCCGGTCGAGGAGCACGCGGCGATCGAGCGGACTCTCACATTGACGCGATGCCCTTTGGTGCGGTCGTTGGCAAGGTGCAGCCGCTGCTGTGCCGCCCGTTCTGGCCGATGCTGAGGCTTCCGGTTGGTGCCCCACTGCCCGCTGCTACTCCTGCTGCGACTGCAGAGATTCGTCAGTCAGCACGGCAGTCTACCACTGGCGAGCGGGATGGGACTTTTGCATCGGCCTCTGCGGATGGCCGTCAGCATGCTGTGGCCGCTGAAGGTCCGGCGGGCGAGCGCGCCATTGACGATGCGGTGGGCGAGACCGAGCTGGATGCCCTGGATGCCCTGGATGCCCCGGCTTCCGACAAGCTCGGCTTGGCTTTCCCGAGGGCCAAGAGCCCAGACGCCCGCAACACGATCCCCTCGACTCTCGCACAGCGGCAACAGCCGCTGTCCTGGCCGTTCTGGAAAGCGCTGCCCTTGAGAAGGAAGCTTGTCTCGCGGCTTGCTGATCTGCCTGTTGTTGGGCCACGTGACCACACAGCAAGTCCTGCAATGTCACGCGTTCCACGCCGATGCCCGCCGTCCCGCCACACGCTTCTTCTCTCGCGACACGCCGAGCCACTTGCGCTGATGCCTGCCTTCTTCCGCGTGCCAGCCAGGCTCGCTGACTGCCCAAAGACCTTGGGCGTCTTGACCGCAGAACCTTGGCACTCGCTCAATGGCCAAGGGCGTGTTTCGTCATGTCTCTCGGCCGTCAGGGCACAGGATTATCGGCGTCAAGTGGGTGTTCTCGGTCAAGCCGGGCAAGGACGGCTGGCTGGCGACCTTCAAGGCGCGTCTGTGGGTTTCCCGCAGTTTCATGCAGACCAGGATTGTTGAGACGCACGCGTCCGCCGTTTCCATGCCCGACATGCATAGGATGCTCTCCATTGCAGCGACTCGTGGCTGGGAGCTCCACCAGATGGATGTCAAGACGGCGTTCCTGAGTGCTCCCATGCAGGATAAAGCTTATGTGGTGATCCCGCCTGGTCTGCCACAGCAGGATGGCCGCGTCTGGCGTCGGTTGCGCGCTCTCTACGGCCTGAGCCAGTCTCCCTTGCATTGGTACTGTTGTCAGTGGACGCTGTTCTCAGCCTGGGCTTCAGGAAGTCGTGCAGCGAGCGACGCATCGTCTTCTTCTCGCATGGTCTACAGACGGCCAGCACGTGAACGTGGTTGCCTTCGTGGACGGCCGTCTGATCATGGTGCCTCGGCTCTCGGACGTCCAGCAAGTCCAGGCGGAGCTGGCTGGTCGGGTTTAAGATGCCGAATCTGAGATGTAGGGATCTGAGATGCCGGATATGGGAGCTATTATTGGGGGCGTCGCAATCACTCGGAGCCGGCACGCAAACAAGCTGTGTGTGAGCCAGCGGTCGTACCAAGAAGAGATCATTGAAGGGTTTAGCATGACCGGCTCGTCCCCTGTCTCTCTGCCGTACGAATCGTCGCTAGTCTTGGTCAAGCGTCTCTAGTCGAAGCCTCAAGAGACGGTCTTTGAGTACGCTGCCGCAGTGGGAATGCTCATGTATGCGACGACACATACTCGCCCGGATCTCTGCATGGCGGAGGAACAACTGCTGTCGATACATGCACGATTTCCTGCTCTCGGCATGTGCAGGCGGTGCCTCGCCATGACATCTACAAATCAATGTCTGCCGGCCATGGGACAATCCCCACAAGGCCGCATGCAGCATTGGCAGACGCGGTGCAAGCCAACGCGGTCTGGACAGGCCAGTGGCAGATGGCGTGTTGGTGTCAACAAGTGCGGCATCATGGAGTTCTCCACACGGCCGACCAACAACACAGGCAACGACCCGCGACACGTTGTCATGCTGCATGTAAGAGCCTGATCATGTCTGCACGGTGCATGGCTTCCGTCTCAATGCGTTGTATCTCTGGAGGTATTGGGCAGCTTGCTCCGTGCCAGCGATGGGCAATGTACCTGCTGCTGCTTGGCATTCGACCGTTCGTTTGTTCATTCATCTGCCGCACCAACCATCCCACTCTCCGGCCATCGTCGGCAGAGGGCATGCAGGAGAACAGCAAGCGGCCAGCCAGATGCGATCCACCGACATCCACTTGACATCCACAAACATCCACCGGCATTCGATGCGATCTTGGCTTGCACGACAGAAACCAGCCGCAGCAGCAATGCGGCGCAAGGCTCAGATGCAACCAGGACCTGTGCACAGCGCCTGTGCACCGCAGCTGTGCCGGCAGAGCGAGAGAGCGAGAGAGCGAGTGACCCAGCGGCAGTCTGTGCAGCATACACACAGGCAAGTGCGTGCATGCATACCGCCAGCGTCCTTTGGTTGCAGCCACGCCAACACAAACAAACAGCCTCCGCTGCCGCCGCTGCTGCCAAAACGTCTGCCCACGCAAGCAAGTCTGTACTGCGGCACTCGCTCCTTGTGCACCCGGCCACTCTGGAACTTGAAGGGCAGCGACCATGCTCAGCTACCCGGTCATCCAGCCATCCAGCCGCCCAGCCATCCAGCCATCCAGCCATCCAGCCGCTCGGCCGTCCGTCTGCTTGCCTGATCGGGATCGCAAACAACACTTTCGCCTTGACCGTCCCTTTACAGCACCTGCCTCCAGAGCATGCAGCGACTTGCCTCTGCAACCCTCTTTCGGCCTGTCAACCTGTCAACATGTCAGCCTGTCAGCCTGTCGCATCCCAGACACCTGCGGCCATACCAAACTCACTCTTGGGGGTCACATCCACGGCGAAACGCGCGGCTCTGGCCTGTCGATTGTGGGCAGGCTGGTGGGACGGTCAGTCGGCCAGTCGGTCAGTCGGTCCGCTGGCTCGCAGCCATGCAAGTCCCCACTGGCAGCACCGAGTGTGGCCCCATCCAATCCGCAATGGCAGCCGATCTCAACCCAGACCCGCCCCGCTCCGCGATGGCAGACAGGTGCGCTCCATGGGGCAATCACGACTGCAAACGCGGCCTGGCTATTGGATCTCTTGAGCAGCAAGCACCAGCGGCAAACACGAGCACGAGCGAGCCGCGTCGCGTCACGTCGCGCCTTGGGGTTCAACGGCTCGCTTCGGTCTGCACCGTCAGCACCGTCAGCTCCTGCGTCAGTGCTGGCCGAGCGTGGTTAGCGTGCGGATCGACGTCAGTGGCAGGCCGTGGCACACAGCCAGTGTGTGAACAGCCATTGTGTGAACAGCCGCCCACACGAGCCAGGCGGCCATCCAGAGCCGCTGGCAAGCAGCACATGCTCGAGACAGTCAGCATCGCACGCAGGACAAGAGCATGGACGCGACGACGACGACAACAACAACGACAACAACAACAACGACGGCAATGGCGACGCTCGCTGGCCAGCCTGCTGTGCAGGTGCATGGGGACGGCCCGTGCACGCACAACCCGCGCACAACCCGCGCACACACGCAAGCATGCGAGCATGCGACGGACGGACCAGCGGCCCTCTGTGCGTCTCACGGGCCGATCCGCCAGCAGCCGCCCCGTTGTCTGCGAAACCGGCACTGGGCCACACGAGCCAAGCCGGCTCGACTCGCTCGCCTGGACACCGAGCAAGACCGCGGCCCGCCGCACCCGGCGAGCTCAAGGCGAGCAGGGCAGTGGCCTCGAGCCCCCGCTGGCTGCTGCCCTGCTTCCCTTGGCCTGGGCACGCCATCGCTGGCTGCTGCACGTCGTTTCTGCTGCACGTCGTTGCCTGCACCTGAGATCCAAGCTAGATCACGAAGCAAGACGGAAGCACGACGGAAGCACGGCACGACGGTAGCACGGCACGAGCACCAACACGAGCACCAACACGAGCACCAACACGAGCACCAACACGAGCACCAACACGAGCACCAACACGAGCACCAACACGAGCACCAACACGAGCCACGCACAGCCGCCACCCCTCGTCTTCTCATCTGGGCTGCCCGCCTCGGTGGCCCGCCTCGGTGGCCCTTTTGTCTTCTCATCTGGATGGCACTTGCGGCGAGTGGCAAAACAGACTGCAGATCCAGATGCGCATCAACAGCACGCCCAGCACGCCCAGCACGCGCCGGAGCAGGCTTGATAACATAAACCGAGCGGAGCCATCCAGTGGCGCCATCCGCGTGTGTCGCACGCACCGACACACGAGCCACCCCGCTCCTTTTATCAAGGCGGGGCTCTTGCCTCTCCTCGCCGCCATTCCAACATCGCTGGCGGCATGGTTGCAACCCGCAGCCAGACCCGCCGGCTTGCAGCAGCAGCTGCCGCCCCTACCCGCATGCTCCGGGCAAGCACCATCGCCCAGCGCAAGCCCACCCCCCGCTGCAGCTGCCGCCCCCGCTGCCCCCGCTGCCCCCGCTGCCACCACTGCCGCTGTCGCTGCCGCCACCACCACCGCTGCTGCTCCCGCTGCCCGCGACCCTCCAAGGAGGACTGCGGCCAAGCGTACGGCGGACAAGGACGACGACATTGGCTCAGGTGCAAGGACAAAACGCGCACGGCGCAACGTTCCTTCAGCGCCCGCAGCGCCTGCAGCGCCTGTCGCGCCTGCAGCGCCTGTCGCGCCTGCAGCGCCTGTCGCGCCTGCAGCGCCTGTCGCGTCTATCGCACCTGTCGCACCTGTAGACTCAGCCGCACCTGCCGAATCAGCCATCCGTGCCGAATCAGCCACTCTTGCCGAACCCGACGCCGCTACTGCCACCCTCGCTGCCCACGAAACTCCCACGATGATCGAGGCCAAGCGTAAGGTGCGCGAGAGGAAGATATTCGAGTCACCCCCCAAGCGCACGCGGACAGATGCGCCGGCTGCCCCCACCACCCCCGCTCCCGCCACCCGCTGCTCACCGCCGGCTGCCACTACTGCCACCTCTCTCGCGCCTACCGCCCCTGCCGCCGCCTTTACCGCCACTACCGCCGCTGCCCCCCACTGCTGCCGCTTCGCCTGCTACCTTTGGCTGCCCCTGCTGCCCCGATGCTATCACTAGT